>OZ030027.1:33747805-33935305 GCA_964023405.1 Apodemus agrarius | reverse complement strand
CTTTATTGTGCAGCTCGCCCCACCCTTCATCTCCTGAACTCTTCATCTTGCCAAACTGAAACTCTTAACCCATTAATCCACTCTGCATTCTTTCTCTACTTGTCCCTTGCAACTACCAAAGAATTTTTGTGTCTATGAATTTGACTACTGTATGCCCAGTAAATATAGTCATATAGTCATATATTTTAAATATTCTCTCTCTCTCTCTCTCTCTCTCTCTCTCTCTCTCTCTCTCTCTCACACACACACACACACACACACATACACACACACACACACACACACAAACATCTATTGATCCATCTATCCATCCATCCATCCATCCATCCATCCATCCATCCATCCATCCACCCATGCATCCATCCTAACTATCTATCTACCTCTCTACCTCTCTACCTATCTACCTACCTCTCTACCTGTCTACCTACCTACCTCTCTATCTATCTATCTATCTATCTATCTATCTATCTATCTATCTATCTATCTATCTGATGACTGCCTTATTTCTCAAAGCATAAAATCTTCAAGTTTCAATTTCCTTTCTTTCTAAAGGCATCCTTGTGTATCTGTATATCACATTTACTCATCTGCTTTTGTCTACTGATGAATGCTCTTGATACACTTACATTTGATCTAGTATCAAAATGTCCCTAGTACAAGGACCTGATGTCCCTAGTACAAAGACCTGTGACTATGTCTTTGAGGCTCTGCTTTGAACTCTTCTGGGTACATATGCAGGATACGTTTCGTTTTTGCAGAAACAGTTTTCTGTAGCACACTGCTCTTTTCCATTTCTCCTGACAGAGCACAGAGGTTATAGCAGCTCTAGAACTTTCGCAGGATTTACTTATTTCTGGCAATTACCATTTTAATGAGTGCAAGGTGTTAAACATCCCCTTGTGGTTTTGGTTTGCATTTCCCTAAGGCCCAGTGGGATGAGCGTCTCTCCCTTGCACTTATTGGCCATTTGTGTATTGTCTTCTTTTTAAAAAAATGTTTACTCTACGTTTTTTAGAAGCGGAGGTGCTGTTTCTGCTGCTCGGCCTTCAATAGTATCTTAATGATATTCATGAAAACAGCTTAGGGAGATTGGAAGGCTCCTTGAAGATTTAATATCCATTGTGTGATGGCAGATTATGTGTTATCTCATAACTGTGATATCTCAAGGATCACTATTCATTATTTTCCCTTAATTTTTATTGCCCCTAAATCTCTAATATTCATACCCGTCACTTAAATCTTATATGAATCTTTTTTAAATGAATTGATTATTTTTATTTGTTTAGATTTCAAATGTTGTCCCCCTTCCCGGTCTCCCCTCTCCAAATCCTTCCTCTCCCTCACTTTTGCCCCTAAGAGGGCATACCCCTACCCACCCACTCACTCCTGCCTCACTGCTCTAGCCTTCCCTTACACTGGGGCAACAAGCCTCCACAGGACCAAGGTCTTCTCCTCCCACTGATGCCAGACAAGACCATCCTCGGCTACATAAGTAGCGGGAGCCATGGACCCATCCATGTGTACTCTTTGGTGGGTGGTTTAGTTCCCTGGGAGCTCTGAGGGGTCTGGTTAGTTGCTATTGTTGTTCTTCCTCTGGGGTTCAGCTCCTTCAATTCTTCCCCTAACTCCTCTATTGGGGTCCCTGGGCTCCGTACAGTGGTTGGCTGTGAGTGTCTCCGCATCTGTCTTAGTCAGGTGTTGGCAGAGCCTCTCAGAGTTCAGCCCTACTGGGCTCCTGTCTGCAAGTACTTCTTGGCATCAGCAATAGTGTCTGGGTTTGGTGACTGTATATGGGATGGATCCCAAGGTGGGGCATTCTCTGGATGGCCTTTCCTTCAGTCTCTGCTCCATTTTTTTTTTGTCCCTGTGTTTCCATGTATGTCCTTTTGTGTCTGGGTTACCTTTATATGAATCTTATATGATGTTCCTTTTTTATTTTTATTTTTTTGCTATTGCTTTTGATGGGAAGGTGAATTAACTTAAATTTTGTTTTAAATATAATATTTTGGTTAATTATTTGAGAATGGCATATAGGCAAATAATATATATTGATTATATTTGTTCCCCCTCCTCCTTCTAAATCTCTTCCCTCCCTAATTTCATCTCTCTCTCTCACACACACACAGACACACACACAGACACACACAGACAGACCGACACACACACACACACACACACACACACACACACATTTATGTATATTCTACTGAGTCCCATTTGTGTTAGACAGACTCATGGGTCTGTCTTTCCATCAGAGCCCTCACTCTTAAAGGAAACAGACTCTGCTTCCCCTTGTAGCCATGGGCAATAACTCCTCAGCTCGCAGAGAGGTCTCTTTAGCTCCTCTCTTACTCATGCTGGACTGTTGACTGGATTGTTTACCCAGACAACTGTTTTGCTCTTGGGGTTTTAACTATGGACGGTGCATTCAATTTATTAGTTATCAAGAGACAGTATTTATTCTATCATCATGAGAGTCAATCAAGTTTTCTCAAGGCTCCCTTTTCATTTTTCTTGCTTTCCTTTCTTTCATTGGGTTATGCTGCTGAAGAAGCTGGTCTACACTGATGAGAAGGATAGCCCATCTGGGCTTCCCAGCTTCTAAGAGGGCAGGTGAGGCAGCTGGCCCTGGGTAGCTCATGAAAGGGCACACGTGCTGAGATTTTTTTTCCATCTCAGAGAACAATCACCAATCTTTCAAATTGTGAAGGTTCTATCTTAATTGCTCTTGGAAAAGACATTTCTGAAATGAGTCTTCGTAAGAGAAATATACTTTCACTTATCACATGATATCATTGGGAGAGAAGAAATGGCCAGGAAATGATTTATAGACATGGGATAGGATGCCAGTTACCTCACGGTCCCCTCTCAGGTAGGACACACTGTTGTAGGGAGGAGGCCATATCTTTGGGTGTTCCTTAGAAGGTGATAATGAAGAGGGATTATAAAAATGATTGTTTTGTTGATGATCACTATGAATAGGAGTTTATTTATCTGTTTATTTATTTATCCTGTGGGAAAGACAGGTTGGCTTAGGTTTCTCAGAAGTGAACCCCAAGAAGATTTGGGTGTGACTGGCCTTTGTGGGAAGTAATTCAGGAGATGCCGTTGTTTTGTGGTTTGTGTAGTGGACTGGGTCTAGGATTCCCTGTGGATACCAAGAATCTTGAATGCTCAGGTTCAAAACAGTGTAGCATTTGCATGCAGTCTGCATTCACCCTTCTTTATTCCTTAAATCATTGCTATGTTACTTATGATACCCAATGCAATGTTCATATTAAACAAATTGTTTTGTGCTCGTTTGATATAGACACCATTTTTATCATTGGTGATTATTGGTCCAATCCGTGCATGTAGCACGTACACACCCAGAGCCACAACTAGCTTGGTGAGGAAATGACAAGTGAGAGAAGGCAGAAAGTAGCCCAGGATGGCTGTGGGTAACCCAAGCTAACAGACCTGGGGAATGCAGTGCTTTTGGAAAATAAACAATCCAGAGTTTGCATGCCAACTGTCAGGGGCTGGAGTATTTATGCACCAAGTCTCCTCAGACATGAGCCAGGAGCCATTCTAGGGGCTTGCTTTGTGACTCCTTCTGCAAGTCAGAAGTGTGGGGTCGGGTGCTAGACCCTCCTAGCAGAGAAATGCAAGTGTTGGCAGTGGGAAGTCTGGCCAGGGTTCCCCAGGTGGTTAGAACCAAAGGATAGGCTGAATCACATTGTGTGAGCATTGTCCAGGTATTACCTGCTGACCCCAGAGCCCTCGATTCTCTCTCTCTTGCTGGGCGCTTAGCATCCTGGAACCATTGGGATTTTCTGGAGCCACCTTGGTCCACATTTAGAATTAACATCCAGAAGTTTCTGGATTCTGTAAGAAATTGAGGCTTTTATTAATCAGCTAAAGACATTTATCAACTATTTTCTGTATAGAATATATATCTCTAGGTATCTGTAAGAAGAAATTCTCTAGGTATCAAAACCTAATTATATTTAGAGGATAATGTATACACCCAAACTCAATAATAATTTTTAATAAAATATACCCCCAGTAATGTACAAACAGATTAGCAAGCTTGCAACCGTAATTATGCTCCGAGTAATTTAATTTTTGGTTCCTCACAGTCACTAATCTGATGCAAAAATGACATGGGAAATCTGGGACACAGGCACAGCTGTTCCAGGGCTCAGTGAGGAGTCCGAGTCAATAAGTTTGTCCTTGGCTTTCTCCTTCTGAGTGATTCCTTTTCCTTTTATAATGGCTGAATGATGATGAACTCTTAACCTTCTAGGGTCGAAGCAGCAATCTCATGGTATTGTATCCGGGTACATTGATTTTATTTAGCTTGAAGACGCTGGTTATGCCTGCTTTTTTTTTTTTTTTTTTTTTTCTGGGCAACATGTGCTTCAGGGAACTCATCCCCTGGCTAAGATCAAGTGGTAAGTGGCTTGCAGACTGATGTCGTATCCCAGTTGGGGTTCTTTCTCCTGCACTGTGTATTGACTGTGGAGTCTTCTGGTCTTGCTTTTCAGCTCTCTTTTTTTAGGGCAGTGGAAGATCTGTCTCATGCTAGAATGACTCATTTCTGGGCCCAGTTCTGCGTTCTGGAATTGTATGAATCCTGCACAATTTCTTCACGTTACAACCATGTCTGTTGGGTGTTGTGGGTTAAAGTCATCTGCTTCATGAGATCTGATATAGAGAGTGGGGTTAATTTTATCCAAAATGGTGCCTTGCTTCTTATGCTTCGTGCTCATTTGGTGTTAGCTCTGACCTGTCTCTCACAACCACATTCCTGAGGTGTATCACACCGACTGTGAGACCTGCTTATTATATCAAGAACAAGGAGGAAGAGGAAGAGGGAGAGACAAAGGGGGAAGAGGGAGAAAGAAGGAAGAACAAGCCAAAGGCACAGTTTTCTTGTATCCTCTAGTGCTTGTTGTCCCCTAGGACTGTTCAGGGCCCCTCTCTGCTACCGACCCAGGTGATGCCTGCAGAATGGAATGTACTTGCAGCGTTATCAATATCCTGGAAGGGAGGAGAGGATGTGTTACTTAACAGAACGAGGGTCAACTTCACTGCAGGGAAAGAGGAAGGAAGGCAGTAGAGGTGGAGCCATTTGCAGGTGTGGAAACTAAGTAAGTAATAGAAACAGGGCAGCAAGATTACTGGTAAAAAATGCTATCAATATCTCTACTTAGACTATATTTCACTAACTATGGACAAGTAAAATTCTATGTTCCAGGTCTTCTTGGAGTCATGCCTGTTAGGAGTATATATGATCTGTCACCAGCTTTTCTTTTTCCTTTTACAAATTCTTTTATGAATTCATTCATTTCATCGGACCACAGTTTCCCCTCCCTACACTCTTTCCAGTCCTCTCCCTCCTCCCTCCTCCAGATTCACTCCTCCTCCATTTCCCTTAAAAGAGCAGGACCCCTAGGGTTATCAAATGGACATAGCCTGAGAAGTTATAATAAGACTAGGCACAAACCCTCATGTCAAGGCTGGACAAGGCCACACAGTAGGAGGAAAAGGGTCTCAAGATCAGGAAAAACAGTCAGAGACATCCCCACTCCCACAAGAACACCAACCATAGCAAAAATGCAGAGGACCTAGCTCAGACCCATGCAGGGCCTGACCTCAAGTTTTCCTCATGTTCATTTATTTTCAATTTGATGAATGTCTTCTTTGGTTGTTGGTTCTGATTATTTTTTAAAAATAGAAATCGTTTATACCCATTTTGAAAGTCAAAACCACATAACCAGGTATTCATCTCCATTACTCGTTCATCCTCTTCCTCTGTTTTTGTTTTTGTTTTTGTTTTTGTTTTTTCGAGACAGGGTTTCTTTGTGTAGCTGAGGCTGTCCTGGAACTCACTCTATAGACCAGGCTGGCCTTGAACTCAGAAATCTGCCTGCCTCTGCCTCCACCTCCCAGGTGCTGGGATTAAAGGCGAGTGCCACCACTGCCTGGTCCTCTGTTTGTTTTGGATTCATTCTCCCCATTGCTTCCTTTGACAAGTATAAGCAAGAATGTGCAGTGTATGCAATTTACAAGTATAAGCAAGAATCACATCCCATTTTCTCCTTTTGAATACAAATTCAAACCCCTGTATATCATACTCATGTCACGTTCTCCCTTACTGTCCTATAAATTACTTTCAAGATATTATGCATGTCAGTACTTATAAGTTTTTTTGTTTCCATACTTTATTCAACTTTTTCCTGATGTTGAGCTTGTGTGTAACTAGCACAAGGTAGGTTTAGGCACCACTAAAATAATAAAAGACGAAAGTTATAGCAAAACACAGGAAAGGGGGATATGTTTATTGTGGCTGTACTGGGAAGAGGAAGAGATAAGGGTTCAGTGCTCCAAATCCATCCTTGGAGCCACAACTGTATGTTTAGGCTTAATTGGTGATTAATTAGGCTTAATTGGAGGTCAGGGACCAGGGATATTCACAATGAAGCAGTCCCAAACAAGGCATGGTCTGGTCATCACAAGGTGTGGTCTGCTCATTACCGTCTCTTCTTTCTGAATGTGGTCCCAAGATGTCCTTACGACTGTCCTGGCTAGAGGGGATCAATGTAGTTCTCAGGACATGGTCACTTCAGCTCTAAGGTACAGCCTTATCATTATGGAGAATCTTCCTCATAGGAGGGGTGGAGGGGATGGGCAGCAGATCTTTCCTGTAAAGTCTGCTGTTTCTAGAATATGAAGTGCCTAAATATTTAGGTGAATTTTTTTCTCTATTCCTTCAGTCTTGAGAGAGAGGTTAGATGGACAGTCCTTCAGTGATGGATATTCCAACCTGAAGAGGTTGGCAGATGTCCTAAGATAAAGGAGACAGACAAGATGGAGGAAGTGATGTCAGATTTTTGGCATGATTTGGTTATGGGCTCCAGTGATCAGTCAATGCCTTTTAGAAGAGAGACTTCCAGGTACCTGTTTCATGTGTGTTCCTTATAGTCATGTGTGAATACAAATCATGCCACGTGTTATCACATGATGTCTCAGAGATGTATGTAGGACAGACCTCAAGTGGGGGTTTCTGGTCAGACGACACACTTCTGTAGCTCTGTCCTTTGGTCTGTATTTAATCTCTACCTTTGTGTGAGAGTGACGCTCTGGGAAGCTTGCTCATGGCAATTTATCTTGTCTTATCTCTCAATCTCAGTTTATCTTTAGCTTATAGTTTAGAGAATGGGGTTTGGATTTGACTACTGGTCACAAGCCTGTGTGGGCTAGGACAATCCAGCACCCATGTGAGCGCTAGGAGAGCTCAGTCTCCATGTGTGTGCTAGAAGAATCCAGCCCCTTTGTTCTGCCGCAGCCTGGGAAAGGGACAGCTGAGTTCATATCTTTGGCTTTGTTTTGTGTGTATATGTATATGTGTATGTGTGTGTGTGTGTGTGTGTGTGTGTGTATTAGAGAGAGAGAGAGAGAGAGAGAGAGAGAGAGAGAGAGAGAGAGAGAGAGAGAGAATGAGAGGGGGGGCTGTAGGGGCACTGCTGAATATATAGAAGATGTTTTGGGGAAGTGGAGAGCTTTGGAGTCTCTTTAGATTGTAATAGTCATTGGGCATGAACTCAGTGTTTGGTGAAAGTCTGAGCTAGTCAGATTCAGTGGGGTCCTCGGGACCTTGATTTCACCTTCTGAGTTTTATGATAACCATGCAAGAGGGATGTTATTCACAGGATTTAAGCACCAAACTCTTGTTCTATCTCATTTTTTTTTTCAGCTTAATTGAGGTATGTTTACTGTATCACAGTACTTACCCCACTCAATTCCCTTATATCAAGCTCATTGTAGGTCAGTTGTTTAGGGCCAGTTTGGCTCCTTGTGTTCATTTACCATGAACCCTACTTCCAACCCCGTGCCTTTGCCTCCTCTTCTGCTTCCATTGACTTTATAAAAGTGGAGACCCAGAGTAACATGCTATCTCAGTCAGTGTGATATTCTCAGGGCTTGTGTACAGCTTAGCATGAGGCGGTTGTGCCTTTCCTTGTAATGCTGACAGAGGTCTGTCCCCTCATCGTGAGGAGAAAACCAGGCTGTTCAGTTACTCGCTGGTGGACATTTAGGTTGTTTCTTGCTTTGAGATGTTATGACTAATGTGTCTATAAATATTTGCATGTAAATCTTTTCAGGGGCACAAGTTTCATTTTGGGGTGGGGGTTAGATACCAAGGAGTGGAATCGCTGGCCTGTGCAGTAATTCTATGCTTGTGATTTTTAGAAAATGCTGAAATATCTTCCAAAGCAGTTTCCACAGTCCATTTCAACCTTTTCTTTATTGTCAAAGGGGGGGAGGGGATCTATGTTCTGTTGTCACTGGGTCATTCACAACACTTGTTTATCTTTTCTGCACAGAAAAAAATTTATATAAAATTTATATAAAGAATATATAAATGACACAGTTACTTCCTTCAAGAGACTCCTGTCTGTAGTTGAATTAGCAAACAACCAGGTCACAACACTTTTAGAGGACTGTGAGGGACGTCCATTACTGACTCTGAAGACAAACTGTCCAAGACTTATGGGAACAGGTTCCGCCCATCATGAATCTTGGACGCTCACATAGGAGGGTGAGGTGGTAGGATTTAGTGTCATCGGGTTGAAGCAGGCTTTCTGCCCTGCAGGGATTCCACAGCTCCAATATGGTGCTCACCTACACAGCGTCATGTGGTCACCAGCCACGAGATGCTACGTCATTTACATGGTTCATGTTGATCTTTTCTGTGAAGAGATCTCTGCTCACTAATACACCCTCACACATGGGGTACAGCGAGGAGGCCCCAAGACATCTGTTGACTAAATGGATGTATGGAAGCCTTCAGGGAGAGAGAAAAGAGAGGTTAAGGGACAGATGATTGACACCGGAGGCAGGACCAGCTTTGATCCTGTGTCCTTGATGTTTGAACTCTACCAGTTTTGACCCAGGTCAGACTATTTCTGCCTTGTGATAGCAACTGCTCAGTAGTACTGTGCTGTGGTGGGGGATGTCAGAGGTGCCGGGGGAAAGTGGATGGGCTGATCTGCAGAAAGAATCATAGGTGCGTGGTCACGGAGCTTAAGACTGCTGAGTTTGTACAGTGGCACGGGGACAGCCCTTTTAAAAATCACCTTAGGGTTCTGGAGAAATTAGCAGGTCCTGCTACACAACTGTCAGGCGACTTTTCTGAAAGTTAGCACTAGTTAAAGGGAATGATAACACTGAAGTCAGTTATTTTAGCTAATGGATCAGGCAGGGACAGATCTAGAAGGAGAGGAGGGGAAAGAGGAAGAGGAGGAAGAGGAGGAGGAAGAAAAGGATGAGAAAGAGGAGGAGGAGGACACAGAGGAGGAAGAGGAGGCAGAGGAGGAAAAGGAGGAGGAAGAGGAGGAAGAGGAGAAACAGGAGGAGGGGAAAGAGGAGGAAGATGAGGAGAAAGAGGAATAAGAGGGGGAGGAGGAAGGAGAGGAGGAAGAGGAGGAGAAAGAGGAGAAGAAAGAGGAAGAGGAGGAGGAGAAATAGGAGAAAGAGGAGAAAGAAGGAAGGAGAGGAGGAGGAGTGAGAGGAGGAGAGAACTATCATTCCAAGAGAAGTTGCCCATTGTGATTGTTGCTTCTGAGTTTTTGTTTGTTTGTTTGATTGGTTTTTGGTTTTGTCTTATCTCCGGGTTAAATACACAAGGGACATTTTGACATAGCTGTTGTGACTTTGAATATGGCTCAGATGTCTTCAGAACAACAGAAAGGGGAAACTGAGCTGCTGCCTATGAGAAGGAGGTTCCTGGGGAGACTCCCTGCAGTGGCTCCACCACGTGTCTTTGGATCTTGATTCGAAAGAACCTGTCTTTTCAGTCTCTGCAGAAAGGAACCCACTGGAACAAAGATACACAATTCATCTCTCATTAGTTTTAAAAATCACATTGTTTGTTGGGGGCACGCCACTGTGTGCTCGTGGAGATCAGAAGGTGGCTTTTGGGAGTCTAGTCTTTCCTTAGACCGAATTTTTTGGTCATGGGGACAGAGTTCAGACTGTCACCCTTAGTGACAAACACCAAATCCATTCATTTACTTCTAAGTCAATGCAAATGTTAGTAGAAGCTCATTTGTGTGTGTGTGTGTGTGTGTGTGTGTGTGTGTGTGTGTATGTATTTATGTATGTATTGAGGGCTTATTGGTTTTAGTTATTTTATTTGTGCTCTTATCCCTCTACCCTCTTTCAACCCTTATTCTACCCTAATCCTTTTCCACCCTTCAACACTGGGCAGGAGAGAAAGAAGGTTAGAGCGGAAAGGGGGCGTATGTCTCTTTAAACTACTTCCTGCTGAATAGAAGCGTTGAGTTCCTTGGGGGCAAGTCCAGTCTTTGTCTAGTCAGGATCTCTCCAACTTCTCATGTTTTTTCTCTCATCCATCATCATCATCATCATCATCATCATCATCATCATCATCATCATCATCAGCAGCAGCAGCAGCAGCAGCATCAGCAGCAGCAGCAGCAGCATTAGCAGGAATTAGTAGGAACAGCCTTGCTTTCTCCTTCTTCAGAGCTTTTGAGTTCCTCTCTGGCCTCTGGCATTTATTCTCTCTCAAGAGGTCCCAGAATTAAACTCTCTGCAGCTGGCAGAGTCATGCCCCTGCTGCAGCATGCTTGAACCAAACAGTCTGCTGCCATGGACAATCCGAGGCAGCAGCTCCGTATCTCACACCTGGGATCAAAACAAAAACATCTTTACGTAACATAATTGTTTTTTTTTAAAGAAACCAAACTCTACAGTTCTTTTAGTATTTATGTATTTCTTTATGTATGTGTGTGTGTGTATGTGCACGGGGCTGCACTCCTGTGCACGTACAGGTCTATGGAGGTTAAAGGTCAATGCTGGGTGTGTCTCAATTGCTCTCTATCTTACCTTTTCCTATGGCTTCCTCACTAAACCTGAGGTTCCCTAGAACGGACACACTGGTCTGGAAGGCCCAGGGACCCGTCAGCCTCTGCTTCCCCAGTGTTTGTATTATTGTGTGTCACTGTGGTCAGCTTTTTATATGGGTTTTTGGGGCTGAACCTAAATCCTTATGCTTATGTGGCAAGCACTTTTACCAACTGGACATCTGAAATGAAACCCTTGTAGGTTTCATTTTTGGTTGATTTACATATTATTCCCAGATAAAATGAGCTCATGGCATTGCAATGTAATTGTCTAGAGATGTAGGACATGACAAAAACTGGGTGTGACGATAATTCAGCCCTGTAAGAGCATAGTCTTCTTCGTTTTAATTTTCTGGTTTGTTTTTGGTTGACTAGAGGGTAGGGTCATTGGAGCAGATGGAATTGTGGAATTCGCTAGGGCTTCGTCATAAAGGGCTTTCTGCTGAGACACTTAGGCTTTATCCAAGAGCAACTGGGAATCGTGCAGGGTTTTAATTAGAGAAGTGACTTGAAGCATGCTCATGATGTGCAGATTTGCCGTGGCTGCTATTTGGGTGCTATGTTGGATTGAAGGAGAGAATTAGAAAGAGGGGTTCTGGTTTTGGAGGCTTCTGCAGTAACTTAACAAAATGCTAATGGTGACGGGCAGGGCATGACGTGGTAGGAATAGATGAATGAACCATCTGTGGAAGATGCATCCGTAACACACACTCGTATTTCCCTGCATGAATTCTGGGAAGGATTGTCTCAGTTCATCTTCTATAGCAAAATCCTGGAGGCCGGGTAGCTCATAAAGAAAAGGGATGCATATTTGTTCTTAGTTCTAAAGGCTGGTGCCGGTACCTGCTTAGCTTCTAACAAGAACCACATACAGCTTGTATGGTGGAGAAGCAGAAGGCTTAGTGCTTGTATGCAAAACCATCCCAGCATGTGGGTCACCTTCTTTGACAGCAACCTCTTCCCTCAGTGGACAAACCATTCTCCAGAAAATAAGAATTCAGAGAAAGATCTTAGTTCCCAAATGGCTTGACATAGTAATTCATTTTTCATTCTGTGTTTGTGACATGTATGTTCCCATATGTGTGCATGGAGACCAAAAGGAACATCTCAGTCATCCCATACTAGGCCATTATAAATCTGGGCAAGGGGCTCCAGGATGGAACCTTAGTTCAAGTTATAGGTTTTGGATGTGTGTGTGTCCAGATGATATATGAATTCGTGGTAGGGACCTAAGTTACCCATCCAGAATTTCTGGAAATGGGAGGGTATAAGCTTATGGACTGAACTCCAAGGAAGCCTGATACTTGAGAAATAGCAGAAGATCCTGTGGAAGCTTCAGAAAAGGGGGTAACTAGAGGGAAGGTAAACAGCAGTGTTGTGTATCAGAGAAGCTAAGTCCAGAGGCGTAGGAGAGGATCGGACTGTGTTTCTATGAAAATATTGTAGCATCACATTGATGTTTTATGAACATGGCCATTTTACAGAAGATCAACCGTGGATCCAGTACTTGAGTGGACACTTAATACATTCACAATACTCTGCAACAACCTCTATCTAGTTGTACAATATTTCTAAGACAAAACTCTACTTCCTTCAAACAGTTACACCCAATTCTTCACTCCTCAGGGCCTGGATACACAGCCTTGTTTGTTTGTTTATTTCATTATGTGTTTCTTGTTCTGAATACTTTATATAAGTGGAATCAAGTTAAATGTGACCTTCTGTGACTACAGACTTTCACTTAACATAATATTTTCATGGCTTATCCACACAGCATATGTCAGTATTTTGTGGGGTTTGTGGCTCTATATAATATTTCTCTCTGTAGATTTATCACAGTTTGTTTCTTGATGGTCATTTCGTTTGTTATAGTCTGTGGCCTATTGTGAATGGTGTTTCTGTGACTGCACATATATGCCCGAGCAAACAATTTGGATATGTTTCTAGTGATGGAATTGATGGGACCTGGGTTTCCCCAAATTACATTTATTTACATAATCATAGGAAATAATCATAATTATTTGTTATGTAAAATATCAACTTGTATATTGTACAATCTTCCAATGCTTTTTTTTTTTTAAAGATGAAATTGGTAAGCCAACTTGTGGTGACTAAATGGCCTGTTAATAAACAATGAATCTATGTATGCACTCAGTTATGGACATATGTATAAATATTTTAGAGAGACAAGTTCTCACTAACCCTGAATTTTAATTCTCATAAGGGAAAACATGCAGATGCATACTTGGATAGATCTAGTCTTGTAGAAGATAGAGGCTAGGAATGGCGTCGACCATTTCACAGTTTAATTTTTCTGAAGAAAAGATAAGTTGATTTCTCAGTGATTTGGAACCGAGACAAAAAAAAAAAAATCAAAGTCAACTAAAATCACCCTGGGACAAATTTAACATCTAGCTGATTTTAAAATTAATGCTCTGTTTTTAAAATAAAATTTTATTCATCTCCTAATATCTGCCACTTCAGTTACATTTTGTTTTTTTTTTAATTGTGTTTCTCTGCTCAGGGGTGCTAGTGAGTATGAAAAGAGACCTATGCTACATTTATGACAAATGACCCAACTTCTTTGCACTCCATTTATGACAAATGGCCCAACTTCTTTGCACTCATTTATGACAAACGATCCAGTTTCCTTGCAAACCATCTTAACTTTTTTCATACATAATTAGTCAACTGGTTTATAGAGAGGTGGAGCCTTGGTTACACTTCCTATGAAGAGTTTGTTTTTTAGGTTTGTCGAAGAGGTTCTCAACCTATGGGTCGAGTCTCCCTTGGGGTCCAAGGATCCTTTTACAGGGGTGGCCTAAGACCATCAGAAAATGCAGAGACTTACATTACTACATAATCCAGATTCCTAACAGTAGCAAAATTACAGATATGAAGTAACAATGAAAATAATTTTAGGGTCAGGGGTCACCACACCATAAGGAACTGTATTTAAGGGTCACAGTGTTAGGAAGGTTGAGAACCAGTGATTTAAAGCAACACGCCTTCTATATCATCTGCAGTGTCTTTCTTTCCTGAGGACTCTCTTCTATAAGAATCAACCCATGGCACTAGGGTTTCACAAGCTGTGGCTCTGATCAGACCCTGCCTAAAGACTTGGGGAAGAAGGTCATTCAACCCTGTCGGCTGTCTGCTAAGTGTTGTATTTATCCGGGCTCTCTGACGGCCTGACGGCCAACGAGATGTGTATCTGTGGGTTTCCCAACTTCAAGGTCTGGGCTCTGTCCACCATCTCAAGCCTGCTAACTAGGTTTCGTCTCCTGTGCTTGTGGCTCACCACACTTGTGGGGGGAACATGATGCTGAGCCTGCCTCTAGGCTCAGCAGGAAGCAGGACGTGGGTGGGTTAGCTTTGTGGGTTTCATGAGGACAGAAGTGGGGCAGGGACAGGGCCTGTTGTATATTGACCATCCCTAAGCTATATCATGGCATTTCTTATGAGAATATTTTGTTCATGTTTTTTAGGATATTAATTTCTCCTATAAATGGCGTATCGAAGTCCATGGCTAGTTGATACTACTTCTCGGACGTTCCTTTTCTCCTATAAATGGTGTATTTAAGTCCATAGATACTTCATGGACATTCTGTGGATTCTACTGTATTTCATTTATACCGTCTCTATTTGTTGTCAGTACACCAAAGGCTAGGAACCCAGCATTTATTAATGTGTGTGCTATGTGTTTCAGGCAGAGAAAGCGGATGGCTTTGTCAACCTGTCAGATTTCACAGTGGAAAGAGCCTCTGAATGCAAGAAAAAAAAGTGAGTTGTACTTCCCCTGCCCCCACAAGGCCCAGGGCCAGGATCCTAGCCGTTTTCAAAGTTCACCTAGCAATGGGGTGATTTGTACGTGGGTGTAGGTAGGACTCATACATCTGGGAATTTTGAGCCTTGTGAGTTGGAACTGTATATGCTCACAGAAAGTGTGCATAGAAATGTTTTACTTCTCATTTTCTGATATGTCGACCTGGGGTGGATGGGTTTTAGCTCCCTCACCCCAAAGGCAAGGGAATCGACGTCGAGGCTTTGACCTTGTAAAGGACAAATAGCTTTGCAGACAGAAATGCAGACCCTTCAGCAAGAGTAGATCAGCTCGGAGGATGGTATCGTGACTTACCATTCACTGCACTGATGCGTCTAGTTTGGGATTGCACCCTGCTGTAGACTAAGTGTGAGCAGAGGTGGAAATGAGGGAGGCTCCCAGCTCATGCTTTCTGTTCTGCTCACGGTCGCTGAGCCTGTAGGGTCTGGAAACAGCTCAGAGCTGCCCGGAGAGCTGCGTATACACTCTGGTCCCATGATCATTTCCAGAGAGCATCTGAGTGTGACTTACTTTCGTGTCTTCTCTCATCTCCCTCTTCTTTCTTCAATATCTTCTCCCATATTATTGGAAAGGGACATATTTCGTTGATCAACAGGGCTGTCTTGGGATTCAGTGTTGGCTTTTATCCTTTGTTATATGGGCGTAACAGCTGTGTTTTGCTCTGTATTGGTTGTGTTAATGCTTTTGATTTTTTTTTGATTGGTCACTAAACAAACAAACAACCCCCAAGACCCAAAACTCTGTCGTGCTCTGTAGATCTTCTGGTGTGATTGGTAGGTGGGAACATTCTGCTTGCTGTCATGGGCGGGTTGTAAATTTCCTTTAACTAATATCTGGCTCATACTTTTCCTTTACCAATACAGAGCTCCCTACCCTATGGCTTATGAAGAGCCATGAGGGCAGGGAAATTACATACCTGACTGTTTTCCCATAAATAAAATGCCACTGCATATTTGGTTGAATGCAAATAATATCTTGCCTGAATGAGTTGGCTCGAATAATGTTAAATGACAACTTAGGGACTCTTGAATTTAATTGTCTCTATACAGCTAAGTAGTAGGTGAAAAAAAGACACACAAAGACATACACACAGACACACAGACACGCACACAGACATGCACACAGATACATACAGACATATATACAGACACACATAGACACACACAGACACATGCACACACACACACAGACACACACACAGACACACACACAGACACACAGTCATATACATGGACACATACAGACACACATATACACACAGACACACATAGACACACAGACACACACATACACACAAACATACACACATAGAGACACACAGACACACACACATACACACACATACACACAGAGACACATATATACACACACATACACACACATACACATACACACACAGACACACACATACACAGAGACACACACATACAGACACACACACACAGACACACCCAAACATACACACACACACACATACACACACACACACACCCATAGATACACACAGACATGCACACAGACATGCACACAGACACACAGACACACACACACACACACACACACACACACACACACACACACACACACGTGGAAACTCTTGAGTGGCTAAAATGCAGCCCTGACATGATAAATTGATTCTCACTTTACTAAGTGAAATCAGGACTATATCATAGGCATTTAATGTAACAATTACTTTAAAAACACTAACACATATGCGCTTTTCTTTTTTCTAGTGCATTTAAGATCAATCACCCACAAATCAAAACCTTCTACTTTGCAGCAGAGAATTTGCAGGAGATGAATGTGTAAGTAGATGAAACGGGTGGGCCCAGTCCCTATGAGGGTGAACTCACGTTGATCTGACATTAGAGTTTGAAGCTAATGATCACATCAGTTACTATCCTATTTATTTTTGTTATTTAATCTCGTTCTGTTAGTTAATTTCTTTAGTGATTGGAAGATCATCTTGCTTTCTTCTCTAGTATTTATAGTCCTTTGGTGGAAGTATACTTACCCAAATGGCTGTTTTAGGAAGTAGCTGTGAGATTCTTCTAAAGGAGTCATCGAGAGGAGAGAGTAAATGGATGGAGACCTTAGGATAAAAGTTCACATCCCAAGGAGAAGGACCGGAAGGCATCTTGGATACAGGGTCCTCACCCAGTCTCTGCAGCCTGTCACATGTGCTGTGTGATTATCTCTAAGGGCTCACGGACTTATTGCCTGTGTCTTCATGGATCACCCTGAGCATCTACTTTTGGTGCATCCGACTTTAAAAAATATCCTTGCTCTGCTTCCTGCATGCTCTGCTAAGCCAGTGCATTCAGTTCCCACTCCACTCCTGGTTTAGATGAAGACACATTGCATCAGCTGTCGCTGGAATGAAGCTGCCTGCTAGGTGCTGCCTTGAGGCACCAAAAAGGCCTGTTCTTGGCGTCTTTGGACCATCATATAATAACTAAAGGTCTATGGGACATCCATAGTGTGCCCCATTGCCAAAAATACTGGACCCAAATAGCCAACCCCCTCCACCTCCGTAATTCCTCCATTCATAGAGTTCACGTTTATACTGAGACCCCGCTATCTATTTGTACATGGTAAACTGCTTGCTTGTCTTCTGTACATAATCCCTCTTTGCCTTCTTGTTTTAGAAAGCTAAATAAAATAGGTGATGACTTTCATGACACACTTCCACTTCAGGTCATCTCTCCTGCAGGACTGCCTAGCTATGGGGTGCAGGGGGAGGCATCTCGTTTATAATAACCACGTAGCTTACCCTCACCTCATCTCTTCAGATGAGGCCAAAAAAAGGCTCACAGGAAGCTGGGAAACCATGGTTAGCTATCAGGGAAGGAATTGCTAGCAGTGTCCTCCAAATATATCTTTGCTAGACAAAGAGTGTGTCTGTTTCTATAGTCTTTTCTGGTTGTAGCTACCCCTCTTGTGTTTTTCAATCATGAGGTGGGGGGCGAGGAGAGAGGAGAGAGGAGAAGAAGAAGAGAAGGAGGAGGAGGAACAGAAGGAGATGGAGGAGAGAGAGAGAGAGAGAGAGAGAGAGAGAGAGAGAGAGAGAGAGAGAAGGAGGACACATCGAAAGACAGGGCTTATACCCCTCAAAGGTCAACAGCTCATCTCTGTATGGCACTGGTGACTCAATCTGGCTGATTGGCAATGACACAGTCTTCAAGCATCCAGAGGAGGGCAATGCTTTCACTTGCTTAGACATGCTTACTTAGAACCCAGAGGTGGGGAATGCAGCTGAGTCACCGGCGAGGTCCACATGGGTGGCTCTGGTCTGTGGTGGCAGGGAGACAGGGCTACCCACCATCCCACCGTGATAGCTCCTTTAACAGCATCCTGGGCTTGGTGCATCTTCAGCTTTACCTGTTACTGTCTTCCCCACCCATCCTGGGGCTGACTATGTCAAAGCAGTTTTCATCTTCTCAACAAGGGCGAGGTGAGAGAGAACATCCCAGAGAAATAGGCCGTTGAGTGCTTTGTTGCCTGGTGAGTGACTCCTACACAGCAGAATACATTTCCTATCAAGAGAAGGTTAGATTCTAAGGAGATTATTGGGATCGATTGTGTTTCAGTCACACGTCAAGGCTGCTTTGCTCCTTGTTCCTGGCTCCCACAGCTCAGCTTTTGTTTCCATCTTCACATTTTGTCTTCAGGGTTGTTTTTTTTTTTTTTTTTCTCATCCGAAGATTCCTATTTACTGGCAGGTCTTGTGTGTATTTTATTGATAGACACCTTTATTTTGTTGACTAGTAACGCAATACTTGTCACCACAATCAAGGTCAAATCTTATTGCCAGTCTGTGTAAATGTGTCCTCTCCTAACCAATTAACAAGACAAGTTGAAGTTTGAATTTCTTGTATCCTGGGCTCTCATTTTGCGTCTCTCCGGTTATCTTTATACTCAAAAGGATAATTTTAATTACAGTTCTTAAGTTGCTCGCTTCCCTCTTCATGATGACACTGCCCATGCTGTCCGCGCCTGGATACACGATGACTTCTTATATCTGTAAAACCATTGTCCCAGTTTCACTTCTACTTCATCATAAATGATCCTGACCAAAAGCAGCGTAGGGAAGAAATGGTTGATTATACTGAAAATTCTAGGCTATAGTCTGTTATTGTTGGGAAGGAGCTTCAAGCATCACATCCGCCATCAAGAGCAGAGAGAGTAAGTGCCTGGACGCTTGCTTGCTTGCTGTCTTATGCTTCGCTAGTGCCTCCTCATTCTCATACTGTTCAGGACGAGAGCCAGGGGAATGGTGCCTCCCATTGTGGGACGGGTGTCCCTACATCAATAGCACTCAAGAGACAAGCCCCACCTGCTGTAGGCAATGCCCTCGATGAGATGTTCCAGTGATTCCAGGTTGTGTCAGCTTTATAAAGCTAATCATCACAGCCATTACTGGGTTTTGTTATTTTCAACACAATACTTCCAATAGGCAACAAGGACTACCGAGTTTGTCCTTTCTCCTACAAGATTACATAGATGATACCTAGAGATTTATTTGTAATGATACCTGAAGCTCTTTCTTTTCTCTTGATGGATCCTGTTTAAACGAGTCAATAATAGATCTAGGAATGACTTGATGGGCAGGGAAGAAGTGGGGGTGGGGAGGGGTAGTGGTTTCAGATTTCAGTCATTCAATTCTGTGGCTAACGAAAACTTTTGGGGGGCTTTAAACTGAAAGCTGTTGGTCTTCTTAAAGTGAGCCATGAAAAATATTGTATTTTATCTGATTTGGAAAATATGCTTTAAATTTTTGTGTAGCACACATGCTCATGTGTGTGCACATATGCATGCAAATGTCCACGTATGTTTGTGTATATAAGTGTGGAGGATGGTGGTCAACCCTGGGTGCCTTCCTCTGTTGACTATACCTTATACTGTGAGACAACCAGACCTTGGGGACCAGTATTTAACATTACAATATGTAGCAAAAGACCAAATCTCAACGATTAACAATTAACACTGGGCTTTTTGCTTTCTACTGTTGAAAACCTTACATTTTTCTACATGAAGGTGTATTTTTTTTCTTTCAAAATAGATATTCACAATTACAGTTACTAGGCAAAGAAGGTACCCATTGAAAATTTGAATGATATCATCAAATTGCCTGCTCAAAGCTGACTATCTCCATTTTCATGTTTAGCTGAACAATTGATTCAGATTTTTATTTTCCATTCTTTCCATAGAAACAAATAGCATTTCCCCACACATTCACTAGCTCTCGTGTGCTCTGACCCTGTTCTTTAGTCTTATCTGTCATCATTTAGGGACTAGATCAACATTCCTGCCTTCCTACAGCATGGTCTGTGCCTTAGCGTTGGTCCAGTCTTATGTGGGTGTTAGAGAACTTCAGTCTATCGTGGAACTAGAGTGAACATCTTTAAGGAGACTGGGCTCACTACCTTTCTTGTAGAGATTCTCATTTTGTCTCATACACAAATTTAATATATATATAGTAATATGATATATAGCCCATAATAATGTATAACATATATAATATATGTTATATAACACATCGTATATAATATAACATATAATAAATATATAACATAACATATATATGCAATGTGTAATATATAATATCATATATCATATAATATATATAATATATTTAAATAATGAGTATAGCAAGATCACATCTGGTTGAAGTTTGGGTAGGAGTTTCTGAGAGGCTGACCGCTGTAGATTTGGTGGTATGTGGTGTTTGTACCGTGGTACCAGTGCAGGAGGCTGAGTAGCTACTGATGCAGGACAGGACTGGAAGAAAAGCATAAATGAGTCTGCACATGTGGAGAGCCATTGCTGTTATCCTGATGATATTAACTTAAGTCATTATTGAAAGTGCTGGTTTCTCAAAAGAAAACCCCAGGAATTCCAAATACAGTTTATTTGAAAGCCAGAGAAACTCGGGAAATGGTCCCCTAGACAGCCACTATATCCAGAGGACATTTTCCCTTCAAATATTAGATTGCATAAATAGGAATAGATAAAACAGGCATCCTTTGTTTTTTAAGTATTTTTATTTTTATTTATTTTTATTTTTATTTTTATAATATGTTCCTAACTGAAGTCTTGAGGAGGCATGGCAGTGTCCTAGATTTAAAACAGTTTGAGTTTGTTAAGATTTGTCTAGACTTATTGTACAACTAATGTCTAATCAATAGGAAACAAATCATCAATACACTGTCAATTTTTGCCTTTCCATGAAGAGTTTAGTACTTAAACATTTCCACCCTTTAGTAATCCCTTCTGGGTTCTAGTCAGATTGTCTACTGAGCAGCACAGTGGGTTTTCTGACTTATGAATGTTATGGATTTTTTTTTTTCTGAAATCAATTGACATTATTTAAACGATAGATGGCTGTGTCTTAGTTATGCACAAACATCATGACCAAGAAGCAAGTTGGGGAGGAAAGGGTTTATTGAGCTTACACTTCCACACAGCTGTTCATCACCAAAGGAAGTCAGGACTGGAACTCAAGCAGGTCAGGAAGCAGGAGCTGCTGCGGAGGCCATGGAGGGATGTTCCTTACTGGCTTGCTTCCCCTGGCTTGCTCAGCCTGCTCTCTTATAGAATCCAAGAATACCAGCCCAGAGATGGTACCACCCACAAGGGGCCCTCCCCCACTTGACCACTAATTGAGAAAATACCCCACAGCTGGATCTCATGGAGGCACTTCCCCAACTGAAGTTCCTTTTCCTATGATAACTCCAGCCTCTGTCAAGTTGACACACAAAACTATCCAATACAATTGACCCCTTGTCAACTTGGCACACCAGCATATTACTATTAAGCCTCAACCCTTACTTTCTTATTCATCCCCAAGATCTAAATAACATTAAAAGTCCCACAGTCTTTACATATTAAAAGTTCAATCCCTTTAAAATGTCCAATATCTTAAAATTCAAAGTCTTTTAAAAATTCAGTCTCTTAACTGTGGGCTCCACTAAAATACCATTTTTCAAGAGGGAAAAATATCAGGGCACAGTCACAATCAAAAGCAAAATTCAAACTCCAATGGTTCAATGTCTGGGATCCAACTCATGATCTTCTGGGCTCCTCCAAGTGCTTGGGTCACTTCTCCAGCTCTGCCCTTTGTAGCACACACCTTGTCTTCTAGACTCCAGCTGCCTGTACTCCACTGCTGTTGCTGTCCTTGGTGGTCATCACATGGTACTGGTATCTCCAAAACACTGTTATCTTCCGCTGTAACTAGGTTTCATCAATAGCTTCTCATAGGCTTTCTTCATGGTGCCACGCCTCAACTCTTTTGCATGACCCCTTCAGTCCTTGGCTGTCAATTACAACTGAGGGTACACTTTCACCAATGGCCTTTCATGGCCTCTCACAGTACCAAGCCTCAGCTGTTCTGCATGATGCCTTCATGCCTTCAAAACCAGTACAACCTGAGTGACTCTTACACAGTACCAAGTCCTGCTGCAGCACGAGGTACAACCTTGGCTATCTGGAACACACCCTTTGTGGTCTTAGAAAACACTTCCCAGAAGATTTCACCTCAGTGATGCTGGTTTCTTCTTAATCACCGCTAATTTCTTAGCTCCAGCTAACCAGCATCAATAGTCCCAGTAACACAAAAGTTTTCTTTAGTGGTTCTGGTATCTTGTTAATCACAGCTGATTCTTCAGCCCCAGCTAACCAGAACCACAGAATCTTCATGGCCCTGATAAGAGTCTTTAATCTTCCCTCTGAAATTTCACAAGCCAGGCCTCCATCTTCTGCACTGTTCTCAATATAATCTTCCAAGATCCTCCACAACATCTCACAGAGGTCTCAACACTGAATGGACCATCTAGCCCAAAGTTCCAAAGTCTTTCCACAGTCCTCCCCAAAACCTGGTTAGGCTGTCACAGGAATACCCCACTACACTGGTACCAATTTGTCTTAGTCAGGCTTTCTATTTCTGCACAAACATCATGACCACGAAGCAAATTGGGGAGGAAAGGGTTTATTGAGCTTACACTTCCACACAGCTGTTCATCACCAAAGGAAGTCAGGACTGGCACTCAAGCAGGTCAGGAAGCAGGAGTTGATGCGGAGGCCATGGAGGGATGTTCCTTACTGGCTTGCTTCCCCTGGCTTGCTCAGCCTGCTCTCTTATAGAATCCAAGAATACCAGCCCAAAGATGGTACCACCCACAAGGGGCCCTCCCCCACTTGATCACTAATTGAGAAAATGCCCCACAGCCAGATCTCATGGAGGCACTTCCCTAACTGAAGCTCCTTTTCCTATGATAACTCCAGCCTCTGTCATGTTGACACACAAAACTAGCCAGTACAGGCTGGAACTGCTCTGTGGGTAAAATAGCTTCCTAGGCAAACCGATCTGCTGAGTGTAACACCTAGAAGCCTCTTACAGGAACAAAGGGAGACCCGAGTCCCGAAAGTTGTCTCCTGGCTTCCACATGTATAATGCTCACGTGTAATGACATTAAATTTAAAAACTTATAGAGCGATAGCATTGATGTCCAAGTGGCCAAATTTGATGACCAGTACCTTGATGATGGCCAAAAGCTTAAAATACATAGTTACTAAAGAAGACATATTTGTTCATATAGTTAGAATATCTTCCTTAATCACTGGATAAAGTCTCACCCCACTTCTCTTATAATGTAGACCCTGGGAAAGCCACGTATTGTGAAACCAGACATCTTAGGTCTCCGTGTCTCGAACTCATGATGTTTTAGGAAATACCCAGTGTAGAATTAGGACTGAACTTTATGCAAAGTCAGATACAGGAAGCAGGGTCAGGGGCCAAGGGGAGTGGATCGGGGGCCCAGCTGACTGTTCAAACGTTTACTCTCCATTCGAATCTTAGGTGGTTAAACAAACTTGGATTTGCTGTGACCCACCAGGAATCCACCACGAAGGATGAAGGTACGTTCTCTTTTTATACTTCTGAAATTTTAGCAAGAATATTAGGTTAGAACGAATCAGGGTGAAGAAAGAGACACTGGAGGTTCTATGTATAGGCGCATCCTGGAGAAACATAGTTTGGCATTTGAAATTATCCCCAAGGGACAGAAAACCATTCTTCACGCAGCCTCAGCACAGAGCCTGGTTTCCCATGCCGGCTCGAAGTGACTTCACACTTCACCCACACTTCAGCAGCTGCTGGCTTCCCTGATACTCTTGACGATTGCCAATGCAAATGTGTAGTGCCCTCCTTACGGAGTTCTTACTCATGGGCCTGCATGTGTCACGGTCTAGTCAGAGACATTCCCTCCCACCACTTCCTAGGACAGTTTAAACCTTTCCACCAGCTGAGTGTTGACCTTAGTTAGGCTTGAAACTGTTCTCTGAACCTGAAGATCAGGCCGAGAGACACACCATTCACCCACCCAAACCCCCACCCTGTACCTTTTAGGGCTGCACAAGCCACGGGCGCATACATCTTCATAATACTGACAGATCTGGTGCGGAAATGCTTAGACTATGGGACACTCAGGGACTGTAAGGAGAAATTTGTGTGTGCTTAGTTATAAAGTCTTGAACTTGGAAATAATGAAAGTGTGGCAAGTTTGAACCAATAAGGGGAGTTCATTACGATGCTGTGAAATTGGCATCTTGATGCCCTCTTTCCTGTAAGGTAAGCATCCATTGCCAGCTGCGGAAGGCAGACCTGTATAGAAGACTCTATTTTTAATTAACTAATTAGTTAATTAGCTTTATATCCCTATTGCAACCCTCTTCCTGGTCCCCCCTCATATGGGGGGGTCTTCCTCTCCCCTCCTACCCCCTCTCCTCCTCTGAGAAAGGGGAGTCCTCTCTAGGTACCCTACCTTGGCATGTCAAGTCATGGCCAGACTAGGCACATCTGCTCCCAGTGAGGCCAGACAAGGTGGCCTAGTTAAGGGAATGGGCCACAAGCAGGCAGCAACAGATTCAGAGACAGCACCCCCTCCAGTTGTTGGGGAACCGGCTTGAAGACCAAACCAAGCTGCACATCTGCTACAGATGTGCAGGGACGGGGAGGGGCTAGGTCCAGCCCACGGTTTTTCTCTGGTTGGTGGTTCAGTCTCTGAGATCCCTCACCACCCCTTCAAGGACCCAGACTCTGTTGGTCTTTTTTTTGTCTGAACCAATATCTCCCGCAGGTCCCTGGGCCCTTCCCCCAACTCTTCCAAAAGACTCCCAAGCTCTGTCTAATGTTTGGCTGTGGGTCTTGAATCTGTTTCCCTCCTCTGCTCGGTGGCGCTCTCGGAGGACAGTTATGCTAGGTTCCTGTCTGCAAGCAGTAGCCCTGGCTGTCCTGGAACTCCCCGTAGACCAGGCTGGCCTCGAACTAAGAAATCTGCCCGCCTCTGCCTCCCAAGCTGCTGGGATTAAAGGCGTGCGCCACCGCTGCCCGGCTCTACTCTGGTTTTTAAAGACCTTGTGTGATGTTGTATCTAAAGCTCTAAAGCTTCGTCTTCCGGCATCTCCCTCTGGGATCTCCATTTTTATAGTCCGGCCCCCATGCTCAGCCGGGTCCTTCCTCTTGCTGTGTGGGTACCAGCCAGGAGTGAGTTATCGGTGAGACTCAGCTCCCAAGGCTCACTGATTCCCATTTTCATCGATGACTGTGTTATAATGACTCACACATTTTAAAGGTATTTTTTATGTTTTTCTGAGTTATAATAGCCCGCGTCTTGTGTGCTAGATGCTCTCTGGCAGCAGAAGCCACCGTGGAGACCCCTCGTCTTTCTCCCAATCCTTGAATTTCTTTTCAACAGGTAGTGCCATAGAGTTCTTGCTTTCTACATTTTTTTTTTTTAATTTTTATTTTTTTCCTTTTTGGATGTTTTTCTTTTGAATCAGATTGACATTGCAATAGGCAGATGGAGGTAACAAAAAAAAATACCTTTGCTCGCTCATTATGGAATAAATGACGGGCGCCCTGAAGCATCTTTCTTCCGGTTTTAGAATGTTACAGTGAGAGCGAGCAGGAAGATCCTGAAATAGCCGTGGAGGCGCCACCCCCTCCGTACGCTTCCGCGACATCCTCTCCTGTGGTACGTGCTGATGTGAGTAGTCCGTTGGTCACTAATCCTTCGAGTGCACGTCCCTCCTTCCAATTATACACAGACTACCTACCTGGGCCAGTCCATTTTCAGAATGGACAAAGTTAAGTTGCCTGCCAAAGAGCAAGTGCCGTTCTCAGGCTGTCGACTCAAGGCGCTGACTTAGAGCCCTTCTCCATAGCAACCCATGGGGATGACAGTCTTGTTCATAACCCACAGATGGACTGGCTCACACTCAGAGGAAGCATGGAGATGCAAAGGGCTTTGAGTGGCAGGCCAACGCCTGCAGAGCCTCATTTGGCAAGGGTGTATTATACCCTACCTATTCTCAGAAGGAATGCCAGATGCCTTGCCCAGTGCCTGTGATCCAAGGATGCAAGGTGAACTTTAAAGGGATCCTAAATACAGAGCCTGCAAAGCAAAACACTCAGCAAGATGTGACATCAGCTGGGGTCAGCTCAGTAAGGTTGCATGTGGACTGGCCCGGTAGGCTTCCAAAGAACAGTCCAAGTTCTATGCCGAGCTTTGGAAGTTCAGGTCATCAGGATGCCACGACTTTGGAGAGTTACTCTGTGTTTGGGTGTATGCCTGTAGACTCTCTATAAGGATCATTGGCTATATAGATTTTTAAAAATTAGTAATATTATTGTTTCTGGTTAATTGGTTGAACTCAGGACCTCCTGCATGCTAACTTGTGCTTTACACCCGACCTATCCCCACCAGGCAAAGTTACGGCTTTATGTCTGTCATGTACCAGGTGCTTTAAATACACCATCATTTAATCCTCAAACAACCTTGAGAAACATTAGTGTTTTATTTGCATTTTATTGATTGCTAGTGAGGCCAAACCCTCTTTCATGGTTAGAGCCTTTTTAAAAATTTTTTTGAGACAGGGTTTCTCTGTGTAGCCCTGGCTGTCCTGGAACTCACTCTGTAGACCAGACTGGCCTTGAACTCAGAAATTCACCTGCCTCTGCCTCCCAAGTGCTGGGATTACAGGCGTGTGCCCTCTTCCTCCTCCAGATTGGTGGTATTCTCCAGTTTGTGACTCTTTATATTGGAAATAATATGTGTTTGTTGTGCATGCTTGTCAGCTAAAAGGGATTTGTTCTCACTTATTATTATTTAAATACTTTCCTGGCTTTTTAAAATAAATGACAGGTCATGAGTTTTAATGGGTCAGATTTACCCATCACTTTTATTGGACCTAGTATCTGTCTGTCGTCTGTCTGTTTTGTTTATTTTATTTCTGGTTTTGAATTGCTTCCCAAGACCATAAGGAAGTTGATCTTACTGGTTTTGTTTCCTGTCAGAGGAAACCTGTTTGGAACTGCACCCTGACACTCACCCATCTGTAGATCTAAAGTCCAGCACTGCACATTTAATCATGAGAAGCTCATGAGACCTAAAAGTTAGGTTAATAAACTTAGAAGAGTCTCTACTTTTCCCAATTCATCAATCAAAGGTGTGTTGGCCTGTCTGTTTTGAGGCAGTGTCTCAAGTGGCCCAAGTTGGCCTTTAGCTTTCTGTATAGCTAACAATGATTTTAAACATTTTGTCTCCATTCACGCCCCTCCCCCCCCACCAGTGACGATTACTGCAACTACAGGTGTACACCACTATACCTGGTTTTTGTGTAGTGCTGGGGACTGAACACGCTACCAACTGAGCTGCCTACCCGTCCTTAAATGTTGTTTCTTAAGAAGTTGCAAGTCTTTTAGTAGGTGTTTTCCAAAGTAACACATGATAAAATTGTCAGATAAATGTTGTCCTGGTTAGTGTTTTGCCAACTTAATACAAAGCTACCATTAACTGAGAAGGGAATCCCCATCTAAGAAAACACATATGTTAGATGGCCTGCACGCAGTTCTGCAGGGGCATTTTGTTGATTGACTTGGGAGGGCCCAGCCTACCGTGGGTGGTCCCATTGCTAGGCAGACAGACAGTCTAGGCTGAGAGAGCCTTTGGATGCAAAGCAATCCATAGAGTTCCTTTGTGGCCTCTGTCCCAGTTTCTGCTTCTAGGTTTCTGCCTTGAGTTCCTTCTTTGGCTTCTCCTGATGGTGGACTGTGTCTGGCCAGCCAAGTAAACTGTCCCCAAGTTGTCATTGGTCATGGTGTTTATTATAGCAACCAAAAGCAAACTGGGACAAATGTTGAATAGTCAGATGTTTCTCCCTAGTAACAGAGTATGTTCCTTCTGCTCACATAGTTCCCAGGCAGATTTTGTTTTTGTTTTCTCATGTTTCTGAAAAAACAGACATATAAGGCAACTGGTTAAAATAACACTGGGATTTCTATTTAAACAAATGAAGTGAAAGAAAAAAAAATCTGGGTAACTTTTATCCAGGGCATAAATCAAGTTGTTGTTTCACTCAGTGTGGTATAGGTTAGCCATGATCAGATATAGAAGCCTTGGGTGTCAATAATATTTTTCCAAGTGTTTTTTTTTTTTTTTAACAGTTGGGCAATGACTTTTTATTTCTTGAAGCTGAACTGGACATAATAAAATAATATTATTCTGGAAAGTTGTCTCAAAAACTTTAAAGGTTTGGAATAAATTAATTCAGTCTCTAGTTTTTCTTACCCTTAGACAGTAAAGATAAATCTTAATTTTCAGTACCCAAGAGTTCTAATATCGAATCTCAACGGGCTGAATTCCACAGGGGAACACAGTGGGAGCTCAAGTGAGAGAGGGAGAGTTTTGGATTCTGTTCTTCCCGACTGGAAAGGCCTCACAGGCACGACAGTGGGAGCCGCTGTCTGCTTTGTGTGGGGCACATACACGTGAACTCTAAGGTCAGCCCGGAGTGCCAATCATCAGGAGCCAATGTTGGGATTCCACATGGGACCTTAGGACTCACGGTGACCCTAGGCTAGGGCTAGCCAGGACGATCCAGAGTCTCCCAGTACCGGTGTTCTATATGCTTGCCTGCCACCATGCCCAGCATTTTATGTGGGTGCTAGATTGCTGACTTACATCCTCGGGCTTGAACAGCAAGGGAACAGCCTTGTTCACTGAGCAGTGACACCAGCCACAACATGACCCAATTCTTGAAGAAATGATAGTCTCCCCCCACCCCCACCCCCAAGCTTATTTAAAAGGCTTAAAAATAGACGGAGGAGGTTCTTTATATTTCACTTTGAAAGATAACTTGTAGATCTCATTATTCAAATTTCTTCAGGTCCTCCAAGAGTATAAAAGAAACACACTTCTCATTTCGCGTTTCCCCCCAGTGTCCTAAGTTACTAGGTGTTTTAAGAGCTATTATTGCCGCTAAAGCTCTCGCCATGTATTTTCTTCTTCTAAGTTTAATTTTTAAGGCACTGTCTGATAACCTGCTCTGTCGTGCGGATTGACTTAAATTGTTAAACAACGTCCTTCTCAGACCTTGGGACACCTCACATTCTTTGTGGGATGAAAGGTCCCCGTTCAAAGAGATTGATGCAGATGACATCATAGGCGGACGATCTACTGTGGCAGAAGTAGGGAGGGAGACCAGGGGAGTGGGAGGTTGAGGGTGGGCTGTGGCACCCGCTAGGCGGCATGGATGATTGGAATGGGTCCCACGCAGGTTAGAGCCGAGGCAAGGTGGACCAAGGAGGCACTTTGGGTCCACCAGAGTTTCCCACCAGAGGAAACAGAGATCCCATTGGTGAGAAGTGATGCCAGGATGTCACGGGAGCGGGAGCACATGGCTCTGAAGGAGACCGAGCAGCAGTGGCACCAGGATAAGGGTAGCCTTCCTCTACGGGGCTTGCGGGCCAGCTAAGGCTTTTGATGCTTCATTCTAAGTGATCGGGGAGCACTTGGCTATGAGCAGAAGGGTCGTGAAGTCAGTTTGGAGCTTAAAAGGAGACCCCGGCTGGCATATGGAAGAAACCTAGTTCATCAGAGACTTTCTGGGACAGCGCTCAGGTCCCTGGGGAAGTGAGATGGCCGGGACATGAGGGAACGTAGACCACCAAGAGCAGGATCAGATAGGAAGGGGGATAAATATTCATAACTCCAGCTTCGGGCAGCGCAGGCAGATTATTCTAACGGAATGGTTGGGGCCTCACAGTTCGATGTTTTTTTTTTTTCCTTCAGAAGAACAATTCCTTTATGTCTCCCCGAATGTTGAAACAAGCTATCTAAAGCAAGCCAAAGTAGCGGAGAAGTAAAAATAAACTCTGAAAAGAGGCTCACTGGGCAGGGGTAGAGGAGGAAGCTAAAACTGAACAAACAAGTGGAGGATAATTTTAGAAATACAGATTTCATTTAAGCAGGCTATGGCTTGGAGAGCTGTCTACCACGTGTCACTTGGTCAATAGTCACTATACAGAATGGTACAGATGCTTGCTGGTGGGTAATTGTAGGAAGACTTACCAGTGAATATAGTATACAAATCTAAACTTATGATCTGTCTACCTATCTATCTATCTATCTATCTATCTATCTATCCATCCATCCATCCATCCATCCATCTATCCATCCATCCATCCACACACAAGAAATCAGGGTAAATGAGAACCGTCTTTCTACTCAGGATATGAAAGGTCGAAAACTTTATGTTTAGAAAGCGAACTGATTTTCCAACTTTGCTAAAGCTCGGCGTTGTATATTTTTGTCTCTTGCTCTCCCAGTTCACGTTCACAGCCTGTTAGCATGGCGGCTCTCACACTGCCTCTTCCTGTCTTCTCCCACTCCAGCCCCAACCCCCTCATCAGCTCCTGCCTGAGTCACTGAAACAACAGGCTCCTTCTTCCCCTATCTCTACTCTACCTTTTCTTTAAAATGACCCTCAAAAGGTGCCCTTAAGAATACTGATTTGCTTTCATTGTGTCCCATACCCAAACTCATGGGAACACCCTCATAGAAGCAGGGGGAGGGAGGATGGGATAGGGGGTTTCCAGGTGGGGGGAAACCAGGTAAGGGGATAACACTTGAAATGCAAATGAATTGAAATAAATAAATAAAAATAAAAATTAAAAAATTAAAATATTGCTTTGCCTAGAGCTCACCATGTAGAGCAGGCTGGCCTTGAACTCAAAGAGCTCTGCCTACCTCTTCCTTCCAAGTGCTAAGATTCAACACATATTCCTGGCCCTACGCTCTGGCCCTTTATTCAAGGCCATGGCAATTCCACATTTGCTGTGGCTTTCTTGTTACTAATTCCTCCTGCGCCCTTAGCCCAGGAAAATGTCTGCTTTGTTCTGAGTCTTTCAAGCTTCCCTTCTGAACCTGCAGGGAGAACGTTTCTGGTCATAGGAAGCCCTGGTTCCAAAGCCACCCCCTTCCATATTCATGGAGTGTCCAGTCTGCTTCAGGCATGGATTCTTTCGCCAAAGCATTCCCTGCCTTCCAAACCAGGACAAATTTGTTCCTTTACTTTTATTGTTTTTTTGTTGTTGCTTTTTTTTGGTTATTTCTATTAGTCCTCTTAGTTGGCATCTGTAGTAATGGGTTCGTTGTAGTATTTACATACATGTGTATGATTCTACTTTGTTCTTATTCTGAATTCTCTCTGCATTTCTGGAACATTTTATTTATGCCATTACTTCGACTGATCTTGGACTTTTGGCTTTGGGTGTCTGTTATTTATATAATTACCTGTTTTTATGTGTATGTATATATGTATGCCTGAGTGCATGTATGTCTAACCCATGCATGAAGTAACCTATGAAGCTCATGTGGGGGCTGGGAACCAAACTTGCATCCTCTGTAAGAATAATATGTACTTTTAACCTCTGAGCCATTTCTCTAGACCTCTAGTTACCAATTTTTTTTAAAGCCAGAAGCCATGTTCAGCATATTGCTTTGTTTGGGATGTTTATAGGTCTACCCAACACACGTTTGAACTTGAATGCATGGATAGGTGGAAAAATGGGTTGCTATTATGGCCTCATCCACATGCTCCAAGATTCCCTAGGCACTCCTTAAAAAAAATAATTATGGGCTGGTCATAGTGGTGCGTACTGTTAATCTCAGCACTTGGGAGGCAGAGGCAGGTGGATCTCTGTGAGTTCAAGGTCACCCTGGTCTTCATAGCAAGTTCTAGGACAGCCAGAGCTACACAATAAGATGACCATGGGGAGGGGAGAGGGGAGGGGAGAGAGAGACACACACACAGAGACAGAGGAGACAGAGACTGAGAGAGAGATTGATTTATATTTTTACTTAAGTGTGGGTGGGTATGTACCTATGAGTGCATTGTCCTCAGAGGCCAGAAGAGGGCGCCTGGAACAAGAGTTTCAAGAAGTGAGTTGCCTGATAGGAGTGCTGGGAACCAAAGTCCATTCTTCTGCAAGAGCAGTGCACTCTCTTAACCGCTATCCATAGAGTTAGGATCCTTTCTGCAGCTTGTAGAATGATACTCCCTTGTTCAGAGACTTTGCATATCCCTGAAGAAGGATAGTTTCCTCTGATTCTCAAAACCCTTGCCTTAATTTGACAGACGAGGAAACCAAATTCCAAAGAAGTAAACTCGACTGTATTGTAGGTAGAAGTGTTAAGGTGTTTATATTTAACAAAGGATATTGCTTTTGTCTGGGCATGGTGTGACATGCCTGCAATCCCGGCTCTTAGGCACGGAGGCAAGAGGAATCCAAGTTTAAGGACAGCCTGGACTGCAATGCGAGACCATGTCTCAAAAAACAAAATGAAGCAGCAAAAAAATGTATTCCTTCACATTGTATTATTTGCTTCTGCTGATGCACCTGTCAGGCAGTGGATGCATAATTTTGTGTACCTGACACCTATTAGGTCCTGTTGAGGACACTGTGTTGTTCCTTTCAAGATCAGTATCAGTAAGTGGTAGTTGAAGAGGTAAGTTAATCATTCAAAGAAATGTCCTCAAGTAGTAATAAGTAATGTGAAGAAGATAAAACTGCGAAGTGCCCAGGAACGTGGACAGGAGAGTGGGGCAGTAGGATTATCGCTTTGTGTATTCCAGTTAGGGGAGATTCTCCCAAAGAGCTGGTGCTCCAGCTGAGCTCAAGGTTAATCGACTGGAGTGAGATGCTCAGTGGGTAAAAACACTTTCTAGGTAAGCCTGACGTGAGCTTGAGTCCTGGACCCCACAGCAGAAGAGAGCCAACCAGGAAGTTGTCCTCTGACCTCCACAGGTGTGCTGTGGCGTGTGCTCCTTTCCTCTATCCCACACATGTGTGCTTACAGGCATACACAGAGATACACACAGACACACAGACACACACACACACAGGCACACACATAGAAACACACACAAACACATTTATTACATTTAGTCTTGTTATTCTTCCATGTCCTTTCCCACTATACCCTGACTAACACTGCTAAGTCTTAGGCTGAATCATTTCCTCCTAATTACCAGCCTTTGGGGTTCATTTTCAGTCACTTTTCATCTTGTTGAACTTGAGTTTTGAACACTTTTTTTCCCCCAAAAAGGACTTTAGTGCTAATTAAGACTTCAATGAAATTTCTCCAATAACAAAAATATCGTACAGAAAAAAGAAATGAGAAAATCAGTTTTAATCCTTGAATTTAATCATGTCAATCAGCTAAAACTATAATCATTTGGCCCGTGAGATATCTCAGTAGAAAAGGTACTTGCTGTCAAGCCTGGAAAAACCCGAGTTTGGACCCAGAGACTCACATGATGGAAAGAGGGAACCATTTCCCATGATAATTGTTCTCTGACTTCTAAGTGTGCGTGCATGCATATGTGTGTGTGTGTATGTATGCATCCACCTACAGAGACATACATGTAATAGGTAAAAACTGCAACCATTCCTACAATTTTAATTCTCTCACTAAAAACATTTCAAACTTACTCAGGAATGAATTAAATCACTTCTTGTGAACAATTCCCTCGTTAAAGCAAGCCACGTTGCTTGAGTTTATATACACTTACAGTGTCTATCTGACCCTAAAATTCTTCTCTAGCCTGAGGTTTGCCATTCTACTCAGCAAGTTGATGGAGATTTGAGGAAGCTCTTCCATACGAGACCGAAGCACTGTGCTGAGATTTTCTTCCCAGCACTGCTTCTCTGATCCATTCTTCCCTGGCACTAACTTATTATCAACTATGTGTTGGGCACAGATGTGAGAAAAAATTTAAAGTGTAAAAAATGACTAAAAACAGCCTGTTTTCAAGTAGCTCACCAATAAAGATCTAGCAGTCAATCAGCAATGGCAATAGCAATTGTCAGATAAAATGATATTCATCTGGTCTTGTAGAAGGCAGCACCAGGTCTGGTAACCTCACAGCCTGGTGCTATTAGGGAGACTTCTTACAGGACCAGGCATATGCACTGGCTTTGAAGGGGAGACTCATCACTCAGAGAGTTGGGGAGGAGAGAAGGCAGACCCATGCCTTTCTGCTCTCATTTCCTTTGCTATTTTGTAACTATATGATATGGACAGTTCACAGAAGGCCAGGATTCTGTGCCTGGTACTCCTACTGGGAGCCACAGATTCTTAGAAACAAGAAGCCATGTTTTGGCACTATGCTATTTACTAGAAGAAAAAAAAAGGTTCCAGATGGAATCTGCTGAAATGAATCCTATTTCCAGTTTGTTCAGTATTGTCACTTTCTGTCTCCTTGACTGCCTTTAACATCGGACACACACGCCTGCCTTTTCTCTTCTTCGTTTGTTTTCCAGTTTCACTAGTTCTTTCCATTGTTATTTTCTTTGTTTCATTATTTACTCATTTTTTTTAAAAAAATAAATAAAATCAAGGCTGCTATAAACATAGTGGAGCATGTGTCTTTATTGTATGCAGGGGAATCCTCTGGGTATATGCCCAGGAGTGGTATGCCAGGGTCCTCTGGAAGTGACATGCCCAATTTTCTGAGGAACCGCCACACTGATTTCCAGAGCGGTTTTACCATTTTGCAATCCCACCAACAGTGGAGGAGTGTTCCTCTTTCTCCACATCCTCGCCAGCACTTGTTGTCTCTTGAGTTTTTAATCTTAGCCATTCTGACTGGTGTGAGGTGGAATCTCAGGGTTGTTTTGATTTGCATTTCCCTGATGACTAATGATGTTGAACATCTCTTAAGGTGTTTCTCAGCCATCCAAATTTCTTCTGGTGAAAATTCTTTGTTTAGCTCTGTACCCCATTTTTTGATAGGGTTATTTGGTTCTTTGCGGTCTAACTTCTTGAGTTCTTTGTATATATTGGATATTAGCCCTCTGTCGGATGTGGGGTTGTTTATAATAGCCAGAAATTGGAAGGAGCCCAAATATCCCTCAAAGGAGGAATGGATACAGAAAATGTGGTATATTTATACAATGGAATACTACTCAGCAATTAAAAATAATGAATTCATGCAATTTGTAGGTAAATGGTTAGACCTGGAAAATATCATCCTGAGTGAGTTAACCCAATCACAAAAGAATACACATGAAATGCAATCACTGATAAGTGGATATTAATGAGCCCAGAAGCCCTAAATACTCAAGGCACAATTAGCAAGTCAAATGATTCCCAAGAAGAAGAAAGGAGAGGACCCTGGGCCTGTAAAGATTGGATCCAGTTTTGTAGAGAAACTGTGGGGGGAGGGGGAATGATTGGGGAATAGTTGGGGGGGGAGAGGAATTATGGGACGTATGGTGGGGGGGAAATGGGAAAGGGGAAAGCCTTTGGAATGTAAACATAGAATATAGAAAATAAAAATTAAAAAAAAAAAGGAAAACAAAAAACAAAACAAACAAAAAAAAAATCTAGGTCAGGGCAGTCGTCTCTGTTGGTAAAGTGCTTGGCTTGTAAGCATGAGGTCCTAAGTCTGACCTCAGAATCCATTTAAAAATCTCGGTGTGGTGCTATGTTTATAATCTTGGCACTGGGGAGGTGGAGATGGGATCATCCCAGGAGCTCACTGGCCAATCCGTCTAGCCTAATTGGTTGGCTCCAAATGATGGCAGACCTTGTCTCAAAAAACCATGGTGGACTGTGTTTGTGAGAGACACTTATCAGCCAGTTATCAAGTTATCAGCCAGCTCCCACCAGTGTGTGCACGCACGCATGCACGCACGCACGCATGTGCACATGTACTGAAAAGCAAAAGGGAAACGAGAAAGCAACTCCACAAATGTTACATGGTGTGTTGCAAGCATGAAGGGAGAGCATTTTTGCTGAGTAACTGTCAACATGAATATTACCAGCTCTTTGTTAACCATACATGAGCAGCTCTTCTGTAACAAGTCCTTCCCTGGTCCTTCAAGAGGAGTTTGGAGGTTAAAAATAAAAGACAAGTATAGTTGAAACTTGAATTTACAGTAGTTGAAACTTGAATATACAGTCTATTTTATTACAGAACCAGGGAAGGAGTGACAGAGCCCAGGCTTGGTCCCTTTAACAAAGGGACGTTGATCAAATGAAGGCAAGCGTCATCAAAGTAGTTCACTATAGAAGAATGTGCGAAGGCTGGAGCAGCATGCGTCTTTTTGTTAATTATTTTGTAGATTCATCTAATGGGTAAAATAGCCCTGCATTTATTTGGAGAGGGTGGGGCCTGTATGCTCCTCTCCTAGAGAAGTAATACTTATGATTCTTTGATCTCTTAGTTGTTACTTGGTCTAGGTGACTTAAGGTAAGGGTAAGGCAGCTGCCGAACAATTTGACACTTTGCTGAATGAAATATCTCCATTCTGTTCCGTATCTGACTAGGCATTTTAATGTTGTGTTAAGATTCAGAGTAGGTTTATTTCTGGGGCTGAAGAGATGGTCTGTGGCTATTGTGTTTACTGTGAAAATATGAACACGTGAGTTCAGGTCTCAGATCCTGAGTCAACGTTGGGGTAGATATGGTGGCTTGTCTGTAATTCTAGCTTAAAGGTGGAGACAGAGGATCCTTAGAGCAACCTGCTTTGTAAGACTAGCCATATGGTGAACTATGGGCTCCCTTGAGAGATCCTGTCTCTGTGACTAAGGTGGAAGAGAGGTTGGGGATAATTCCCGACATCATCCTCAGGCTTCTGAGAATGCAGGTGGAAACACATCACACACACGTACACCACATGCACATACTTATAAAAATGGGGCATGATAGACTTATTGATCATTACTTGAGGCTCCAAGTAAGACACATGTTAGTTCATGGCAGTTCATCCCATTAAAAGCTCAGATTGCTGAAAATTCATAGTGCTGCAGTGTATTGAGACATGGGTACCATGTTGCAGATGTCTCCAAGAGGATCCAAATGTTTTCTTTAGTTCTCTCTTTTTAACGATCTCCATCTTGCCACTTAGCCTAATTGACAAGACTACCCAATAGGATGACAGCATGAATCTGAACCGTAAGCTACCTTCTGTCTTATGCTATGCATGGGAAATATAGGGCAACCTGGAACGCAATAAGTATAGATATTTGGATTTTATTGATGAACAACGTTAAAAGTGGAAGACATTGCCAGATCTTTCTTTTAGTATGGATAACATAAAAAAAAAAAAACATAAACTTTCCTGAAACAGTACATGGAAATATTGCCATTGGTCAAGTCTCAACTATTGCAACATCAGAATGTAACTAATATAAAACTCTCAGCATAAATGGCCTTATTGGTGATGCGGCCTTAGTACTATGTCTGTGGACTGGTGAAAAGTCCTTCAGAGTGATCAGTTGCCCCTGGAGAGGATGCTGGGACGCTGCTGTCAGAGAATCCCGCAGCAACCTTCTTGGAGCAACCTTGGCTTCTTTCTCATGAATTCAGAGGCTGGAAATATATTCTTGCCTTACTCAGTGAAACTATATTGAAGTGGTGAGTGATTGGGACTACCAAGATGGCTCCATCGGTACAGATGCTTGCTGTGGTGCCCCATGTTCCAAATTCAATACAAGGAGTCTACGTATGGCAAGGAGAAAATGGACTCTCTTGATCTCTGTCACATGCTGTGGCACATGGTCTCCCCCATTCCTGTCACAAAATAGTAACATTGAAATTTTTAATTAAAATGTTTAAAGTCACTTGTCTTTAGTTTATATTTTAGTATATATTATATGATAGTTGTGGATGGATAGTTGGCCGCACACGCTAAGGAACAGGCCAATGATACTCAAAGGTCTTGGACCTGCTGCGAAGTATTCTTCTATTGGCCCATACCTAAAACCTCTCTCTCTCTCTCTCTCTCTCTCTCTCTCTCTCTCTCTCTCTCTATCTCTCTCTCTCTCTTGTTTATTACCTCCCTCAGTTGTTTTTGCTCATTTCATTGTGAATAAAAAATAGATCATTGCACCCACAAGCATTCCAAAGAATTGTTATAACATAGTCTTTAGGTTGTTGGAGAGGCTTAAGGTTTTGAGTAAAAAAAAAAAATGTTGCTATGGATATTTTTTTCAGATCTTATATGGTAAGCCCAAAAATCACACAAAAGGTTCTTAGAGAATGGTCCTTGGTAGCTGCCATACAGAAATGAGTGTCACACAGTTTTCCTCTGACCTTTTTTCTTTTTTCTTTCTTTTTTTTTAATTCCTGATCAATTTTTGAAACAATTCCGGGGGGATTTGAATAAAATCAGAACAGTGAGAATGATAATTCACAATGCCTCTTCTTCTTTTCCTCCTCTTCCTTCTGATTTTATTTGTGGAAAATAGGCCGCACGGCGGGCATCTTCTTCTTCACCTAAACGGAGAGAAACATCATGTTCTTTCTCTTCTCTGGAAAATACAGCAAAGGCACCCAGCCGGTTTTCTTCCTCGGGATCTAAAGAGAGACAGTCCTGGCTTGACACGGTTAACAGCTCATCTGCTGCTGAGGATGTGGGGCATCCCCTGGCATTTGCTGTACAGGTGCACACACTTGCCTTCTCAGAAGCAAGCAATTGCCTGGCCCCAGAGAACAGCTCCATCACATCAGAAAGTGGCTTTTTGAACTCTTTATCTAGTGATGACACTTCTTCATTGAATAACAACCAAGACCATCTAACAGTCCCAGACAGAGCCCCTGGATCAAGAATGACGGACAGAGGTAAACCAGGAAATTGCTTACTCTTCTTAGATGGGGAACATTTGTTGGGGGGGGGGCATTATATAATTCTGATATAAAAGTGTAACAAAAAGGTTTAAACTCATGAATGGGAATTTGATAATTAGTCACTGGGAGGTTAGCCTCCAGCTCCCTTTGTAGACTTTGCCTGTGGCAGCTCCTGTTGCTAGACCACTGACCGATTGATTACCTGTTGTGAGTGTCGGTAACCAAATGCTTTAGACTCTGAGGCAGACAGGCATGGGATCATATGATAACTCTTCCCCATGAATTTGGGGAACCCCCCTTTTTGGTTCCATAGTCTAATAATAAAGCCCTGGAGATCCGTAGGGTGGATTTAATTTGCTTGGATGTTGCCGGATGGGTTTAGAGAGGCCATCTTCCTTTTGGAAAGGGCCTATCAGTGGTCTCCTAAGGGTATCTATCTTTGTGGTTGATGGAAGGCAGATATTTCACATGCATTTTGGAGGGCAGCACCTACAATATAGAAGAGGCAGCGGCTTATATTCTTGGGAAAGAGTTTTCTCTTGACAAAGCGAATAGCTGTGTGTAGAAATCCATAATGTGTCTTTAAAAATTCAGTGCTAATCTTCATCTTTGATTCAGGTCAAATGTTGTTTCTATCATTATCCATTCACAACACATTTTTCCCCCCTAATCGTGCCTTATTCATTCTTGTGTAAAACGAGGTTATCTCATATGTCGGCGAGTAACCGGAGAGAATGGATTTTTGCACTGTAAGTTGCAAAAGTTGTGACTTCTGCTGAAGGCTGGCTTGCTAAATTCCTGTACTAACTTGCAGGAGTTGCCAATGGTGTGAGTAACAACCTTCCCTCCTCTGCCCTAAGCAGGGAGGGAGTCCTTAAGCTCTCAGGTTTGGGGTCTAGAGAGATATCTAGGTGGTTTAGAGCACTGCTACTCTTTTGGAGGACCAGAACTCAATTCCTAGCACCCACATTGGGTGGCTCACAATCACCTGTACCTCCAGCCCAAGGCATCTATGTCCTCCTCTGGCCCTAAATGCATTGTGGGTGCACATGCATGTACATAGATATGCTCGAATGCACACTGGCACTCACATTTTGCGTGAATACGCACCGCCACTCACATATGCACAAACACACATGAGCATAGAGAAAGAGGGGATATTCATAGATACACATTCATAATGAAGTAAATCCTTAAAAACTATCAGTATTTTGGATATACCCTATAATTTAATTTTTAAAAGACAATAATTTAGGCCAGAGATCACAGCTGTGTGCCAGAGTGCAACTCTGTGTGTGTGTGCGTGCATGCATGCGTGCATGCGTGTGTGTGTGTGTGTGTGTGTGTGTGTATGTGTGTGTATGTGTGTATGTGTGTGTGTGTGAGCATGAGTGCACACTATATTTTAATACATGTGAATTTGAACAGCCAGGCTAGTAACTCGCTCTGAGTCACTCGGTGGCCATCGTTTTCTCCATGGATGCTTTAAATATTAATATTAAATAATACCTTACATTGGTACCTCCAATCTTGCCTAACAACTCACTTTTCATTAGAAACCTTTCAATGAAGAATGACGTTATTGGCAGGGCAAACAGCCTGTGGAGGTGACTGAATAGGTAGGGGGCAGGAAGCATCATCACGGAGGGAGAGGGCTAGGATGAGGATTGTTCTGTGAGGAAGGGAGGAAGAGGTCTCCCTCCAGCCACAAATATACAAGGGGATGTGGTACACATCAATTATTGGACTTAATAGTAACTCCTTTGGCATATGCAATTAAGGTCAGGGGTGCAACCAAACACGAGGTAGAGTTAGGAAGGTTCTCTTTCTGAAGCTACGAGCTGTTCAAAACAGGGGAGACAGCTGGTGCTCCTGCGTTCCTTCCACTGGATGTGCTTGCCATCCAGAGATGGCCATTTTCACTGAATTTAGAGTATGCAGTAATAGCGATTGTATTTGTGTTCTGTCAAAGACACAGAAAGTTTCAAGCTGTAGATCTTAAGGGACCTTTAGCTTTGTGTTTACAAGATGCAAATGTGGTCTTGCACGCATCACAGAGTATTTGGGCAGCACAAATTAGTAGTGAAGGTTTGTTTTTAAAGGACACAAAGTTAGGAGGGTAGGGGTGAGGACATAGATCTGGGAGGAGTTGTGGCGGAGGAGGTAGAATGTGATTCAAACACTGAACAGAACTCTCATAAAAATAAATGAATGAATCAAAATAAATGTTAAAAAAAAGGAAAAAAAAACACACACACAGATGTTAAGAATGGGGGAAGTCAAGCATGTTTCCTATGTAAGAATTGATTGTAATCATTTGATTAGAAGGACAAATACAAGAGGGGTTGACGAGATGGCTCAGTGTGTAGTGTACAACCCTAACAGCCCAAATTTAAATCTGGACAATCATAAAGGCAATACACAAAAAGAACTAACTCATAAAAGTTGTCCTTTGACCTCTGCAAGTATACTATGTTACATGTGTGCGCACATGTACCTCACACATATAATAATAATAATAATAATAATAATAATAAATAATAATATAACAACAACAATAATAATTCTTAAAAGATGTGGAAGTAATTCTTCTCTCCTCTCTGTGACAATCAAGTCTTCCAAGGCATTAGGGATAGTAAAATTCCATTTATATTCCTTCCCAAGAGGTAAGCCTGCAGATTGAGTTTCCCTTAAGGATTAATAAGCGGAGTTATGGGAGGAAGGATATGTTTCTCGTCCCTGTCTAAGTGCCAACCTGGGAATTCATTAGCTGAGGAATCTAGGAGACAGCGGCTCTTTTAATCTAAGAATAAAGAGACCTGGTAGTAATCAGGTTTGAATTACACAGAGAATGACCGACAAAATCTAGGTCCTTTTTTTTTCAAACAGCTTGATGGGAAGGTCTTTCTCCTGGTAGAGAGGAGGAGAGAATGAAGGTATTTTCCCCACACTGGTTTGTTAGCAGTTGCCATATGCTAGAGAATTCTTGCTGCTGATTTTCTCCTGCTGTTGGGGATTTGGTTTCATTCCCAGAAGAGCTGAACCACATCAAGTTATCTCCATGGAAACGGCAGCCCAATCTTCCCCTGTGTTTGTGACTTGCTGTTGAGTAATCAAATCAGGGTGTTGTGAATGTATGTTTGCCTGTTGGAGAGGGAGGCAGCTTTTTTGTGTGACTTCTAAAAATTATTGTCTTAACTTTGCAACGTGGGGAAGAGTCTCTGATATTTCAGTGTCTAATACTATGCTGACGGCTTTATATATCAGGGTTTGAAGTTTCAGTGTCATCCATGAAAGGAGTTAATTTTTTTTTTTTAGAAGATTAAAATCTAGTCTCCAGACACATTTTTTTTTCTGGGGAAAAGAAGATATTACCCTAGAAAGGAATCTTAAAGGTTAATAGCTGAGTTCTGAGAAAAGCAGACAGCATGTATTATAGCCTTTCTCTAGTTAGACAATGGAAGAAATATTGTTTTGCAGTTGGTATGCAATTAAATTTGTGGTTGCTAGAATTCTATTCTGCATTTAAATATCCTTCTAGACACTTCTCCCTGTAGTGTAAGCCATTAGGAAAGGGGGAGGGTAAGCGAATAGCTTCCTCTTGCCTTTCTACACTGACACAACTCTGAGATTCTCCACCAAGCCTTGTAACCCATCATAGCTGCAAAAGAGGGGGTGGGGTCAACTGACTGCTCATCTCCTCCTTTCTTTGGAGAGTGAGTTTCTGAGCTTCGTGAAATACAGGATTCACAAGCAGATTTAAACCAAACTAAATCAAATACTGACGCCAATTCAACCTAGCACTGCTGTTATTATTACGATAAGTGTCCTAACATTGTGCTCCTGTACTAGGAGATGACACAAACCTAAAATCTAAGGTGACCGTCCCCAAACATCATCCCATCTATTGAGGCAAGTGGGAGGAATGGGACACAGTTAGCAAAAGAAAGAAAGGTTTTTTTTTTTTTTTTTTTTAAAGGCATCCTAAAGGAAATATCCAAGGCTTTAAAAAAAGTGGGGATACAGAGTACAGACAGTCACACCTAAGGGAGACCATGCATGGGGTGGGGCATGGGAAAGGGAGGGGGAAGGAAACTGGGACAGTGCTGATGATGGACTAGGCATAGTTAATTTCAACAGATAGTTCAAGGCCATTTGTCACTGAGGTGATGACATAGAGGTGATGACCTGTGATTCCAAAGAGTTCTTTTAGTCATAGGTCACAGGCTAGACTAGAATAAAGGGAGACAGCAGGTAGAGGGGTTAGCGTGCCTCTGTAATAGGATAAAAGTACAATTGGAAACAAGGGAGAGAGAGGAGGGATTCTATGCCTCATTCTCAGTCAGTGCGTACTTAGGATTTAATTTAGTCTGCAGAGTATTTCCCAGTACTATTAGTTTGTAGAATAATGAGAAATGATCTTAACGTGGGGGTAAATATTTACTAATAGGAACATCTTGCCTGTGTGGCAGCTGGCTGTCCTGGCTTGGATCTCAGGCATGGATGATTGACTCACTATGTCTTTTATTGCTCCCACTTAAGTGACAAAGATCTCTCTAAATTACCGTAAACTAAACTGGCTAGGTCGCCTGCAAGTTCATACCGTGTAACTAGGTCATTTGTGGTTGTCAGAATTTTATTATCACTGTTTTTATTCCTTCTTGGGTCTATACTTAGTTGTCGAGACTAGGAAGTCGATGCGGGAGGCTGTAGAAAGAAATTCCCCGGAATCAAGGAATCTGAAGCTGGTGGCAAGTGAGATCTAGATTCCAGAAGCTGGAAGACGAGAGACAGCGGGATAGGAGTAGAAGCGATCAGAGTTAGGGGTCGTCGTTAGAGGTGGAAGACTGCTCAGAGGAAACCGTGCGTGGAGTAGGTGCAAGAGAACGATTGTGCTGAGGAGGGAGTTGGAAGCAGAAAGGTTTGCACATAGGCAAATTGAGACAGTGCATTGAAGGAAGTCTGCTCTGGGGGACAGCTCTTCCAGATGCACCACTGCTCATGGCTGCGGCTCCTTCTCAGATTAGAAGACCAAATGTTTTCCCAAGAGAAGAGAAGAGAAGGCTCTGATGTGCTGCTGTATGTTGGAAATTCCTCTTGAGGCTCTGCGACCAGGATTGTGGCTTATCAACTATTCTTGATCGTTTTCTTTTTCTTTTTCTTTCTTTTTTTTTAATCTTTTTGTTTTATATTCATAGAGTTTAGAAGAGCACACTGGGAGGAAAGTTAGGGGACATTTTGCTGTTTGATGGTGGAGTCATTTCTGAATCCGTGTGGCTTTGAGCCCAAGTCATCTGCTCCACCGCCACCACTGCCAGGCTGTCATCCATGCTGAAAGTCTTGCTAGCTCATCGTAAGGCCTAGTGGATGTGAGTGGCTTTGGGAAAGACTGGAGTGGTCTTCAGTCATTCCCATTTTTCTAGTTCTTTTCATGTCTTTCTGCACATTTAGATCTTCAGTATTTCTTTCCCGAGGATGATTGTTATAGCAAAGAATATCATATACATGGTCCAACAACATCAAATACACTACACGCGTGCATACGTGTACACACACACACACACACACACACACACACACACACTGGCCTCCATTTTAGCTTTCCTCTTTATCATTGCTAGAATGAGTTCTTTTCCATTGTTTCCCAGAACTCTATATTGTTTTAAAGCGCCATGAGAAGTCTTCTCCGTTGGTGAACCCGTTTTGCCTGGCTTTGGGCAGCTGCATAATATGCTGGTGGAGACACACACTTCAAATTCATAGGCTTAGGTTTTAAAGCAGTGCTAGCCTTACAGAGAACTTGAGCAGAAAGTGCGCTGTCTGTACCCTCCCCTGCTCCCCTACAGTCCTCTATTGCTTACCCTTCTGCACGAGTGTGGTTTGCTTCTTACAACCCAAAGCAAGACTTGAGACCTTCCTTCTTTTGCCCTTCCCTCCATCTCAAATTCATGGACTCTTCTCCTTTAATTGTTATTATTATTATTAATTTTTTTTTGGCTTTTTGAGACAGGGTTTCTCTGTATAGCCCTGGCTGTCCTGGAACTCACTCTGTACACCAGGCTGGTCTCAAAGTCAGAAATGCTCCTGCCTCTGCCTCCCAAGTACTGGGACCACCACTGCCTAGCTAATTGTTATATTTATATTTTGTATATACATACATCTATGTATATACAATGTATATGTATATGATGTATGTGTATATATATATATATATATATATACCATGTGTGTGTGTGTGTGTATATATATATATATATATATATATATATATATATACACATATACATATACACATGTATGTTTATATACAACTAACTTGAGTCCCTGAGAAAAAGTGGATTTTTATTTTATCTTAGCAGTAATTGGCTGTCTTCATCTAGGGGTAGGGCCTTATGACATCCATGTTGGTATGTCAACTGGTGGTGTCATTTGTGCCTTGTTTAGGCAGCCATGTTGTTAAGATGTCATGGGTTCAACTCCCTCTCATATATAAAAGACACTGTCTCACAGCAGCCATCTTGGCTCTCTCATGCTTACAATCTTTCGGTGTTCTTTTCTGGAATGCTCTCTCAGAGCCTCAGGTGTAATATGTAATGGTGATGGATGCCCACCATAGTCTCATAGGCACCCACCACGGTGTTTGGTGAGCCCTGTGCTCCTTCTCTGCCTTCTCCTCTTCAAGCATCAGAGGACAGCTAATCTTTTGAAGGTTGTTTTAGTGTTTTGAGACAGCGTCTCACATTACAGCTGTGGCTTTTTTGAAACTCTCTAGGTGATACAGCCTGGCCTCAAGTTCCTGTCAATTCTCCTGCCTAAGCTTCCCAGAATGCTGGGTTCACAGTCATGTGCCACCATTCCTGGCCAATCTTATTTCCCCCCTCTGATATAGAAGCAAGTTTTTTTTATGTCTTCCCATAATTCAGGTTTTTTTTTTTTTTTTTTTTTTTAAAGAAAACCCAATTACTGAACAGCATTTTATTGTATAGATCACATTTTATCTCTTTGACTATGGATGGCATCAGAGCTGTTTCTAAGTCTTTAAGATGAGCACTTTACGGTGTATTTCATTATCCAGACCACAGTAAGTTCATCAGACATTATCCTGACTTTACGAAGGAAGACTAGCTCAAGCGTGGAGAGATGGCGCAGCAGTTGAAGGGCACTTGCTGCTCTTGCAGAAGATTCAGCTTCAGTTACCAGCACCGACATGGTGTCTCACAGGCGTGAATCATTCCAGTTCCATGGGTTCTATGGTCTCCTCTGGTCTCTGTGTGTACCAGGCATGCACATGGGTGCAAATACATATGGGCAAATACTCATACACACAAAAAAGTGAATATATATATATATATATATATATATATATATATATATATATAAAGACACATGCTCCACTATGTTTATAGCAGCCTTGTTTATAATAGCCAGAAATTGGAAGGAGCCCAGATATCCCTCAAAGGAGGAATGGATACAGAAAATGTGGTATATTTATACAATGGACTACTACTCAGCAATTAATGAATTCATGCAATTTGTAGGTAAATGGTTAGATCTGGAAAATATCATCCTAAGTGAGTTAACCCAATCACAAAAGAATACACATGAAATGCAATCACTGATAAGTGGATATTAATGAGCCCAGAATCCCTAAATACTCAAGGCACAATTAGCAAGTCAAATGATTCCCAAGAAGAAAAAAGGAGAGGACCCTGGGCCTGAAAAGATGGGATCCAGTTTTGTAGACCCAGAACAGAGAAATGGTGGGGGAGGGGGTGATTGGGGAATAGTTGGGGGTGGAGAGGAATGATGGGATGTATAGTGGGGGGAACTGGGAAAGGGGAAAGCCTTTGGAATGTAAACAAAGAATATAGAAAATAAAAATTAAAAAAACAAAACAAAACAAAACAACAACAACAACAACAAAATAACAAAATGAGCACTTTAGTTAATACTTGTGTGTTACTGTGTATAATTACAAGCTGCCAGCTCTTTTGGGTAGGTACGAAGGTCTGCTGTTGCCGAGTTGTATACAAAGACTGCATTTAACTCTGTGGGCCACGAAAGGCCGTTTCCCAGCCTCACTCTTGCTTTATATTCCCACCAACACTGAGTTAGAGTCCCGTTGCCTCACGGGTTCGGTGGCATTTGTCGCCGTCCGATGTGATGGTTTAGATAAACATTTCCCCAGAGGTTCTGGTGCTGGAGCATAGTCTCCAGCTGGTGACAGTATTGTGAGGTATGGGACCTCTGAGACGGGGACAGTCAGGAGGGCGAAGGTGCTTACTAGGGGGGTATCTAGGGATATAGAGAAGGGGCCTGGAAGGAGCTTGTATGGTTAGTGCCATTTGCATCTTAAATAAGAAAGTCCTCCCTACATTGTGTGTTAGTATATGTTCTTGCTCTCTGTTCTCTCTCTCTCTCTGCCCATGTGCACACGGTACACATGTATCCATGTGCACAAGGAATCCAGATTTCCATGTTCAGTGTCTCTCTTTGGATACAGAGCCCTTTCTTGACCCCGGTGCTCTGATGGGCTAGGCTGCCTCCTGACCTATGATCTCCAGAGATTTCCTCTCTCTCCACCCCGTGCTGGGGTTGCACATGCTCGCTGTATACAGCCAAGTCAGCTTTGTCTGTGGTTCTGTCCATCTCAACTGAGGTCTCATACTTGTTCACCAGGCGCCTTGCCAAACGGGCCGTCTCTCTAGCCACATACACGGATGTTATGAAGATACTGTTTCCTGTTGTATAAATGGCTTGAAGCCACTTCTTGGTGTTCCGTGAACAAGAAACAACATCACCTTCCTTTATCCGTATGTGTAATCCTCCCAGTATCTTTAATAGACACACGCTCTTTCTCTCGGATAGTCCCATAAGTGCTCAGGGATATCTTTTATTATCAACCTGTTTCTTCTTAGACATCTCTCTATCCAATGTTCTGTTTCTTTTTTTCTTCACATTATTCTTGTAGTTTTTATTGAAGTCTTACTATCTAGGAAAATATTTTTACCTTGTTCTTTTTAACAGGTGTTTGGTATGCTGTTGATCATTTTAGTGTCGATACTTTTTATACTTGTCTCTCTGTGCATGTGTGTATGTGTGTGTGAGTACACACACACACACACACACACACACACAGTTGATGTGGTTTCTGGTTGCATTGTATCCTTAGATTCATCCTGAGGGAAGTACAAATGATTATGATTTAAATTTCTTTCAGTTCACGAAATTGTTTTCTTAATTTTTTATTAGATATTTGCTTTATTTACATTTCAAATGTTATCCCCTTTCCTCATTTCCCCTCCGAAACCCCCCTCTCCCATCCCGCCTCCCCCTGCTCACCAACCCCCTTCCCACTTCCCTGTCCTGGCATGCATTCCCCTACACTAGGGCATCGATCCTTCACAGGACCAATGGCCTCCCCTCTCATTGATGTCTGAAAAGACCATCTTCTGCTACACATGTAGCTGGAGCCATGGGTCTCTCCATGTATATTCTTTGGTTGGTGTTTTAGTCCCTTGGAGCTCTGGGGATACTGTTTGATACATATTATTGTTCCTCCTATGGGGCTGCACTCTTCAGCTCCTTGGGTCCTTTCTCTAGCTCCTCCATTGGGGACCCTATGCTCAACCCATTGGTTGGCTGTGAAGCATGGGTATTTTGATCCCCCTTCTAAGAAGGACCAAAGTATCCTTTTTATCATTTACTTTCTTTTTAACATCTTGTAATAAAATAATTATGTTTTCTATTCTTCTCCATGAGTCAATTTTGTTAGTTTCTTTATTACCTTTTCTTTTTCCAATATAGGGTTTCTCTGTGTAGCCTTGGCTATCTTAGAACTCACTTTGTATACCAGGCTAGCCTGGAATTCATAGAGGTCCTGCCTGCCTCTACTTCCCAAGTGCTGGGCAATTTTGTTAATTTCTACAAATTATATTTTTAATACTATTTTAAGATCTATTTTTATTTATTTTATTTGTAACCATTGGCCATGGGTGCATATAAATGGGATCGAGCCTTCAGTTTCTGTTCTTATGTGTTGCCTGCTCATTACTGAACTCAGAGCTTTCACATCCTAACCACGTTACCTGTCTCTGGGCCACACACTCATCTGTTATCATGGAAGTGCGTTTTAAAAAATGAAGCATGTTTGCCAGAATTCTAACTTTTTTCTTTGAATCTCACATATATTTGATATATTTTTGAATAAATTTATACATAAATCTATTTACAAATAAATATGTAAATCTGTATATAAATTTCTCTCTATATATAATTTATATATAATACTTATAAGTATATAGTATATGTAAATATATAATATGTAATATATTATATAATAATAAGAATATCATACATATATATACTTATAAGACTATATATTTTAGTATATTAATTATAGTTATTATATTAATGAATAGGCTTATATTTTATTTTGTATTAATATATATGTATGTCTATGTATTTATGCTTCCATCAATGATGATGAGATTGATCTCAGGTCCTCATTCTTGTAAGGCAAGCTCTTTACTTATTGAACCATTTGCTCAACGCCTTCATTCTAGTTTCTAATCACTCACACCTTTATTGTGTTCATATCTTCTGTGAATATACACAGATTGTATACATGACTCTCCTGACGCTGAAAGGAGTTGCTCCCCCATTTTAGCTGTCTAGTTCAGACCCTGCTCTCCTCCACTTCTGGCCAGCTTGTGAATTTCCCATCCTTTAAGCAGGAAACCTGGGCATCTCAGCAGCCAAAGCCTTGAGTAGCCTTCTTCCTTTGCAGGACGAGTAGTGCAAGCGGGCATCAGAGCATGCGGCTGGTTACAACTCCAGTATCTGCAGACTGTCTGGCTTAAGAGTCTCCATTGAACTTTGTGTGGATAGAGTGTCAGCATCTCCACTGTATTTACAGGATGTCAGTATAGGAAATGATAACTGTAGCTTCAAAACCTCCGTTTGTAGCACACGGTGTGTATGGATAGGGTCACGTAGGGAATGATAGCCTTCAGTGTATGTCCCGTGTTTGTCTCTGGGTGCCTTTGGTTGTGCTCTGCGATCGGTCATCATGTTGGCATCCTCTCCTTGATGTCAGTGCAGATGAAGCGCCCTCACAGGGCTGTGGGAAGATGCTGAGGGGATGGATGTTGGTAGAACTGTTAATGCAGCGCCTGCCGTGGGGGGGGGGGAAGGTTAGTGTGTGGGAGCCGCTGCATTTGCTGCTGCAGAAACTTGAGACTTGTCCCTCAGCGTGACACCCTGCTTCTGTACTTGGGCAGAAGCATTTTTATGTTAAAAGGAGTTCTCCAGATTTGTTCTTACTTGAAACCATCATCCAAGCTGTGCTATCTTGTAAGATTGTCAAACTAATGTAAAGACTATAAAAGGCTTTTAATCTCTAGGCGTCAGGTGCTGTATCAGAATATGCAGTGTGTATACAGGCTGCCATTTTCTTGTTTGCCTTGGTGGTAATAGTTGTCTTCTGTGGCCTTCTTAATGTTCTCAAACGCTAGAACATTGCATGTGGAAACTTGCGATCCATCTTTTTCTCCTTAGTTCTTTCCCAATGTGTTACCTTTGAAGATGAAAATGAACACCCCTGGGGCATGATTTGGACTTTTCAACTCTCTTAAAAGGCTTCTTTTCCAAATCTAGTGTATGAATTTCTCTCCTGTCTTCTGAAGCCAGCTTTTATGTTCTAAAGAGAAAATAAACAGCCGCATTCTAGAAAGCACAAGCAAGGCCAAAAATAAGACAGTGGGGGAGGCAGAGTAGGAGCAAATACAGCTCTTCAAGGGATAATCTGCATACAGTGTTCTCGACAGGCAAATTCTGGGCTCCCAGGAGCTGTCCTGTCCTGCCAGAAGCAGACAATAGGATGGTACGTAGGAGGAGGAGGAGGAGAGAGAGAGAGCCTCGCATTCATTTGGCTGAGTCTTGGGAAGGAGAAAACTTCTAAGCATTAGTTAAAACACTGGTATGTCTCCAATCTTCCTAAAAAAGAAAAGGGACCTGGGTTGTAATTACTTTATGTTTTTTAGATTTGCCTATTCCATTGTATGTGCACGAATGTTTTGTATTTATGTGTGTACATATACATGTATGTGCCTGGTGCCGTGGAGGTCAGAAGATCTCCTAGTGCCTGATCTGGAACTGGAGTTCCAGATGGTTGTGAGTCACCCTGTGGGTGCTGGTAATTGAACTTGGGGTCCTCTGTAAGAGCAATAAGGGCTCTTAACCACTGAGCTACCTCTCCAGCCCCAAGTATATGGGATATACATATACCGTCACTTTCTGAATTTAACTGACCAAAATCTGGAGAAGGTTTACTAGTCTGATTCTTTGATACATTCTGAATTAGTCCAGGTGACATAAAGGGTCACCAACTGTTAGTTCAGATTCCTTTATTGGACCTGCAGAGTACTGGTACTTTCTGGTGTCCATTTTCTACACATCTCATTTGAACAAAGCTGGATTGGATTGCTCTCTTTTTCTCTTTAAGATATGGCTCAGACACAGTCAGTGCTGCCTTGTGGACACATATCAGTTTTCTGGTTGTTGTTTGAGTCTCTTTGCCCATGAACAAATCCGTGCTGGTGAAATTTTGCCAATAGGTATCTAGCCTTGCTACTTGAATATAGTCAGTGGAGCTTGAAAAATATCTAGAAGGTCTAGAAGGGATGGGGAAATAATCATGCAAACACAAGGACCTGCATTTGATCCCTAGTACCTATGTGCAAATCCATTTGTTGGTGGCTTGTTTGTAGTCCCAGTGCTGAAGAAGTAGAGAGTGATGGATCTCTGTGGTTCGCCAGCCAGCCTAGGCTATTCCATGAGTCTCAGAGTCCTTTGAGAGACTTTGAACCCAAACCCAAAATGGATGTTACCCTAGGAATGGCAACCAAACTTGAAATCTGGCCTCTATATGCAGGCATGCCCAAGTGCATTTGTACCTATATACACAGTAACACACATGCACATGTGCACACAAACAGCATTCATGCATACATGCATGCATACACTTGTGCATACACAAACACATTCATGCAGATACACACAATGCACTCATGCATACATGTGCACATATGGAGAATGCATACACACACAGACACACAGGCATACACAGACACACACACAGACACATAGACACAGACACACACACACACACACACACAGACACACATACACAGACACACAGGCATACACAGATACACACAGACACACAGACAGACAGACAGACAGACAGACAGACACACACACACACACACACACACACACACACACACACACAGAGTATCAACACTATCCCAGATGGGTTGAAGCAGAACCTACATTTTACTAAGTTCCCAGGGAGACTGTTTCTCTGTTCAAGTTTGTGAAGAATGATTTGGAAACATATGTGCCTGCACAAAATGGGAATTTTATTTTTAGTCCCTACCGCTAATTGGCATGTGGCAGAACAAAAAATCACTGTTTTTCAAGACTCTCCACTTTCCTCATCTGTAAAACAATGCCCTAAACTTTGACCAAGCACTAGAGAGCTGAGAGGCCTCAGACCAGAAGGTGCCCATGTGTCGATGGGAACTGAAGTCCCACGGTCTCACATGGGAAGACTAAAATACACACTTGAGAGGAAAATTCACTGTGAGACAAAATTTTGTTTTGTCTCGGGAGATAGGGAGGTAGAAATAACTCACTTGGATTCCATTTCCAACCGGGGAGAGACGGGGGTTGGGGGGGGTCTTTCCTGCCAACCCTTACATCTTACCATTGCAATATGGCAAGACAAGACAGATAAATTGGAGCTTTCTACAACAAAAATGGTGACTCAGAAAAGAACTGTATGCATACAGAAGGAATGTTAAAATGATTTTACTCACAGCACCATACTAATGTAGAGGGTTGGGAGAGATGGCTCAGTGGCTCAGAGTACTGCTGCCTTCACAGAGGATTGGAAACTTGGGTTTCCAGGATCCTCCTGGAGGCTCCCAACTGTCTACACTTCCAGATCCGGAAGATCCGATGCCTTCTTTTGACCTCTGCGGGCACCAGGTGTGCATGCACATGGTGCATACACATATATGCAGGAAAAACATTCAGACACATAAGGTAGATATTTAAAGGCTGTTAAACAAAAGTCTAATCCAGAGAGGTGTCACTGTCAAAGCTTGAACTCATATGGCAACCAGTGAGGTCGCGGTACAGTGGTACCCGGAGAGGGTGAACCTGGAGCCCTGGAGCAGGTCTGGAGCAGGTATGTTAGTCTTGAAGGACTCCTCTCTCCTCTGCTTCATCATCAGGGCCACGCTGTATCGCTTTGGGTCCCCATTTATACTGTGTTTCCATTTATCACTGGTTTCTATTATTATTGTAAGTTCATTTTATGATTCCATAAAGACCTAGCTGACAGCACCAGTAAAAACAATACAAATCCCATGTCTGGGTTGTGGATTATGGTTGAGCCACAGGTGTGTCCCCTGAGTGTCTGGTAATACACATACACTGTACATCTCCTAGGTTAGAGCACACAGGAAACCCAATAAGGTATTTTCTTTCCTTTCAGTGTTACTGTCTCTTATTGTGAAGTTTGTGAATGATTTCAGAATTATATTGAGGTCAGAAATTAGTCTTCCAGGGTTTTTTTTTGTTTGTTTGTTTTGCTTTGTTTTCCTGAGGAAGAAGAACTAGACTGGAGACTCGTTTTCCCTTTTCAGGTGGTCTCTAACTGGACACACCAACTCCATCATCAGATCTTGTTTCTGGGTGGCTTGAAGCAGAGAGTACTTATCTTGTGGACATTACTGATGAATTACAGAGAACGGTGTATGGACTCTTAGTGACCCAAACAGGTTCACTTTAACAGTGTTAATGTGAATGTTATATTGGAATATTGGAGACGCGTGCGCGCGCGCGCGCACACACACACACACACACACACACACACTCATTTATACCATCATGATGAGTGACCCAAAGTTTAAATTAGGGAAGGAAATTGTGTGTGTGTGTGTGTGTGTGTGTGTGTGTGTGTGTGAATAGGGATACAGCTTCTGATATTAACATAAAGATTATATACTTTATATAGGCATATTAAAAGATAACAGAAATTATCCAAAAAAGAAATATTACTATTTTCTTTTAAATCTGGAGAACATGCTCCATATCTTCTTATTCCAAACCTCTAGGATTATTTTTTTCTTTATTGATTTGATCTCTTTTGAACTGGATGAATTATCTTACTATAACTTTACACTGGCATATTTTTCCATGCACCATATTAGTGAACAGCAGATCCTGCCTTTAACCCTGACTTTAGTAACTTCTGCTTGCTGAGTTCCAGGAGAGTCAATGAAACAATCAGTTAGCTTTTTTTTTTCTTCACATTTGTTTATTTCTTAAGTGAGTCATGCAGATGTTGCTTATGAAATAAATACAGCTAGGAATTTTTAGATAGAGTCCTACCTGATTAGCTATGAAAAGAGGTTAAAGCGGGTTATGTTTCCTTGTGTTTCTGGCAAGTTCTCAATCCGCATGCCGCTTTACGCGTCCCGTGCCTTTGCCTTTTTTTTTTTTTTTTTTTTTCTGTGAAATGAGGTCTTGCTCATAGCCCAGGCTGACCTTGAGTCTCCTAGTTTCTCATCTCCGACACCCGAAAGCTAAGATCACAGAGTCCGGCTCCATTTAGTTTTTTAAAGGACTTTATGCTGTCTCTAGATTATCTCTAGGACTTAGGGGCTTTTCTGTGAATGCACGTACTATCATGAGAGCTTCTACAAGGCTACTTCAGTGTTTCAACACTGTCTTGATATACTTTGCCTAGCATCAGATTGACAGTTCAGTGATTTGTAGTGTGCCTACAGAGTTATACAGCTGTTACCACAGCATAATTAGAGAATGTTCAGCCCAATGAAAAGAAAGCCCTATGCCTTGTGTTATTTTATTGTATTATATCATCGTCATAATCACCATCATCATCATCATCACCACCACCACCACCATCATCATCTTCATCTTCATCATCGTCATCATCATCATTTCCCATTCCTGTCTGGGCCCTCAGCATCTCACATGGCTCTCTGTCTCCATGAGTTTGTTCTGGATATTTTATATAATAGAATCATAAACTGTGATTTTTTTTTATGACTTTGTAAAAAAAAATCATGATTCCCAGTTTCATCCGTGTTGTAACACTGTGGGTGATTCAGCATTTCATTGCATGTTTCCTTTCCTTTCCTTTCCTTTCCTTTCCTTTCCTTTCCTTTCCTTTCCTTTCCTTTCCTTTCCTTTCCTTTCCTTTCCTTTCCTTTCCTCTCCTCTCCTCTCCTCTCCTCTCCTCTCCTCTTCTCTTTTCTTTTCTTTTCCTTCCTTTTTTCCTTCCTTCCTTCCTTCTTTCCTTCCTTCCTTCCTTCTTCCTTTCTTTCCTTCTTCCTTCCTTCCTTCTTCCTTCCTTCCTTCCTTCCTTCCTTCCTTCCTCCCTCCCTCCCTTCTCTCTCTCTCTCTCTCTCTCTCTCTCTCTCTCTCTCTCTCTGTTTTTCTCTCTCTTTCTTTCCTTATAGATTTATCTTATGTATATGAGTATACTGTGGCTGTCTTCAGACACACCAGAGGAGGGCATTGGATCCCAATACAGATGGTTGGTTGCAAGACACCATGTGGTTGCTGGGAATTGAACCCAGGTTCTTTGGAAGAGCAGTCAGTGCTTATCTCTCCAGCCCTGAGCATTTCCTCTCTCTCTCTCTCTCTCTCTCTCTCTCTCTCTCTCTCTCTCTCTCTCTCTCTCATTTGTTTGTTTTGTTTTGCTAAAATTATTTTTTTTATTTCAGGAGAGCTTTCTTAACATTTGCCCATTTAAATTTAAACTACTCTTTGGAAACTCTTGGTTTGTATTAAATATCTTTGAAAGTTAACATATTTGAAGTAATTATATAAAATGTAATTGCTTCAACTTTTCAAATTCGATGAATAATTAATTGCAAATATGAGATTCGCCATTGGCACCTTTTTAATTTAAACCATTTTTTTTTGTATTTTGATTTATTTATATGAAAATATTTCTTTCCTTTGGATATTTCGTACCATGCATATCTTTTCAGATCTGGGTTACATTACCTCACTCAGGGTGATATTTTCCAGTTCCATCCATTTTTGCCTGCACAATTCATGATGGCCTTGTTTTTAAGGCTGAGTAGTATTCCATTGTATAAACATAAACCACATTTTCTGTATCCAGTTTTCAACTGAGGGACATCTGGCCTGTTTCCAGTTTCTGGCTGTCTCACGTGGTTATCAGGACCCCAAGGAAGCTCTGGTACTCCACCAGGCACGCACTGGTATTCACTTTCAGCAGAAATTTCTTATATGCACTCTATCACTGGCCATGCCATTTCTCAGGGACATAATGGCGACTATCAAACACTTCTCAGAAAATAAAACCAAAGTCTCCCATTCCATCCCATCCCTGGTGCTTGTGGAAGGTCTCTCTGCTTCCTAAACAGAGAAGACTGGACAGTCAGTCACGTTTTGTTTGCAAGGTCAGTCTTAACATTTCAGCGAGCTTTCTTCTTTCCTGTCGCTTTTCTCATGAAAGAGGAACTATAAGCCTGGGGTTAGGGGTTGTAGGTGTCTTGGCATACAACCCCCCCCCACTTCATTCACGATGAGGTAGAAAGTAAGAAGCAGAAATGAGCAACAAATATCTCCTTCCCAAAGGCTTCCCCTTGCCCGGCGTGTGAAATCACAGGTCCTTTCTTTCTGGCCACACCCTATTTTTTTTTAAGACTGTAACTTTTATACACTTGACCACCTATGATCATCTCTTTGGTAGACTGGGCAGTCTGAGGTGGAAAAAAAATCTCTCCTCAGCCAGAATTAGGATAACACTGGTAGGTGGTGCGTTCTCTTCAATACACACACTTCTGGACAAACGCGAGAGTCATTTGCTAACTAAACAATGTACATTCTCACATCTTATTATACATTTAGCCTCTCTCTCTCTCTCTCTCTCTCTCTCTCTCTCTCTCTCTCTCTCTCTCTCAGTGTGTATGTTTAATGTAGAGGGTCACTTCAGATATCTTTCCTAAGTTCCTGTCTACTCTGTTGTTTTTGCTTGTTTTTCTTTATGTTGCTGGCTACTGTTCCATTGTATGAGCTCCTCCACACCACATCCCCTTTATCCATCAATCTATTGATAATCAATTGCTTAGTTCTTCTCCTTTTTTCTTGAGAACAAGGCTACTACGAGAGTATGCAACTGATGTGGGGATACATTTTTATTTCTCTTTAATATAAATGTAGAGGTGTGATTGCAGGGTCCTGTTGTCATTGCAGCATAGGGAGGACAGTCAACCTACTTTCTAAAGAACTGGCTTGTTTTCGTTCCCACTAATGGTAAATGAGATCTCCTATCTCTCTATATCTTTGGCCACACTTAACTACTATCTATCTTCTTTATATTAGCATTCCTGATAAGCATGGCATGATAGCCCTCTGTGGTTTGGATTTTCATTTCCCTAATGACAGAGGTATCTGTACTTGAATTTATTAACAAAAGTTGACTTTTGATTGTCCCACAATGCTTGGGGCCAGAAGTCTATCTTTAGAGATATTTTTATACATTTTCCTCCCCTTTTTGATACTATTTGATTAAGAGTCAAGAAGTTGCTCTGGGCCAGGAGTAGTGGTGAATTGTCTTTAATCTCAGCACTCGGGAGGTAGAGGTAAGCTGATCTCTGTGAGTTCAAGGACAGCCTGGTCCTCTTAGGTTGCTCACACAAAAGGAAAAAATGTTCTTGTTAACACTTTAAGCCAGTTGTTAGAAACATATTGCTCTCACAGGTAAGTCAGAGGATACCTTATCTGAGGTCAATGGACAAAAGTTAATTTTTAAGCATTTCTAATTGTAGAAGAGTCAACTGTGATGTAACCAAAATTTCCAGGTTCTGGGATCCCCACTGTCTTAGTTGGGGTTTTATTGCTGTGAACAGACACCATGACCAAGGCAACTCTTATATAGACAACATTTAATTGGGGCTGGCTTATAGGTTCAGAGGTTCAGTCCATTATCATCAAGGCAGGAACATGGCAGCATCCAGGCAGGCATGGTTCAGGAGGAACTGAGTCCTACATCTTCTTCTGAAGGTTGATAGTAGAAGACTGACTTCTAGGCAGCTAGGATGAGGGTGTTAAAGCCCACACCCACAGTGACACACCTACTCCAACAAGCCCACACCTACTCTAACAGAGCCATGCCTTCTAATAGTGCCACTCCCTGGGCCGAGCATATCCAAACCATAACACCCACATTATCCTATATGTCCGCCTCAGAGCCTGTTTTGATCAGCCTCCCTCCATGATCACAGTGTGCATAGGGACCTCTCTGGATCTTTTTTTCCCACCACAGAACTGAGGACATACTCTCTGTGGAGGAAAGAAAACTCATTATGCACACTTCCCAAGATAGTTTTCAGGAAACAAAGGAACGATGAATTGAAATTCTCTATGGGGAATGAAAGGCCCACAAAGAGTCAACATCTCTTTCAGGTACCTGCTACTGGCGTTCAAGGTCCCCATGGTTACCTATGATTGAAAGCCGTCCCCAGTGTAGTTTCAGTGGGGACACATTGGCCCCTTAGAATGAGAAGGCTTCAAAAGGAGAACTAGCTTCTTTCTAGTTTTTAGGATGACTCCTGGAAAACTTTTAGCCCACACACCATCATGTTTAGGGTTTTTTTTTTTGTTGTTGTTGTTGTTTTCTTTTTCAGTAAAAAGCATCTCTGACAGCTCCTAACAAATGTTCTAGGATCAAGTCTTCCTGGTCCCCACTGGTCTGCCTATTATAGTCTGTAGAGGCTTGTTGCTCTCTAGATTTTGAAGGACTGAGGCTGGATAGGTGTAGTTAAAAGAGGACAGATAGCGTGGAACAGGTTGAGAAATACGAACTCTCTTTCTACAACCAGCAGACAGACAGGGCTTCTTCCTCAGAAGACACTGGGAAGGTACCTAGGGCAGCAGGTGTTCAGACTTTATGGTAAGCATTAGGTTGTAGGGCTCGTCTGTAAGGTAACTTATCTGTTCCGCAGGTTCAGAAACAAAGAGGAATTTTGCACCCAGATGAATTATCTCTGGGTCTTCCAATACCTAACTTGGAGGATATTTGGATGCAATACTGATCTCAGAGTCCGTGTTGAAATGATTTAAGACTCTCTCTCTCTCTCTCTCTCTCTCTCTCTCTCTCTCTCTCTCTCTCTCTCTGTGTGTGTGTGTGTGTGGTGTGTGTGTGTATGTTGGAATGAGATATGTGTGTTCTCTGTATAAGGAAATATGGATTTTAAGGGCCTAAGTGTTGACTGAATTGTGTTCCACAAAAATTGGTAACATTGAAGTCCTACCCATAGCTCTAAAGTCTCTGAGCAGTAGGTCAGTGTGTGGCCTGACTAGGATACATCACAATTATACATCATTAAATGGCTCACAGTCTCTGATGTAGCAAGGCAGCGAGGCATGAGTGGTCAGACACACAGCACCACTGCCCTAATACTTCTGGAGACCAGAAGTCTGAGATGAAGGTGTGAACAGAATCCCTTTAGGACCACAGTTTCTGAGGCTCATTCTTTGATTGTAATTGGCTTTGCTGATATTGTTTTTGTTTTTTTTTTAACAGAAGAAATAAAATCATCTGAAGATGATGAGATGGAAAAACTGTACAAATCATTGGAGCAGGCCAGCCTGTCTCCTCTTGGGGACCGGCGACCTTCAACCAAGAAGGAGCTGAGGAAGTCTTTTGTGAAGCGATGCAAAAACCCATCCATAAACGAGAAGCTACACAAGATCAGAACCTTGAACAGCACGTTAAAGGTGAGATGGATTCAGCCTGTACCAAGGAACGCATGCCTGTGGGGCGGGAGGGGAGGCGGGCAGGGAGGCAGGCAAAGACTGTCTGTGCAGAGAGGGAGACTCAGGGCCATCTTAGAGTGCTTCTGTGGGAGGAGGAAGAGCAGAAAAACATCCTGACACCGACATGCCTGTGATTCTTTTTATTAGCTATTTTCTTTATTTCCATTTCAAATGCTATCCCCTTTCCTGGTTCCCCTCCAACAACCCCCTATCCCATTCCCCCTCCTCCTGATCACCAACCCACCCACTCCCACTTCCCTGTCCTGGCATTCCTCTACACTGGGGCATCGAGTCTTCTCAGGACCAGGGGCCTCTTTGATGTCCAACAAGGCCATCCTCTGCTACATATGCAGCTGGAGCCGTGGGCCCCTCCATGTGTACTCTCTGTCACCAACACAGTGGCATCCGTGCATAACAGACTATGATTTTACATTCAGTCTGATTCAAAGTTTGAATTCCCAAGTCCCAGATGGCAAGGACGGTGTGTAATTTGCTCTTGTAATTTTGTGTCTACCACAATAGTTGGCTCAAAATTAGATATAGAATTCATCCATGCATATAATATATTTTAGTTAAACCTTCTCCCTCTCCGGTTCCTCTCCTACCACTTTTTTTCCTTCTCTGTCCACTATATATGCTCTTTCTATTTTTGCTTTAAAACCCACTGGCTACACTCAGTGTTGTGTGTGTTTGTGTGTGTGTGTGTGTGTGTGTGTGTGTGTGTGTGGTGTGCACATATGGGGTAGGACCATCCGTTGCAGCGTGGGCAGCCTCTCAGGTCATATTCTTGAAGAAAACTGACTCTTCCTTCCCTATCCTTTATCAATTGCCTGTCGCTTGTCAGCAAGGTGGGACCTGATGAGCCCTTCCCGGGTCCATGATGGGCTTTGTGCGGAGTGAGCTAGATTTTGTTAAGGTCTGACGCAGAGTCCAGTCACTGTTACCTTAAGTGTTCATGTGTGGAAAGTACTTTGCAGACATCCACCATCACCGCTCTTAGGATTGTTTGCTGATGAGCAAAACAGAGCTTCCTTTGGCAAAAATAAGGAGTAATTGAAATCAGGATGTCACCAGATGCAGTCAAGGGCATAGTAAAGAATTTTTGCACACCCCCCCCCCCGTGTTTATCTCTGTGTCTCTCTGTCTCTGTCTCTCTGTCTCTGTCTCTCTCTGTCTCTCTCTCTGTCTCTCTCTCTCTCTCTCTCTCTCTCTCTCTCTCTCTCTCTCTCTTTGAGACAGGGTTTCTTTGTATAGCCCTGGCCATCTTGGAACTCACGCTGTAGACCAGGCTGGCCTTGAACTTAGAGATTCACTTTGCTCTGCCTCCAGAGTGCCAGGATTAAAGATGCCCACCATTAGCACTCAGCCAGGAGAATATTTTCAAATTGTCAGCTGTAGGCACTATAGCCAAGAAGCAAGGTGAGGGCCAGGTAAAGGAAGGCATACATTCTGTGGTTTTAAAAAAAACCAAACCAAACCAAACCAAACCAAACCAAACCAAACCAAACCAAACCAAACCAAACCAAACCAACCAAAACCCAGCAGATGCTGTCTCTTGAGAACAGGAAGAATGTGCAGGATGCCCTGGGGCTATTTTCAGAGCCCTTTTCACCCAAACAAAGGGTTCCTCACAACAAGAACTGCTTGCTTTTACATTTAGGCTATAATACCAGCAAAGAAAGGGCAGGTACTCTATAAGGTCAACTTCAATTCGCTGAAGACTCAGCGGTTCTGAACAGATCCTGTAATTTAATTTTGAAGTGTGCAAGTCCTTTCACAGTAGAAATTCAAGAGTCCTTTTCCAGGAAGAAATGTCAGCAATCATCAGGACACTGCGGAGAGACTTGAGTGAGGATTGGTCACCCCAGTCCGACATCCCAGTTAGTCAAAAGAAAAACCAGCCGAAGCAAGAAAAAAAAAAAAAAAAAGAGGGTGGCAAGGAAGTAGAAAGGAATGCATCAGTTAGACAAAGAAACTCCAAATTCACAGAGATTCTCTAATAGTGATGAGGAGACACTGCTAGCATTCATTTTGTGGCGTGTGCAGGGCTGATTAATGCTCTGGGCTATCGAATGTAATATACCAGAGAATGTTGAGATTTCACTGCCTCATGGGAAGAATGACTTTGTCATTGGAGAGCTATTTCCTTGTATAGTGGCATGTACCGAGCACCATGCTGGGTCACTGTGACCATGGCGTGGCATGCCCGGGGACGATGGAGACAGGAAAACAGATGGTTAAAATGGAGTACAATAAATAGTGGGTGTGTGCTTTGGGAGCCTTAATAGCCCAGAGGATGGAAGTGACTGACTATCTAGGGTCCTTATGTTTAGCCGGCAGCTGGTCCACGTCTAAGGGAGGATGGAGGAAAGGCCTTCAGGGAAACGGTAGATCTAATGGGAGTGATCTGCTTTGGTTGGTAGCAGCAGGCAGTGGAAACCAGTGGGATTATGGGTAACTCAGAACATCATAGGAGAAAGACCGTGTTTCCGGATTCCATAGACAAGCAGAATGAAGAGTCTAGATCTTGACTACACCATGATAAAAAACCAACCAACCAACCAAAAAACCTAAAGTCATTTACCAGCCTCTTGTTTCCTGTGACATCTTGGTCTTCATGGTTAGGCTGTGCAATGGATGACTCCAGTGACCTCTTCTCTCCCAGTAGGGAAGGCTTCTATCTCCAGTCAACTCATTGCCCAGAAGCTCAGGAGCTTCAAGTATTCTTTTCAGAATTTCTGTGGCTCCGCAGTCTGGACATGGCTTGGGCGTGGGATTCTTCTGTTTGGTCTTGTGTGGGTGTGCCATCAAGGCATCCCACAGGCGGATTTCTCCACCAGGGGATGTTGGCTTCTCAATTCCCAGGTTGGAGTCGGGAGGATTTGGTTCCTTACAGCTTACTGGGCTGAGCACCTCAGCTGCGGTCTCTCTGCTGAGCGGAGGATGACTTCAGGCTCTTCTCAGGTAGACTATGTAGGGCAGCTCACAGCTGAACGGCTGGTTTTTCCCAGCCAGCACAAAGCCAGTGCCAGTGAGCAAATCGAGTGAACCCAGGGGCCACAGCTAGACCACTTGTCTTCTGTGATGTTCTGTTGGAAAGCAGTTGGCTATCAGGGCAACCAGTGACCTAGAAGAGGGTTCCACAGACAGATGAGTCTCGGGAGGCACGGGAAAGGTAGGTGTCTTCTCAAGGGTTTTTTCCTTAAACCCAGTTTAACTGCTCTCTGCTGAGTGGGAACTTTGAGTGACTCACTTGGCATTAGGGAAGTATCATGCTGGAGGTCTGTGAACTGTAGCTCATGTCTTGTTACCCAGAGACCCTCAACAGCCAGTTGGCCACTGTCATGTGTAACCTGGCCATGTTGGAAAATAACAAGGGCTAGGTATGTAACTCCACGGTAGAGTGCTTACTAGCATGTGCAAAGCTGTGAGTTCATGCTTGTACTGCAGAACAAACAGGACGAGGTAACAAAAAAACAAACGAACAATCAAACAAGCAAACCCACTACACACTATAAAGAAACAAAGGACAAGCCATAACTTATTAAATGGATGAACTATGTTGTGTGTATATTTAGTCATGAGCAAAGCTATCATAATGATTTCTTAGCTATTAGGAAGGCACACACAAGTTGGGCTTCAGAGATAGGTGCTGGGAGAGGGTCTTTTCTCGACTTTGGAGTTGGTTAAGGAGTGGGCTCATTTTTTGAGACAATCTCTCAACTTCAAAAGTTTGTGTTGGGGCAAATTTCTTTACATATGCTACACTATGATGGAATGTTTATTTAGAAATACTTGCAATCTAGAGTGTGGGCATGTAAAGGCACCAGTGAGTACAAGGATCTCAGGTTTACCCTTGTCGTATTTGACATGACAATCAGCTGTTTAAATAGAGCTAATGGTAAGTTTAGATGAACAAGTATGCAGTTTAAGAGAGAGATAAATCCAGGACCATGGAGGTTCAAGACTACAGAAGCCATCAAGAGTGTTAATACACGTAGAACAGAGGTATGGGCAAACACTGGCACTCCAGAACCCTCCAGGGTCAAGAGTTTGGGTAATGGGAAATAGTGCCAGTCAAGGGATGAGGAAAATCAAGCTTATAGGATAATATGGAAGCAACCAGATAGCCATGTTCAAGGTGGAGTGCTGGCCTGCAGTTTTAGGTATGCTGATGAAGATAAAGATGAGTAATTATCTACTGGGTAAGCTAACATGGAAGTTACTGATGAGCAGCCTGAGAGCAGGTTTGGTGGAGCCGTGGGGATGAAAGCCTGGCAGGACAGAAGGAAGACTATAAAGGAATGGATACAAGGAAGAGAGTGGAGCCTGAGCCAGATGGGGGTCAGAGAGAAGTTTCAACGTAGAAGAGAGAACGGCGCAGGTGAGTCAGTGAGGACTACCAGGGAGCACGAGAGTCAGTGAGGACTACCTGGGAGCACGAGAGTCAGTGAGGACTACCAGGGAGCACGAGAGTCAGTGAGGACTACCAGGGAGCACAAGAATCAGTGAGGACTACCAGGGAGCACGAGAGTCAGTGAGGACTAACAGGGAGCATGAGAGTCAGTGAGGACTAACAGGGAGCATGAGAGTCAGTGAGGACTAACAAGGAGCACAAGAGTCAATGAGGACTACCAGGGAGCACGAGAGTCAGTGAGGACTACCAGGGAGCACGAGAGTCAGTGAGGACTACCAGGGAGCACAAGAATCAGTGAGGACTACCAGGGAGCACGAAAGTCAGTGAGGACTACCAGGGAGCACGAGAGTCAGTGAGGACTACCTGGGAGCACAAGAGTCAGTGAGGACTAACAAGGAGCACAAGAGTCAATGAGGACTACCAGGGAGCACGAGAGTCAGTGAGGACTAACAGGGAGCACGAGAGTCAGTGAGGACTAACAGGGAGCACGAGAGTCAGTAAGGACTAACAGGGAGCATGAGAGTCAGTGAGGACTAACAAGGAGCACAAGAGTCAATGAGGACTAACAGGGTGCAGGAGAGTCAGTGAGGACTAACAGAGAGCACGGGAGTCAGTGAGGACTACCAGGGAGCACGGGAGTCAGTGAGGACTACCAGGGAGCATGACAGTCAGTGAGGACTACCAGGGAGCACGGGAGTCGGTGAGGACTAACAGGGAGTACGGGAGTCAGTGAGGACTAACAGGGAGCATGACAGTCAGTGAGGACTAATGGCACACAAGAGTCAGTGAGGACTAAGGGAGCACAAGAGTCAGTGAGGACTAACAGGGATCACGAGAGTCAGTGAGGACTACCAGGGAGCACGGGAGTCAGTAAGGACTACCAGGGAGCACGAGAGTCAGTGAGGATGCCAGTGGAGATGGGAGACTTAGGATTCACTGCATAATTCCAGAGCATGTGAGAGGCTGTAGTGCCCAAGTGGAGAGGGTAGCCTGTGCTCAGAGAGAGAGGGGGGGGGGAGGCTGTGGTGCCCAGCACAGATCCTTCCTTCTGTATGAGCAGGAAGGCAGGCACTTTGTGTCCTTGCTGGTGTGGGAGAGGGAGGCTTGGGAGCGCTATCTTGGTTGCTTTCACTTTCCAAAAATACAGAACCAAGTGATTGGCTGTGAGAGATGGGAGGGAGGTTTGCAGTTTTGAGAAGGCCTTTCTTCTTTTTTAGTTTATGTGTTTATGTTTGTGTGTGTATATGTGTATGTGTTTGTATGTATGTGTGTATATATGTGTGTGTATATATATGTATGTATGTATATGTATGTGTATATATATATATGTATGTATGTGTATGTGTGTAAATATGTTTGTGTGTCTGGGTGTGGGCATGTGTGTACAACAGTGTCTATGTAGAGGTCAGGGAGCAGCCTTGTGTGCTGGTCTTCACTGTCCATCCTGTTTGAGTCAGTTTCTATTCATTTTTTGTCCTTTCCAGGACAGCTGGCCCGCTAGCGGCCAGGTACTCTCTTGCCTTTGCTTCCCATCCCACTGTGGGAACACCAGGATCGCACTTCCATGTTATCATACCTGCCTCTATATGAGTTCTAGGGTGCAAACTCAGGTCTTTATGATTGAGCGGCTGGGACTTCTTTATGCATTGAAACTTCTTCTAGCCTAAGTAAGTTTTAAATGGCCATTTGGTAAGCCGGAGAGAGAAAGAAGATGGAGTGGTCACTGGGAGGCTCTTGGTGAGCATCCTCTCTCCCCTTCTTTCCTTGGAAATGAGGAGGACACTGTTATTATTACTAAAGTCTCATGATTCAGTACTAGGTGATATTCTTCACAGCCATATGATATGACTCTTCACAGCACTCACCATGGCTGTCTCTTTTCTGCTCCTGTTTCCTGCCTTCCCCTTCCTCCTAAAACCCTCCCCAGGCCTTAGCAATTGCTCTTTTACTTTCATATTGATTTCTTAAAGTTTTTTACATATGAAGGAACCCACTGGATGCCTGTGTTTCTTTATTTGCTTTGTTTCTACTTAACCCAATGCTTTTTCATTCTGTGCCTTAGATGACAGGGTTCTATTCTTCTTTATGGCTGTTTATATTTGAGTTTCTGCAGGCCAGTGTGGTCCTATCAGACAAATATGTCTGTCTCCTTCAGTTCATAAAGGGAAGAGAAGCATGACACCCCCTCCCTCCTGACTTTTCAGGATGAGACTTTTGCCTGGTGGTCTTGAGCTTGAGATGGGAGCAGTGAGCACAGTGAGGACTGTGGCATTTGGGCTGTAAGAGGATGGAGGAGAGGTGTTTACTGTCATCTTCAGGAGGCTTGGTTAGTTAATTAATGAATGGCGTGTGTAGTTCATGCATGTGAATATGTGGGTGTACACATGCAGAGGCCAAAGGGAGAAGTGAGGTGTCTTCCTCTATCACACTTAACCTTTTTTGACCTGAGACTGAGCCGCTTGTTGAGTCTGAAGGGGCCTTTCCGTGAGGTTGGCTGTACAAGGAGTTCTCCAGTTCCACCTGTTTCTGACCTCAGTGCAACACTGAGGTCACAGGCACAGGCAACCATCCTGGCCTTTTACGTGGGTGCTGATTCTTCAAGCTCAGTCAGTCTCAGGGTTGCTATCGCTGTGATGACACACCATGACCAAAACCAACTTGGGGAGGAAAGGGTTTATTTGGCTCATATGTCCACATCCCTGTCATCATTGAAGAAAGTCGGGACAGGAACCCTCCGGGCAGGAGCGCAGAGGCAGGAGCTGGTGCAGAGGCCACAGAGGCGTGCTGCTCACTGGCTTGCTCCCCGTGCCTTGCTCAGCCTGCTTTCTAATAGAACCTAGGACCGCAAGCCCAGACAATGGCTCCACCCATGGACTGGGCCCTTCCACATCAGTCACGAATTAGGAAAATGCCCTACAGGCTTGCCTAAGCCTGATCTTATGGAAGCATTTTATCCGCTGAGGGTCCCTCTCTGATAATTCCAGTTTGTGTCAAATTGAAATAAAACTAGCTGGCACACAGATCTTCCAAATTGCCCGACATGGAGTCATTACCCATAGAGACAACTCTCCAGCCCCTTTTAGGCTTTGGGACAGATGTCTAAATAGACCACAGTGGATTTTAGGCTCTGTCCTGGATGGGAATAAGAGCATGAAACTAAGGGTGTTTGGTTGGAGTTGCAGGCTCATGGTTTTCCACAGAATCTGATAGCTGGCAATAAGTATAAGATAGGGGGTTATAGAGGAAGATTCTCCAGGTAGCTGAGCACTTTGGAGGTGTAAATCAGCATTGTGTGGGTGAGAAAAAGAATGGGCCAGTACTATTTTTTCTTTATTCTTTAATCCTTTTGTACAGCCCAGTCTTCATCCCCCTCCTGGTGTGCCTGCCCCAATCACTCCCCATCCCATACCTCCACCTTTGCATCTCTAAGAGGATGTGTGCCCCACCCCCACCTCACCAGACCTCCCCACTCCCTGGGGCCTCAAGTCTCTCGAGGGCTAGGTGTATCTTCTCTCACTGAGGCCAGACCTGGCAGTCCTCTGCTGCTGTATATGTGCTGGGGCCTCATATCAGCTGGTGTATGCTGCCTGGTTGGTGGCTCAGGGTCTGAGAGATCTCATGGGTCCAGGTCAGTTGAGACTGCTGGTCTTCCCACGGGGCCACCCTCCTATGCAGTGAGGCAGCATGACAGTGGAGTGCCAGCGAATGGAGCTGGGGTTCTTGAGATGGTGCGTGAGGAGGGAAGTCATGAAGAAGACTCAGCAGATAGGAGGATGCCAGCATTTCTATACGGAGTGTGGATTTAAAGTAGAGGACCAGAGGAGAAGACCTCCTGGTAGGCTAGAGCAGCACTGGGCCAGTGTTATGTATTGAACTGCATGTGCCCAATTAGCACCATGGCTCTAGAGATGGAGAAAAACCAACCAACCAATCAGTCAACCAACTGATCAATAAGTGAAGAAGAAGAAGCCCTGTGGTTGTGGCATACTCCTTTAATTTCTGTACTCAGGAGGCCGAGGCAGGTGAGACTCTAAGTTTGAGGGTAGCCTGGTCTATAGATGGAGTTCTAAGACATCCAGGGCTACACAGAGAAACCCTGTCTCAGTCAATCAATCAATCAATCAATCAATCAATCAATCAACCAATCAAGTATCTTAAAAACAGATGAAGAATCATGGTTACTAGAAGCTGGGGAAAGAAGGAGAGAAAAAGGATAAGGAGAGCTTGACCAATGGGGACGAGTCGATAAAGGGATCGTAGACATAACATCTGGCGTTCTATTACACTGCAAAGTGGCTAAAGTTAGTAACAATATAATGCATGCTTCAATAGACAAGTGGGAGGATTTTGAAATGATGACAGAGAAGGGACAGATATGCTGATCTCTTCTGTGATCATTATACAGTACATGTGTGCACTGAAATTCACCCTATAAGTATGTACAATTGTGTGCCAACCAAAAATAAATTTAATTTTTAAATGCAAATATATATGTATATACATACATATACACATATATATACACATGCATATACATATATATGTTCTTAGGTTAGAGCCAAGCCTCTGCTTATGCTCCTTAAAGCTATGGACAGGCACCTGACCAGGACATTGTGAGGACCTGGTTAACAGGGTTTCTCACCTGGGAAGGGAGTTAACATCAGAGCAGGCATTGGCAATACTGGGGCTATTGGTACCAGGCCCACCCTCTTCCTCTTCACTGGCTTCTGCCCAGGAATCAGAGCTCCAGCCTCCTGCTGAGACCCTCCCTCTCTTCAGAGAGCTACAAAAAGAGATTTCCACTTCTCCCCATGTGGGCTCTGCTTCTCTTCAGAGAGCCCCACGAACAGATCTCTCTGGTGCTGCCAGAATCCCTGCCATCAGTCATCTGTCTGTCTGTCTGTCTGTCTGTCCATGGTGTTAATAAGTCTCCTAATAAGCTTCTTAGTCAGCAGCAATCCATCTCAGTGCCATCTCGAAACACCCAGTCCCTTCGCAAACCCAACAGTTGTCAGGGCAGAGTGACCCACTTTTTGTGGGTGCCGATTATATTTTTATTCTATTCTTTTACTTCAGATTTGAGTGGCTGATTGTCCACGAAGCGTTGATAAGTTATTTTGCACTGGCATGCATGCTGTCCTGGTGATAGTTAGGTGTCTCAACTTTGAATAATAAGCCATACTACTCATATATAAATCTCTGCATTAATAGAGTATGGCTGACTGAAATCATTTAAAAGTCTCCAAAAATTAAAAAGATAAATTTTTTGTCACGTTGTGTCTCAGGTAAAGTGTTATGTTCGGATTTTACTTAGTGGCGTTCGGACGGTCAGTGAAGTATCTTCTGTGTACAGTATTAAGTGAGCCTCAGGAGATAGCCAGCATCCAGTGGTACACTAAGATGGAGTCCCCTCTGTGGCGTGAGGTAATAGAAGAATGAAGGGAAACATCATAGAAGACAGACTGTCTGGTTCTTTCACGGACAGCCTCTTAGGGCTCCCACATGTGAAGGGATGTGGAGCCTGACCCTCAGGCGTGTTGAGAGATTAGAATATTAATGTGCGAAAACCACGCTGGCAGTGTTGCGGCGCATGGGTTCCTGTGTCTCTGAAAGGGCTGAGGAAGTTGGCCCCTGGAAGTTCAGGTCCTCACACACTTACCGCTGCCCTTTCCTTCCCGTTTTCTTCCTGGCCAGTGCAAAGAACATGATTTGGCTATAATCAACCAGCTGCTGGACGATCCAAAGCTGACGGCCAGCAAGTACCGAGAGTGGAAGGTCATGAACACCCTGCTGATCCAGGACATCTATCAGCAGCAGGTACCTCAGGACCCTGAAGTCACCCCCCAGGAAATCACGAACCCCACCTCTTCTGACTGTGTGGAGAACTTGCTTTGAGCAGATGCCTGGACCCCACCCCGATCCCTGTTACTATCCCGTTCGACAGGATGCTGCCAAGGGCATACATTCTGCTTACAAGGAAACCCCAAACCTAGTTCCTGAGACATCATCCATCCCTCCCAAGGAGGCAACCCAGGTGAAGCCAGTTCTGAGGCAGTGGGGGTCCTGGGGGTCCTGCCTCCCAGATGTTGCCTTCCTCAATACTGGAACAGAGTGATGAGTTCATCTGAGCAGGCATGTCTTCTGTGCTCCTCCTGGGAGCTGGCAGGAATACCAGGCTTTAGGTGGGACGTGAAATGGGTAAACCGCCTCTTTTTGCTTTCAAGAGAATTACAACCTGCCATAGACAAAAGGCCCAGTTTTACTAGGGATAATAATTCATGTCATCATTTTGTTTCGCAAAAGAAGCATATAGAACTCCCTTTGGTGGGCAGAGGAGTTCTGCAAAACATTGCAAGTGGAGGAATTTCTTCCTTATTAGCTACCGGAACTGAACGCATGTTGACATCTGCGGAACGCAAGGCTCTTCTTAATGTTGCTGTTCTATTTGATGAGCACTTATTTGCAGAGTACAGTGTGGTGGGGGCCACGGAGGAGACGTGTTTCTTGTTCCACTCAGAGGACAGCTTCATAAGTTCATGCTTTGCCTAGTGCGGGGCATGTGATTAATATGTCCCCTTCCTCACAATGTCTAGGAGACAGACTATCACATGACTTTTGGAGATGTTCTTCCTCCACCCCCAGCTTCTCTAAACAGCGGTAGGATGTTAATACCCACTGTAAGGACTGTTAGATTGAGTTCATCCCTGCCTGTGGTGCCTAGACCCAGCATGAATTAATCTCCAGTTTTCCTGGGATCCAAATTCACAAGATTATTTCTGAGTAATTGTTCTTAACTTGGAAAAGAACCCGGACCAGCAAAAACAACAACAAAACGGTTAAATGGGATCATTTTATTTTTGTATGTTTGTGTATCAAATGGTGTGAGATGTGACTGGTGATCTATGTTTCTTATTTAAATATATTTATAGAAATGCAAATTATAGTGTTCTAAAAGAAAGTATACTATTATGTGTTGTTCAATATACATACATATATATATATATATATATATTCTAGAGGTATATCATTTTTGCTTGAGAAAAATAGGTATAGTAGTGACTTACTGGAATTGTATTGCACTATGATGTATGAGGACTGCTCAGGAAATCTCAAGAGACAACCGTGGGAGCATGGATTAATAATTACTAATTTTCTGGATGCTTTCTTTCCATTACAACCCCACCCTCAGATCCAGAGATCTTAAATTTCAATGCCTGTTACTTGTCGTTTTCTTAACTAGCACCTTAGGTTAGCTCTTCTATCCATAAAGGTTAAGCTCTATGACAGCTGGCTGCCACGAATTGTAGACCCAAAGGAACATGCCTCACTAACTCTTGGGCCAAATAAAATATAAGTAATATAATTCCCAACTAAATATTCATAAAAATCAAAGTTTGTCGTTAGAGAGATCTCAAAGAGAAACCATATTAATCACAACGACGGCTCCTAAATCATAACCTTAATTCACTAAGAACCCATGTGAGTCTCACCTGCCCTTTTGAAAATTGTTGACATGTGTATTCATATCCTGGCATCAGATGTGGCTCAACAAATTTGAATGGACATAGCCACCTGATCTCTAGCTATAAAGTAAATACGAAGAATTGCTTAATCTTTCCCTGTACTTTACCAAGACATTTTTATACACTGAAATGAAAAGCAATCCTTGCCTTAAGCGAGAACAGCAAAGAGAAGCTGGAAGATTCACCAAGTTGAGAGACAGAGCTTCAAGATGGGCCTGGGGAGGACCCGCTGGGTCCTCCCTCTGGATCCCATGCAGTTCCAGACACTAATGCCTATCAGGATTGACTCCTCCTGCGGCTAGCCACTGCTCGGAGGGCAATGCTTTGAGGTTCACAGTGAAAGGAAGCGTTGGGGGGTGGTGGTGGTGGTGGAAGCAGATGAATTAGCATTGGAACAACCTTAGCCTGAGAAAAAAAATGAAAAAAATATTTGCTCATGTCTTTTATTAGCAACACCAATTTACAGATGTCCATCCTCCCCCAAGTCGAAGCCCCGAACACTTTGTATGAAGGGCTGGTAGTTGTGTTGAAACGTTTTTACTTTGGCTTTTCATTCATACGTGTTTAACTGACCTTTGAATGTCAGCCCCTTTAGTAACATTCAGATCTAAAGGCAAAATTGGTTCGTGAGATTGCTTGACCAAGCCGTAGGGTTGTTTTTTTTTTTTTTCAAGACAACTTCAAGAAAGCCAGAGCAGAAGTTTCTGCTTTGGTAGATCCAGCCTGCTGATGTTCCCAAGTCCGTCTCAGACGGGTCCTGACCTCCTGGACGTGAACTAACCACCCCCTATTCCCCAATTCTGTAAGTAAATACCTTCTCACTCTGTGCTAGGTTTAGTTAGGGGGTAGGGGTGCTTCTGTGGGTACCCAGCCTCAGCTCTGATCATAAGAGGAGGGTGAGGACAGACGGGAGTGAGCAGAAGAGTGGGTGACACTTCTGGAGACCCCCAGTGAAGAGAAACAATGAGGAGCTTTCCTTTTCCTTGGTCTCAAGTCTCTTCCCTGGTTCAAGAGATTTGGGACCTATAGGTATATTCTACTTAATGGCTGGGAAATGGATTCTAGATCGTCGGTGGGAGTCCTGGGGAGACGCTTGGCTGTGCCTCTGAAATACACCACAGCATCCATCTCAGGACACCAGGGGTGGATTTTTGAGCACGAGTCGTTCAGAACCCATGGCACAGGGTAAGGATGAGGTTTCTCTGGGGACTTTTGGGGGTTGGGGGTGCTGGGAAGAAGACTTTTTCTTTCTTGGTCTGATGAGAGCCTGGCGGCTCTAGTTGAGATGTTGCTAACACACATAGGTCCCACATTTTTCTATTGTTCGGAGGATGTCTGTCGTTTGTAAGAGTTCTTAGTTTTCCCCATCGCTTTAATCTGCGGTTAGATTCAGAGTCCCAGAAAGATGCTGGAGTGAACAGTTCCTAGGATTCCAAAGGGCCAAGAAAGAGGTCGGGTTTGGAGCCAGACTTTTGGTGCAAACCCGTGCCTTATATTTGCACAGCTCTTTGAAGTTTGCAAACTGGATGTTCCAGACCCCCCTTCCCTGCATCCTACAACCCCATAGGCTAATCCCCATAGGGTGATTGTGAACTATGGGTATAAGGAAACGCCTGGCTCAAAGCTCCAAGTGGTACAGCCAGAATCCGAGTTTGAATTTCAGGTCCGTCAGCCCTTTCTGCGGAGGAGGAATGAGAGTGTCAGCTTAGCCTGCTGGGGGGTGGGGGTGGGGGTGGGACAAACGGTCTGATTTGGCTCCTGTGCCCATTACCCTGGGTCCTGCACACCTGGCTACGATGGCTTCTGCCATATCCCCAGAGGCACTGAGGTCAGTGTGCACTCTCTCCCTGAAGGTCCAGCTGCCTTGCCTCTGGGTTTTCTGAGAACTGGTGCTTGACCTGATTGTTGTTTCTTTTATTCCCTTCTGTGAAAGACACTATGCTACCACTGTGAGGACTTCAAAGCTAAAGGACAGATGTCTTTAAGGAAAATGCTTATTTTTCTAATTTTTCCTTTTGAGATATGACCTGTCATGTCGGGTATCAGAGACTTAGGGATTAGAAATGAGTCATGGGATTGTGAAGAGGCTCATTTCCTCAGGGAGGCTTTGTACCACATTGTCACAGAGAGGGAACAAAGGAAAAGAAAAATAGTTTTCAGTCCTTTGAGGAGAGGTTCTCTGCTGATGAAAGCCATATTTAATTTTACCGACACAGGCTTCTTTGTACAAAGAGAAAGACAATATTTTGATACAGAGATGCAAATGATCTAGGTACAGAGGGTGACTGTTCAAATGTCACATTATGTTGAAGTGGTGCCCAAATGCAGTGTTAGAATGAAATTCTGCTTCCAGCTAACAGAATAGGATATATAAAGAAGATTTCCAATTTTATTTCCATCAAACACTTCTGTATACTCACCCACAAGAGAAATTCGATCCCGGATGTAGAAGTTCACTGCCTGCCTAAGGTTTTATCATCCATAATAGTAAAAGCCCCTCACATTAGATTTTTTCCTAATCTCTGTGAAATGGATGGGTTAGAGGGATGTCCCATTCACAGAGACCCAAACCTTCTCGGCCACGCCACATGGAGCACGCGAAAACGGACCCTGCATTTAAAAAGAAACTTTTCCATTTCCCTTGTTGTAAAGAAACTTAGTTGCTCTGTATTGATGTCTCTATTTAGCTTTAGTCCAAAGGGAAGCATGCCCGGTGGAGACATTTAACATCCTGTAATAAAAACCATGGTTTAAGACACCACATGTTCTGCTATTGCATGGTGGGGTTGGGGTTCCGCAATGCATGGTATGGGGCAAGGTGTTAATGTGGGGCTGATACCTTATCTGTGGTTGTGCTTTTGGTCACTGTCATCTCTCTGTTTTGACGAAACTGAAAACACGAGGAGGCATGCCTCATCTCTCCTGTTCCCGGTTCCCCAGGGTGACTTGTAAGATAAAGATTAAAAAGCAAACTGTCTAGTAAAATGGTATGAAAAACAAAGTCGAAATACACTCCTTGTGTTCATTTTCTGCCTTTCGTTATTTCTTCTCCCTTGAAGACTAAAATAAACAACCTCAAAACAGCCAGCCACCTGCAAACCAATGTGAAAACACTAACCTGTAGCTGGGTTTCTGATCTTCAGCAAAGGTTTTTGCGCCCTCTGGTGGTCATAATGAAGATAACAGATTCTAGAGTTGATGTGATTTTTTTAAAACAAAAGAGAATTTTATCTTGGGACTTATTTCTACACTAACCTTTGTGGTCTTTGTCAATGTCTCTCATTCTACAGACTTACTAACATGATTATTTTAAAATGTGCCATTGGTCCACAAAATTGGACTTGTCTATTCCATTCTTTAACATTATTGGCCACCTACATTGTTTAGAGAAAAAAAATTTTTTTTTGAAATACAGATTTAAGAGTTAGAACAAGCATTACACAAACTTATTAAAATACAAAGTATTTACCAAAACAGAAGAGATTGCTTTTCATTTGTGCCCACTGACCACAGGAAGCTGGCCTGTCTTCAGACCTGTTTCACAAATCCCAGGTTGCAGGCTGCACAGATGACGGCGTATTTTTCTTCTCTTCTCCCAGTCCTGCCTTTCAGCCAAATACCGTTCGTCCTCAGCTCCATCCTGTCTTCAGGTATTTTGAAGCACCCCCCCAAGCCTCACCCAACCAGAAGCAGTGAAGTTGTCTTAGTTTAAAAAGGATCTAGGTGGGGGTAGCTCAGAGGTAGAATGCCTGTCCAGCATGCACGAGGGCCTAGGTTTGATTCCCCATGTGACATAAAGTGGACAAGGAGATGTCCCACAGTGATGACGAAAGGCTCCGGGAGTTCAGTGTTATCCTCTGTATTAATTTGGATCAAGGCCTTAACTACACAAGACCCTGCCTCCAAAGGGAGCTGGGACCATTAGCTAAAGACAGGAAAAGGATTATTAGCAAGCGGCAGAGATACACTGTTTCCAGAACAAACTTCTCTGAGTTTCCAAGTGCTACTGTAGCACATTATCAAAGTGGGGAGGGGGACACACATTTGTTATTTTATAGTTCTGAGGCTGGGTCCCAGTCTAAGGCCAAGCCCTGGAAGGTTGGCATGTTTTGTGGGTGGATGGGAGGAGTTATTCCCCAGAGTTTTCAGAAGTCACCCATGTCTCTTGCCTCTTTGTCACCCTGTGTTCAAAGTTGACAATGTCCTATTTCTTTGTGTCTCTTTAGTCACATCTCAGGCTGATCCTTTGCAATATCTTTGTGTCATAATGGACCTTTTGAAAGATTCCCAGGACAACCTGACAAGTCCATCTAGATTTTTAGTTCTCATTTGTCTTCAATTCCCCTGTATAGCCTGCTCACGGTTCTGCATGATGACATTTGCCATAAATTTCCATTTCAAATATCCTGTGGAGTCCTTTATAGGTCATCAATACCTGCTGGAGAGTCTTGGGTTTCAAACCTTTAACAAGATCGAAAGTCCTTTGTAATGACCTGGACTTGATTTTATCGAGGTAGGTTCCTGCCTGGGAATATCCCTGGCTTTTGCCCTCACAGGTATTCGGATGCAAAGGCTGTTCAGTAACCACTTGAGCCTTTTATAATGTCCACATGTAAGGGCAGAAAGGACGGTGCTGCTGGCGTTGGCCGGACGTGAGGGGTAAGTGGCTGAGTAGCCCTTGAGCGCCACTGATGCACAGCACAGAGAAACAGGCTCTAGTCTATTTGCAATTTACTGCCAAGCCCTGGAGTGAGGTTGTTTGGCAGCCTTCAAAGACACAGTCAGAGGGCAGGAAGAGTTGAAAGCCAGACACAGGGCTGAACTGGACACATGACCAGAACTTCAAAGACGGCGAAAATCTTACAAGAGAAAGAATGAGCCTAAAAATTGAGATGGAGGATGTTGGGTTTCTCCAGAAGCATCAGATTCTGCAAGAAGGACATGCCTCCTGAGTGGTCGGTATAGGCCTCTGGCCCTTCACAAGTGAAGACTTTTCAGATTATATTTTTACACGAGGCATGTGCTGTACAAGATGATGTAGTCCTTTCCAGGAGCAAGACAACGAGGGAACTGCTAGGCGCTTTAAAAAACCTTCTTGGCTGTTGTTGGAGGTTGGAACAGAGGTTGCCACAAAGAATATGCATTGGTTGGTTAGTAAAAATGTGGATGACAGTATCCTAGAATAGCAGCAGAGACCAGATGGCCAAAACAATCTGAGCAAGGAGTCAGAATTACTGTGATGGCAACTAGGTTGGACATGGTGGCCAAGGGTCAAGGCTGTCACCAGTCTTGATCAAGAAGTTGCCAGTACTATAAGTTATCCCAAGATACAAGAAACGCTAGCCATCAGGCTGATGATATAGAAAATAAGATTAGATATATGACTTCAGAGAATAAGAGTTAAGTATTTTACGTTCAGGGGGGTGGGGCAAGTCAGGATCTATCACTCAAAAGTAAAGATGACTGTGTCTTGCATTTCTGCCAGCAAGAAGGATGCACTGCACTTGGCGAGGCCTCTCCAAGCTTTCAAGGCAACAAATCTATACAGAAGAGTTTTCTGACTTCATTATGTGATATGAAAATATTCTACTTTTGGACAAGGATGAGTTGTGTGGCAGGAGCAAACTGCGCATGTGTCAGATCTTACACCAGGCGAGAGGTACACAGTACAGAAGGCCACAGTATGGGTTCACTGGAAATCAATCTTAAAAGGAGAGCCATAGCACAGATACCAAAGGATCTGAGTGAGACCACATCAACAAGAAAGAAAGGGTAAAAAATGCCTCAGGCATGCCGTTAGCCCTGACAGAGTGTCCAGTCAGGGGCACAGGTAACTTTGTAGTCAGAACTAACTCTCAAGATATAGGTAGTACTAAATAGCCATTTAAGGTAGCCCAGAAGCAGTCCATTATAAAGTAGAAATGGTACATTCAATATTGGTTTAAGTACCTGTCTTAGTTGGGATTCCAACTAAGACAGGTACTTAATTGCTGTGATGAACTACTACGACCACAAAAAGCAAGTTGGGGAAGAAAGGGTTTAGTTCACTTACAGTTCCATATCACTACTTATCATCGAAGGAAGTCAGGACAGGAACTCCAAGAGGGCAGGAATCTGGAGGCAGGAGCTGGTGCAGAGGCCATGGAAGGGTGTTGCTTATTGGCTTGCTCCCCATGGCTTGCACAGCGTGCTTTCTTAACCCGTGACACTAGCCAGGGGTGGCATCACCCACAATGGGCTGGGCCCTTCCCCATTGATCGCTAATTGAGAACATGCCTTATAGCGGGATCTCAAGGAGGTATTTCCTCAACTGAGGCGCCTTCCTCTCTGATGATTCCAGTTTGTGTCAACTTGACACCAACCAATCCAGCCAGTACAGTATCTAAGGGGACCCAAGGAAACAGAACAGGTGACCCCGACATCTCTGTCAATTCCCACCCCTGCACACTCACCTCTAAGTCAGATCACATGGTTGATCACTTGGGGACATTTCTCTTTGTTTGGCAGAGGAAGAAAATGCTTAAGCTTAATTTGTTAATGGTTGGCTCGCTGTATGATGGCGGAGTATTGTCTTATAGCCTTACCTATGGGTGAGTTTGTAAGTCAGTGGTAGAAGAAAAGCTCCCAGACCATCCGTTCCGTGAGGAGAAAGCATCGCCCAAGGGACATGGAGTTCTACGGGGAAACACTTGAGGATAATTATGTGGCAACAATGCCATATATAAGAATCTCCATATGTAAGGACCCCATGTTGACATTTTAATATCCATCAGACAGCATGCATTTCTGGAGAAGCACTGAACACTCAAGGGCTCAGAAGGAGACAGCCAACAACTGCCTCCTAGCTTCCATAGATGACTACTACCTTGGGGACTGTGCATTACGGTCATGAACAGAGAACCCTCGGAAGCAGAGGTAGAGGCTACCGTGCACGTCCCCAAGAATGCACATGCTAGCTGGGGTTGAAAACTCCTATAGATGCCAAGCATTGTCTGCATGTAACAAAATAACAAAAGTATGTGAGTTCCAGTAAGGTATTTTATTTATTTGCGTGAAACCAAGCTGATGTTTTCCAGCAAGGTGATTAGATCAGCATCTTTTATCTAGACTAAGACAGTGTTTTACCCTGGTTGACATGTAGAAACTCACCTGTGGATAAGTCCTTCCTTCTTACTGTGCCTAAGTCAATACAACTGTTCAAAGGCTTACATAATGTCTGGTCCACACATGGTAGTCCATACAATATGCTTAGTATAAACACCCACAGTATGGTAAGGAAATGAAGCAGAGAGCATTGTATTTGCCTATGGGAACCAGGCACGCTCCGTACTGTAGGCTTAGAGTTTTAAAAATCTACTCTAATAAGGGTTAACATTTGACCCACCCTTCTAGCCCATTGTCCAAAGGTAGGGGAGAAAATATGGCACATAGGATAAGGGGATGTGGATCTGTTTAGAAGTAGTTCTTTGGGGGGCAATTTTTAATCTTCATTGTCAGGATACCAGTAGTCCAGTTCAGTCGTGTCAGGATACCAGACACAAATGCCTGGACACCAGGAGAAGTTCTTTGCCATGCCTCTCTCAATAAAGCGACGATCGATGAAGATGTAGACGAGAAACCAACACAGCTAGGTCTGCAAGAGCCCCAGCACTGCCCGCTGAGTCCTATTCATACTCCTTCCAAATAGGCGTCCTCCCATGACACGGGTCTCACCTCAGCAGTTTATCATGTTGAGTCTGCCTCAGCAAAACACCACCTGAGTCTGCATCAAATAATGCAACCAGAAACTTCTACTTCACCATACAATTGTGACGTTGCTGGCCTGGAAGAGCCCTGCAAAGCTGTCTTGAAGATGCAATGGAAGGACCCTTCAGTGGACAGTCTTCAACGCTGATGGAGCTCCGTCCTTCAAAATTTATACTTCATTTTTATTTTTAAAATTGTATTCACTTACTTTTATCTCTTCTTTTTTTTTAATCTATGTGTGTGTACACGTGCATATGCGTGCATGTGTGTACAAATGGTGTTTGTGTGCATGGGAATGTTGGCACATGCCTACAAATGTATGTATTTGAGATCAGAGGTCAGTCTTAAATATCTGTCTTCATATTCTATCTTCTTTATTGCTTGAGAATGTCTCTTATGGGCCCAGAACTCACTTATTTTGCTAGGATTCATGGCCAGTGAGTCCAAGGCCCTACCTGTTTCTGCCTTCCCAGCTATGGGACCAGAGTGTATCCCATCACACCTGGCTGTTTCTTCACTCATGGGTATTGGGAATTGAACTCAGGTCCTGCTTGCCCAGAAAGCACTTACCTGAACTGAACTGCCTCCTTAGCCCCCCCTAAACAGCATAAGCAACAGCAACAAACCAGTGGTCACTCTATGATATCCTGTTCACAAAAAGGTTGGATTACATAGTTTATGAACACAGGACTGATTAGGATTTATGATTTTCTCTCCCTGAAATCTTACACTCCGTGAACTTATTGTTCCTCCTTAACAGTAAGAATCTTGATTCATCTAAACTGAAGTCAACCATATAGGCATTTGGGTCCCTCTAAGTAGGAGAACAGGAGATGCTAAAAACATGTGCAGTACACGAGACATCGATGATAAAGGTCGCAAGGAGAGAGGCTGGCTGCTTCCTCTCTGAACACTGGAGCATGTGACAGATCTGCTGGGAGTATCTCTGGTGCTCCCAGGCCCTGTTATAACTTGTTCCCTTAAAGAGAAGCATAGCGATCAGGCTAGTAGGTTTTTGATGACCAAGGTCTTAGCTATCCTGGGGTGAAGGTCTGAGATCTGAGAACAGAAGTGAGACCCAAAGGGAATCTAGCATGGGTGGAAGTGGAGGGGGGTGACGTGTCTTAAAGGTTTTAAGATCAGCTAACAGCAAGGGGATATAGCTCATTACCCCTCACTTCTTAGAGCTAGCCACAGGTTGTGATTAGAGGCAAGTGGCTTGCAATTATACAGTAAAATTTATATAGAAAGGTAAGAGGGTGCGAACAGCATATGAAGTTACTCCTTTGGATGTGAGTGTCTTGTTTGGATCTTCTTATTCAAATGCCCAGCAAACAGCACCTATAAACGGAACACCCATTTCCCCATTCTCTAGAGGCTAGCCTAGGACTGACAGACAGGTGTCTCTCTGGAGTGACCATTCCATCTCCAGCAGTAAGTGACCAGAAATTGATTTCTGTAGGGTGTTTCTTTTGCTTTAGACTTGGACCAGCGCTGAGGCTAAGTGCCCAACACAAATGCCAAGACTGTCCTTAGATCACTTTGAAGCTGGTTTCCATCTGCTTTGAGTTATCAGTTACTTTCTTCCCCCTTCAATATCCAGCTTATCCTCTGCCACTTGGAGATTTTTCTCAAGTCATCATGTCAACATTGGTCTCTGTGACTGACTCTATTTTCATGACACCTGACCTAGGACCCAGTGAAGAGCCTTTGCACGGTTCTTTCATGCAGGTGAGCCTCCTGCCCCACGTTTCATAAAGGTCCCCGAGGAGTCATAGCCCAGTGAAGGCAATGTTGCAGTCTCCCATGTTCTATAGTTTGTCAGCCTTGAGAATGAAGCCACAGGGCAGACTCGTTTTTCACAGCCTGCCTCTGAATGAACCTAGCAGTCAATTTCAGAATCCCCGGCTAGCAATTACAAGCACACTATAAACATTTGGTTTAGATATTATGCACAAACTGCTTTCTTTGGAACAAAAAACATTCAAGTTAAGCAAACACACCTCCAAAGAGTTGCTGCCTCACAGAAATGCTGATGGTCACAGTTAACTGGATACAAGCGAGGTTATCTGGGAAGAAGGAATCTTAACTGAGGGATTGCACCCATCTGTTTGACCCTGTAGGTAATTCTGGGGAGTCATTTTCTTCATTAATGGTTGCTGCAAGAGGCCCTAGCCCATCATGGGCAGTGCCACTCCTGTTGAGGTGGTCCTGAGTGGTACGAGAAAGCAAGCTGAGCAGGCTATGGGGAGCAGGCCAGGAAGCAGTGTTTCTCAGTGGTCTCTGCCTCAGTTCCTGCCTCCAGGTTCTTCCCTTGAGTTTCTGTCCTGATTTCCTTCAGTGATAGATGGGGATATGTTATTCAAATTAAGTCTTCTGTCCACTAAGTTGGTTTTGGTCAGAGCTTATTACATCAATAGAGAAAGAAAACTAGGACACCTGAGAAGAGGGAATTTCATTTGAGGAAACTCCTCCATAAACTTGGCTTGTGGGCATGTCTATGGCACATTTCCTGGTACCAGATGGAGGAGGAGGTTACCACTGTGGGAGGCACCATCCCTTAGGCATATGGGCCTGACCAGCTTAAGAAAAGTAGCTGAGCAAGGCAGAGGAAGTGAGCCAGTGCTCCCTGCTCCAGTTCCTGTCTTGGCTTCCCTCCATGATTGACAATAACCTGCAGGATGCAATCAATCAATCAATCAATCAATCAATCAATCAATCAACCAACCAACCAATCAATCAATCAATCAACCAATCATCAAAGTACATCTCCTTTGCCCCTAAGTTGCTTTTGGTCAATGTTTGGTAATAGCAGCAGAGAAGCAAACTAAAACACCTCTCTTAGCAGCACCTTGGAATCAGTGATTTTATCAAAGAAAGTACAATGCTTTGTGTAAGGTGTGGTGCCCTTAGACCTTCTTCTTTTTATGCATATGAATGTTTAATAACTCCAGTGCCATTTATTGACAATGTTTATCTTTCTCATTATGTTGCCTTTGAGCCTTTGTCAAAAATAGGTCTGGCATGCTTGTGAGGTTATTTCTGGTTTTCTGTTTTATTTATTTGTTCCACAACTCTGTCACAACCGCCATCTTTGATGGTTGAAGCTATCTATATAAGTAAGTATCAAAATAGGCCAGCTGCTGCCTCTCACTTTCTTCTTCCTTTTCAAAATGTCTTAGCATTTCACTCCCTTGCTTTCAAATGTAATGTTTAGAATAATCTCTTCTATATCTATTTATAAAGCAAACCTTGCTGAGGGTTTAATAGGAACTACAGAACCATTTTATGGAGAAATGACATCTTTAATATATTGGGCCTCTCGATCTTTAAACAAATATGTCTTTCAAGTTATTTAGAACTCTGCTTTTCATAATCAATGCTTTATATTTTTAGCATATAGCCTATGAATTTTCGTTAGACTAATGCCTAAACATATTTTTGAGTTGTTAAAAATAGAGTTGTATGTTTAATTTTGGTATCAACATATCCATTGCCAATATCTAGAAATACAAGTGTCTGTGGAATATTCTATCTTGAGTCATTTGATATTTTCAAAGCCTTATTAATAATAGGATACAAATATTTTTAAAAGCTCTTAGAATGTCTATGTAATTTGTAAACGGGGGATTTTATTTTTTTTCTTCTCTAGACCTATTCCCTTCTTTTGTCTTACTCCACTGGCTATGATTTCCAATGTTATAGTTAGTCAATGTGTTTGAGGTAGATTTCTGTCACTCCCAGTCTTAAGGAAAACCTATTCAGCTTTTCAACAGTGCCTAAAATGGCTGGGGTGGGTGTTAAGTGGATATCTCCTATCAAGTTGAATTTTTTTTCTATTTATTCTTATTTTTTTAAATGTTTTGGTCATGAGTAGGTATTAAATCTGGCAAAATGAAATTTTATTAGTAAGTGATATATATTTATGACACTTCTTCTTTGGCTACTGACATGATAGATTTTTTAATTTGGCTTTGAATATCAAACCAGCTGTGGTCTTGCTGTAATGATTATTTTATGTACTGCTTGTCTAATTGGCTGATATGTTGGTAAAGATTTTTACTTCATGAGAGGTATTGGTCTACAATTTTATTTTATACTATGTTTGTCTGGTTTGGCATTGGTATAATAGTCACTTTAGAAAATGAGTTATAAAGGTATCTTCCATATCTTCTATCTTACTGGTAAGATTGCATAGAACTGATTTAATTCTTTAACTATATGGTAGCATTCTCTACCAAAAAGATTGGTGATGGTACCTGAGAAAATTTAAATAAGAAATCTTATTTATTTAGAATATTTTATTATCTTTCATATTTGCTGATCTGTGGTACTTTGTGTTTTTTTGATGCATTATCCAGATCCCCTGAAATTGTCACATATACTTTTGTTGTTTTATATATATATATGTATATATACATATATATATTTATTATATGTTTTATGTCTGTGGCTCTGTACTGGTAACCCTTGTTTTAATTGCTGATTTCAGTAATGTGTGTATTTACTCTTTTTATCAATCTTGTCAGAGACTTGCTAGTTACCATTCAGACTATAATTCTTTTGATTTTATTGATTTTATGTACTGCATTTGCCCTCAATTTTTAGTTATATTTTCTGGGAGAAGTAAGGGAAACTACCTCTATGCCATCTTCTTAGAGATAGGATTTTCTGAGGCTTCTTTTTGCTGAAGAAACTTTATCATACACATGTCTCTTCCTGTTCTTAAGGAGTCTAAATTTTGGGGTGTAATTACCCAGAAAGGAAACTTCCTTAATTTTCTTTTTTTTTCTTGAAAAAAGAAGTAAAAATATTTAATGATAAAATTGAGGATTTACATGGAGAATATTTCTGACAAATTGAAAAATATATAAAGAAAAACACTTTAAAATTGACAATTTTCATGTAAAATTAAAGAGTAAAATGGTAGACATAAAGAACACTGCTAAATTAACTGAAAATGGAAGTAGAAGAAAGGAAACATCTAATCTTTAATGCTAAGTGTCTTGTTAAGAGAAAGAGTAAGATGATTTGGGGAACACGAGGCAGGATATCTCAGACTGCTGTCTAGAGGTGGTGGTGTAATATTTAAATATGCAAAAACAAAAGCAACTGCTCACATGAGTGGAAGGGGAGGGAGGACGCATGAGAGCAGGGAAAACATGACATGTATGAAAAGTAACTTCTGTTGCTGAAGCAGATAGTCTATGTCTTATTTAGGGTTTTACTGCTGTGAAGAGCCACCACGACCAAGGCAACTCTTATAAGGGCAAATGTTAATTGGGGCTGGCTTACAGGTTCAGAGGTTCAGTCCATTATTTATCAAGGTGGAAAGCATGGTAGTATACAGGTAGACATGGTGCTGGAGAAGGAGCTGAGAATTCTCCATCTTGCTCTGAAGGCATCCAGGAAAAGACTACTGTGGCTCATTCTGGGCAGAACGTGAGCATATATATTACCTCAAAGTCCTGCCTCTGTTGTGGCACACTGCCTCCAAGAAGGCCACGCCCACTCCAGCAAGGCCACGCCCACTCCAACAAGGCCACACCTACTAATAGTGCCACTCTCTGGGCCAAGCATATTCAAATCACCACAGTCTGTGTTTTAGGTGAGATGACAAGGCATGTCCTTAATCAAGGTCCAGGAAAAATATCACAGATCACATAGAAGAGTCTGGATTCAAAGGACAAACCAGGAGCCACTGAGACGTGGAGCTGAGGAAGAGCAGATGTGATACTCACACGCCTTGAAACGCAGGATGCAGTTTAAAGCTCTTGGCAGTTGTCTAATAGCCATAGTGATGGAGCTCGTGGTGGAGGTGATGGGATGGACAGAGCTGTGTGAATGTAAAGCATCTCAAAACCACGGAAGCCATAGAATCCGGAGACTACACAGAGAGGAGAAAAACTCAAGAGTGTTGTGGGCATTCTGTACGACAGGGTGAGTAGAGATGTCGATTATGGGGAAGCAAACAGAGAAAAGGGTGGTTTAGTGAAGAGTTTGGTTTAGGAAAGCACACACTGGAGAGGCCATACATATGATTATTATGACTATAGACTGTGAGTCAGCCTTCCTGAGTCAAATCCAACCCTGCTATTTCAAAGTTAGGTTATCTAAAAACAAATCACTTAACTTCCCTTATTCTTCTTCACAGTGGCTAAAGGCTTGTTAGGGAGAATAAGTCGGCATACATGTTCAGAGAGAAGGGGAGGTGATAGATGGTTGATTATAATTCTGACTGTTATTTTTTACTGTTCCATAAGTGACCTAGGTCGCATTATCAGACAAATAGGAAGAGGATTAAATGCTATTTGTGAGATTTTAAAGCCAATGTAATCTCTATTTAGTCCAACACTCTTAGTTTAGGGATCAGAATGGAAATATTCCCTTTGACGTGTTAAAAGAGTAAAACCATGGACATCTAGTTTCTGATTATTATCCCATTATATTGATTTTACACTCTGACTTTGTATGCTGTGGCTGATTGGTAAACAGTATCTGAAGTCCTATTTCTTTTCTCTACCCCATTGCAATCGCTTCACCGTAAGAGGAATGTGTTCAGCACCTTGGCAGGGGTGTTGGCTTGTTTTGATGTCTGGCAGTGAAATCTTGTCTTGTGTTCTTTCTTCCTCTGCCAGTAGCTTGCAGCTGTGAGTAGGATCACCATGCAGTGGAGATGCTGCAAGCGATGTGTAGACCTGCAGTAAGAAGCAAAACCAACTGCATGAACAGAATCCTAGTCTACCTGCACATCTGTGAATTCATGAATGGAACGGTAGGCTATGAAGACCCTGCGGTGTTTGTCACACAGCATGTAGCCGATACAAACATTTGATATGACATGCTCATTCTTAATGAAAAGCTTGTCTCTCCTAAGAACCTAGAATCTATTGAAATTCTACTTCTTGGAGTGGGAAACCACTAATAGACACATACTAATGTCTCATTATTCTAGTTTCTCTCATACTCGCCTGTCACTCACCGATTGCTTAAAAAGAAATTCTTATTTTCTTAGTACAATTTGTACTGGTACAAGAGAAGAGCACAGGCTGGGTAACTTATAATAAATGAAAATGTGTTGCTTCAGTAATCTGGAGCATTAGAGGTCTAAGGTGAAGGTGCCAGCACCCGGAGACATCTTAGAGATAAAACTTGGACTTGCTCATTTTTCTGGTGGCATTGATCCTACCCACAAGGCAAGCATCCTCATAGCTCAATCACATTCTAGGAACCCCATTTCCAACACTGTTACAATACAGCCAGACCTCAGCGTGAGTTTTCGAGAGATGAACTTTCAAACCATAATGTCTAACACTTCAAACTCTTCCTCTTCATAGGGTGAAGGAAAGTCAGCAAGGGATCAGTAGGCTAGGAGAGCTATGTGGTGCCAGGATAAATTCCAGACCATAGGGATGCTTGGACTTCTACTCTCACTGAGGCCAACAATGCAAGAGGGAATGAATAGACAGGGCTGGACTATTGTACACTAAGGGTTTATGGACAGAGAGCACTTAATGATAAAGACTTAATGATAAAGACCTTTTTATTACTGGCTGACAAAAAGTAGGATAAGCTCTTAACTTCTAACACCTGTATTGCTGCCCGTGCATCATGTGCAAGGGAGCATGCCCTCTGTACAGCGTCTCTACTTCCTGCAAGGTAGAATTTATTCTTCTGTCAACTAAGTAAGCTGAACTAAGTCTCGGATTAATTAGGTGCTTCCCTCTAAAGTATGTTCCCATCAGTATTGGAGGTGGATCTGCCTGTGGGTCAAGAGTGTTGGAGTATAACCTAACCAGGAGACTCCAAATTGCCTTTGGCTGCCTCCCCCAGCCTCTGGCCAAGCTGAAAGCCTGTGGATAAAGAGAGCCAGACCTATGCACAGTTGACCCATTCATTCTTGCGTCTGTGAGTATCTAGAACTGGTTCATAATGACAAGTAATTATCACACTTGATTTGATCTCACAGAGACATCATCTACATAGTGGAGTGTGGTAAAGGAAGCTTGCACAAAGGATGTTGGGATGGCTAGCTTTTATTGTCAACTTAACACAAACTAGAAGAATATGTGACAAGTAGTGCCTCAATGAGGGTTTGTATACAGTGGGTTGGCTTGTGAGCGTATCTATGGGGTGTTACCCAAGTAGTATAATTATTGTGTGACATGGCGACTCAGTCCACTCTGGGCAGCACCATTCCTTAGTCAGGGGTCCTGAACTATATGGGTGGAGAGAAATCAAGCAGAATATGCCAAGCAAGATAGCTTACAAGCAAGTATGCATGTATGTATGCATTATTTTTTTTCTCTTCTCTTGACTGTGGATATCGTGTGACTAGCTGTTTAAAGTTCTTGCTTTAACTTTTTCCCCAGTGATGGACTGAAATCCTTCCTCTTCTAAGTTTCTTTTTTTCCTCAGAGTATTTTTGCTACAACAACAACAACAAAATGGAAACTAGAATGGGTACCTTTCCTTGGAATGAACCAGAGTGTGAAGGATCTAGCCTGGCGCTCTCTGTGGGCTGTTGACTCAGTGCCTCTATGTTCGTAGTCCCTGTCAACAGTCTCTTTGACTCCATGGGAGTCTTGGGAGGTGCATCTGCAAGTGGCTCCTCAAATAGAAATGGCTGAACTTTATATTATTTTTAAGGTCGATGATGAAATGAATCACAGGCCTGGGAAGTGTGTGAGCCTGAAAGTTGAGGCGTTCTGAAAGTCTTCCTTCCTCCAGAGGATAAAAGCTGCAGTTCTTTTGTGCGGTAATGACAGACTGTCAGCGTCTGTCTGTTTGCCTGACTCCCATTCACTGAATAAATGCTGGTAATTGCTAATTGCCTGGAGAAGAAGACTGACTCACAGCCCCAAAGTGCTTTGCATCTTGATGTTGCAGGCTCTTGGAGCTGGCTTTCTATCTGAGAATGTCTTGTGGGAGCCTGCACCCTCACTTGCTTCCTCAGCTGCTGTGGGGTTAGATCAATTCAAGTGGAATTTCTGTCAATGACATTTCACTGGGAATGTCAGGTAGTCCTTTCTGTGCATTGTATTTCCCCTTACATATTCAATAAAGGCATTGGATAAAATTTCTAGCAAGTTGGATGCATGCTATGATTGATTGAAGTGCCTCCTTACATTTGCTAGAGTTCTTACGTGTCTTTCGCTGATTACTTCTCCGAAAATAAAGTAGCTATAACAGACTCGTGGCTGCATAAGTAGCAGCATAGCAATGCCCTTTTCACCTTAAGGACAATTGTGACCTCAATTTGGCACCCTCAGAGGGTTTTCCAGCATGAGTGAGGAGAAAGTCGTGACCAAGGCACCTCTCAAAAGGGCATGACTATTGATTATTCAATCTCCGTGACATGGCTTGGAATTTTCTGGATATCACGGTGTTCTGCATTGAAAGAAAATTTGAAGGCAAGGGATTGTTAAGGAGAGAATTCAGAGTTTGAAATGCAGTGCAGAGGGGAGACCATGTACAGATTTTCAAATGGAAAGAATACATTGGGATCTCTCCAATGTCTGTTAAATGTCTGACACTCTTCCTATCTTTTCTGTTGGAGTCATATGTCAACAATAAGAGTCTGGAATCACCAGTTCTTCTGGGCAGAGTGTAGATTGTCCTCCTGCCTCCAAACTTAGTGACACCTTCTGCATTCAAACTGGAGGTACAAAGAGATCTTCCAACTGTCTTGAATCTTCTATCTCCAGATGATTAAATAACATTCATCAAGAGTAAGGGCTTAGGCAATAGCACCTTGTACGTTCTAGCCATTGGGTGGCTTTAATGAGTAGCTGGGAAGATAATTACTTCTGTTCAAAGGCCTTGTAAACTATCAATATTATCAAAATCCCATTATGCTCCTTTTGACTGAAAGGCTTATTAGTAGTGTTTAATTCATTCCACATGTTAATTGTTAGTAGCTTTGCAGTGGTAGAAATCTGCCCTGAAATATGCTGGCAGGTTTAAAGGGTGAGCAGCTGCACTCTATGTCTTAGTTACTTTCCTATTGCTGTGACAAAATGCCATGACGTAGGCAACTTGTAAAAGAGAAAATTTAATTACACTTATGGTTTCAGAGGGTTGGAGTCCATGATGGCTGAACAAAGGCATAGCAGAAGGAATAGCTGGGAGCTCATGTCTTGACTCAAAAATAGGATGCAGAGGAGATTAGCTCAAAGTGTCATGAATCTCTTTAAACCTCAAAGCCCACCCCCAGAGACACACTTCCTCCAGTAAGGCCACACCCCCTAATCCTTTGCAAATAGTTTCACCAGCTGGGGACCAAGTGTTCAAACATATAAACCCCTGGAATCCATTTTCATCTAATCTACATTCCACTTCCTAGCCCCTGTAGACATGTGACCATATTATAATGCAAAATGTGTTTAGTCCAACTTTAAAAGTTTCTATATTCTTTCCCAGTCTCAATACCATTTTCAGGGCCAATGTTCAAAATCTCTTTTGTGACTCAAAGCAATTTTTTAATTGTAATCACCTGTAAAATAAAATAAAATAAAATAAAATAAAATAAAATAAAATAAAATAAAATAAAAAACCAATTATATACTTCCAACATTGGCATAGAATGTCTATTATTTTAAAATGGAGAAATTGAGTCATAGAGAGGAAATATTGAACCAAAGTAAGACTACTTTAGTCTAAGAGGGCTTAGATGGCTTCACCCTTCCAGTTTGCTGACTGCAATGCACTTCAATCTCTTGGTCTAGTTCCATTCCCATGTGCAGCTCCCCTTGGCACATATCCCGTGGCTTTGGTGCATGGATCTGGCATGTAACACAATCCAGGCTTCAGGCTTTATTTTTTTATAGTTTCATTGCATGAAGACATTGCATGGAGACCTCTCAGGGTTTCCATGCTGAGATTCCCCTGCCACACTCTTTGCCACAGTGGCTCTCCCTCAACACAGAGGAAGACTCCTCAGTCCCTTTATCTGTATATTCTGACATTGCTTAGTTTGACTATCCACTTGTGCAGTGAACCCTGGAACCCTGCCATCACATTTGTAGGAGCTTTGATTTGTCGTTACTTTTTGAGAGTAGAAAATTCACCAGACCTTTGCTTTTTCACAGGTTGGAAGGGTCTTGACCTGAGGTTACTCTTCCCTTTATACCAGTGTAGATCAGGCCTCATGTTGATTACCTTGGCTCTTTCAGATCAAGCCTTGATTCCAGAATTAACCTTCCTGGTGTCCTTTATCTCTTACAAAATATATTTTGTATTTCTTTTTTTCTCTACTTGTTCTTTTTCCTTGGAGACCTCCATAAGAATGGTAACTAGTAATCACACAGTAGAGTTGACATTAGGTAGTCCTGAAGTCTCCTCCCCCAAAGAAATTCCTCATTACTTTTAAATTTAGCTTCAGGCAAATTCTTAAGACAAGGGCAGAAAGCAGTCATATTTTTGCCAAAACATCACAAGAATAGTCTGCAGCCCAGTCGCTAATAATGTTCTAATCTACAGTCTCTTGAGCTAGGCTTCGATAGTCTGTATAGTTCTTTGCTTTCCAGAACCCTACTAGAATGACCCCTTAAGTTCTGCTTTCAGTATATTCTATTGCTTTTCTGGTCTAAAGTACAAAAGTATTCTACATTCTTCAACAAAACCACATGGTCAAGCCTGTCACAATAATATCCTACACCTGATAACTTCATATTAGTTACCTTTCTCTTGTCAAAATGCCATGAGCGAAGCAACTTATAAAAGTGTTTAATTGGACATACAGTTTCAGAGGGTCAGAGTCCATGATGGCTGAGCAAAGGCATGGCGTCAGGAACAGCTGGGCGCTCACATCTTGACCCACAGATAGGAAGCAGAGAGGGTTCATTCAAAGTAGCATAAATCTCGAAGTCTATCTCCAGGGGACACACTTCCTCTAGCAAGACCACATCCCCTAATCCTTCTTTGAACACTTCTACCAATCGGAGATGAAGAATTCAAACATATGAAACTATCGTTCACATCATTACACCAGGTCAGGGTGAGCAGAAGGCTCAGAATTTTAACTCTTGTGGACGGCCTGCTTAGTGTTTGTGGTTTTATGTCGGGCTCTGAGCTCCTTAAAAGGAAGATCATGGCTTTTTTACACTGTTTTTAAAACTTACATCTAATGGAAGTTAACGAATTTTGAACATCCTTCATAACTATAAGAATGTGCCATACCCCATTAGAGAGTCAGGTCTCAGTTTGAGTTCTTTGTCTTCTACTCCTTCCTTTCTCTGACTCAGGTAAGACACTATTCCTCTGTCCTTAATTCTCTTCCTTTATCTCCACCTTTATTAACTTGTTTTATTTTTCCATTTTTCCATGTTAACTTTGGCCATTATTTTTCTTTGAAATCTTATAAACATAAAGCATTATATTGTTGAACACATAATAGGTAACACACACACACATATTATACATATTCAAGGTACATATATATATATATGAATATATGTGTATCATCATCTTTGTCTTATATTAAAGGCCATTTTCACGGCAGTCTTTAAAATAACTTGGAGCAAAATTGGAAAATGATCAGAATCTTTGATTTTGAGTTTTCAGTTTTGTGGCTATCAGTATAGAATTTTATCAACTATTTGATGTTTAATTCATTGGCTCCAAATTATAAACATTTCTAGTTTGTGAATGGAATTATCATCAAAACAACTTAGTATATAATTAACTATTATTACATAGTTTAAATTTTAAAAAGGTATTAATACTTTGTGATATTTTTCACACTTTGGGGACATCAAGGACAATTCTGATACTTCATTTATTTCTCTTAAGTAATGGGTTGTGTAGCATCAGCTTGCGTCTAGGTTCACTTCTCCTATTACATATTGCCCCTTTTATTGCTATCACATGTCACACAGTGTTGTGTAGCAATTTCCTCACAGACAAAACATTCCATCATGGAGGGAAGCTCATTAAGACTTTGGATGTTCTGAAAGGAGGTGAAATCTCCAATCCCTGTATGGAAGCTTAGTGAACTCAGGACAGTTCACTGGGATTCTCCTTCTACAATGATACATAAGCAGAGAGGACTGCTGAGGGACCATCTCTGTCCAGGCTAGTGGCCCAGAAGAGGCAAAGATCAGCCACGCCGCCTCGAGAGGCTCATACAGTTCATAGCTCAGTTGCCAGGAAAATACACTCTGCAACCTGCTGACCTGCTTGGAGCTGTGCTGTGCCCTCCAGGTGCCTGGCTTTTGTGAGCTGTCACCTATGTTGAAGTGGGCTTTGATGATTCGTCTGCCTTTGAGTCATTTCAGCTTCCAAGACTTCTCACACCTATTCTCAAACAAAACCCCGAAACCCAGATAAAACTCATTGTTTCACTAAGTTGAACCTTGGTGGTATCCTTTGCTTTGTCGTTGGTTCTGGGAAAGGTAGAGGCTTGTTCACACCTCTCCTTTAATAGTGTCATGTGGCTCCCATGTGCTTGAGAACCCAGATGTCCCTCACCGGAGGAATGGATACAAAAAATGTGGTATATATACACAATGGAGTACTATTCAGCCATTAGAAACAATGAATTCATGAAATTCTTAGAGAAATGGATGGAGCTGGAGAACATCATACTAAGGTGAGGTAACCCAGTCTCAAAAGAATACCCATGGTATGCACTCACTGATAAGTGGATATTAGCCTAGAATCTTGGGACACCAAAGACACAATCCACATACCAAATGATGTCTGGCAAGAAGGAAAGAGTGGACCCTGGTTCTGGAAAGGCTCAAAGCATCAGTGTAGGGGAATACCAGAACAGGGAAGTGGGAAGGGGTGAATGGGGGAACACGGGGAGGGAAAAGGGCATGTGGGGGGCAGGGAACCAGAAAAAGGGAAATGAAATGTAAATATAGTATATATCCAATAAAAAAGAAAAGTACAAAGACTGATTTAACTATAAAGAAATTAACTATAATCTATATGTTATAATCTCTATAATAATTAAATTTCTCAATGCATATTTAACTTCTTTTTAGCTTTATTTTTGCTTGAAGGATTTTTTTTTAATAGGGTCTCACGATGTAGTCTTGGCCGGACTAGAAAGCGTGGTAATCCTTCTGCTTCTAGACTTCCCCAACTCCCAGTACTGGGGTTACAAGCCTTAGTTATTGCTACCATGTGCTACTTTGCTGAAGACTTTGAAATAAAGACATAATTTTGTTTTTAAAACAAAAAACAAAAAAAGAGAAATGCTTTTATTGAAAGCCTTGATTTCAATCAATCTCAGCCTTGATTTTCTTGTCTGCTAAATGGGATTCTAGTAGTATTATCTGCTAGAGGCTGCTGTGATGATTGGAGGAAATAATAACCACAAGGAATTCAGAGGCATACTGCAAATGGTTCACAATTAATAAAAGCTTACAAGGTTAGTACTATTATTGAGTGGACTATTAAGTGGGCTGCAAAGATATTCTCAGTTCTCAAATGGTAATATGAGAGTTTTCTTTTGTCAGGCAAGGATGGACCTATAGCTTTGCCTGCCTTCCTCTTCCTCCCTTCCATCACAAGCAACATGTTAGAATCCTTGCTAACGGACAGCCTCGTCCACACTTCACAATGATGCAGTCGAGAAGGATGCTGCCTCTATCCAGTATGTTTATATCTAAGGTAAAGTTTTTGCTTGTGGATTTCAGACTGTGTCCATGGCAAAAATGGACATGGGCCAATTGGAAGAGTACAGACATAGGGCTAAAGGATTAACTGGACCCCTAGGACGCTAAAGCGTTCTAGAGAGGGACATGGGCATGAGGAGCAAGAAATCTCAGCCTACAGCACTGCTTGATCATAGCCGACATCACTTCTCTGATCATGCAGCAGAAATTTGTTGGCGTTGTTTTAGCCTGTCCAAACAAAGACAGGGACAAAAAATGGAACAGAGATGGAAGGAAAGGCCATTCAGAGACCGCCCCACCTAGGGATCCATTCCCATCTGCAGATACGAACCCCCCACACTATTGCTGATGCCAACAAGTGCTTGCTGACAGGAGTCTGGTATGTCTGTTCCCTGACAGGTTCTACTAGCACCTGACCAATACAGATGCAAATACCGCCAACCATCAGACTAAGCCTGGGAACCCCAATGGAAGAGCTAGGGGAAGGACTGAAGGAACTGAAGGAGATGGCAACTCCATACAAAGAACAATATCAGCTAACCGGACCACCCAGAGCGCCCATGGACTAGACCACCAACCAAAGAGTACACACAGAGGGAGCCAGGACTCCAGATACACATGTAGCGGAGGATGACCTTATCTGACACCAATGGGGCGGGGGAGGGAGGCGCGATGCCCCAGTGTAGGGGGATGCTAGTGGTGTGAGGTGGGAGTGGGTAGAGGAGGGAAAGGGGAGGGGGTAGGAAGGGGGTGAGATGGGGGAGTCTGGAGGTCTAACCAGGAAGGGGGATCTCATTTGAAATGTAAACGAATAAAATGATGATTAATAATAATAATAATAATAATAATAATAATTCCCCAGTATCAAATTCCCAATGGGGTTTCTCTTCTCTCTTTCTTCACGGGGCAGGGGGATTCTCTATATTAAGTATTTAAATTTTAACTCTACAAAGAAAGTATGATTGAGTTAGTAATAGGAAGGATAGAAGATAAAAAGCGATAGCTCAGGTAGAGCTTGTGAGAGGCGTGGCACAGGTTAGGCGATCGCATGGTTTTCTCTTTGCTATGGCTGCTTGTGCCTCTGTCAGCTGGAACACACCACACTCATTCAGACGTTTCCCATTCAGTCAGGAGAGTGAGTGACTCAGGCTTGGTGTGGAAGCTGAACTCTGTCTTCCCAGGTCTCATGCACTCGAAAGAGAATGTTTTCCCTGCCCTCCATTAGGCAAGTCAGAATAATGAGCCTCGTCTGCTCTAAGAGAGCATCTAGGGTCTACAGTGGTGCTTCAAGAGGGCATTTTCATTGTTGCTATTCTGAGTCAGGATCTCAGTCTAAAGTTCAGGCTGACCCGGAAGTACATATATGGCTTAAACTCATGGTAATCCTTGGCCTCAGCCTCCTTGGTAATGGGATTACTGAGTCTCCCAATACTGTTTTAGAAGTTATTAAATATCACATTCTTTTCATTTTCTCTCTCTGTTCTGAAGTGTTAGGATACTGGCTCTGAGTTTTCTCTCAGAAAACATGCAGTTCTTTTCAGGAAGAAACAGCTCTAAGTGCTCGGCTCCAGGAGGGAAAGTTTACATGGTGTCCTTAGGTACTGCCTTCATTTCTTGGAGGCGCCAGGTTTCTGCAGAGGTTGAGGACGGTCTATGCCTCAGGACCTCAAGCTTCAGTAGTCAAGAGAAGTCAGCATTGAGATGGTTCGGTGCTGGCTGTGGATTCTGTCACTAGGGAGAAGACGGAAATCATAACAGCAAGTGTTTCCCTGCACGCAGACCAAGATTAAGTGTCTCAGCGCTTTGGGACATGTGTCCACAGAGGAGAACTGTGGCTTTCACATGTATCATACAACTCTCAACTTGTCTTTGGGAAAAGGTATCTCCAGTTCATCACACATAATGAAAAAGGAGACAGTAAGACACAACCAAGTTTTGTCAAAACATGGGAAATGGTCCAAGATTTGGTTGGCCATCTGTCTGCCCCTGGGGGGAGGGTGTCCCATGACCCCATTAAAAAATGTTGCATAGATAAAGGTTTAAGCTTGTCTCTTCCCAACATGAACTCTCATTTCAATAAGCCATTCCTATCACCTATTTTTGATAACTGGGTCAGCTACTATTCTCATTTTCAGTTTGTGAATAGTGTCTCTCTTTGACTCTATCCTGAAAATGCATATGAATTTTTAAATAACCTCCTCCGCTGGCCAGTTTCTGGAAGGATGCTTCTGAAGGCTAACCTTATTACTCCCGCTATCTGGGTCAGAAGTTTGGGGAGGGAGCTTCTGAGTCACGGCTAATATCTTATAACATGTTGCTGTCCCGAATATGGTTTGTAGCTCCTGGTGTAGATTTGAATCTGTTGCATTTGCAGCATTTTCAGTGCTTAGGATGCTAAGCTTTCACAATCTGGGTGTTTGAGGGAGTAGGAGGGTTCTGGTGGCTGCGGGAGAGTTTTTCAGGGACTTTGTCTTTTCTGCTTCCATTATGCACACACTGAAGATCCTGAGCTCTTTTGGTCTGGACAACTCTTCATACACCAAAGGCTCAGATTGTATGTTGGTGCATTAGAAAGGGAGACCGTGTTGACAATGTTGATTCTATCCCATGAGGCTGCCTCTCTCCCAATCCTTTGGATGAAACATCTCTGCTTCAGGGTGTTAGAAAGAGTAGCTCATTCCTAGTCTCTGGGTACCAACGTAACTCTGCATTTTCAGTAGGTATCTGAGCAGAGTTAAGTGATGTATCCATATTCTACATCTATACATGCACACAGTGATATATACACATATGTATTTGTATGTATCTCCAGTGAAGGATTTGTATTCGGAAAATATAAAGGACTATAAGCCAATTGAGCATAATATTCAACCTAATAAAGAATAGATAAAACATTTATATAGTCATATTAAGCAAGGGAGCACCCAAATGTTTTTAAGGACATAGGATACATATTATAATTCTCTTTCAAAATGAAAGTTATTATATCAGACATCACCATATCATCAATAACTAAAACTGCTAAAAAGCTGGCTGTGTCAAATGTTGGCTTGAATAGAGAGCACTGGAACTTTCTCAGACTGCAGGAGGAAAAGGACTTTAGTGTAATCACCTTAGAGGACCACTGTGATTTATATACCAAATTTTTCTGTGCTGATCATATACAGATATGATCTCTGAGAAAAGTGGAGCCTCCAGTGCTATGTTCCCGAAATGCCCTTCTCCACTTCCAAGGTTCTTGTCCAGTACAACATGATGAGAACAGGTCATGACTGGACTAGAGAAAGACAAACCACCCTTTATCCCACCAGGAAAGAGGGACCCAGCATTGTCTGTACAGGCAATGTGCTTTTCTGCACATATGTGTGGTCACCTGCTCCTTGGAAGCTGATGATACTAGGACCAAGCAATCTGGTGATGCACTATTTAGGTAGTCTAGCTTGTGATAGTCCTCCCACCTATAGTAGGCAGTCTAGGACGAGCACTGTAGGGTGGATGGGTGTTTTTGCCCAGCCAGGCACTATTAGTGAACTTCCCAAGGTATACCATTGGGCCGCAGTCTTCCTGGACCTTCTGAATAGCAGCCATTCTGGCCCACGCATGTACCTCATAGATCATCCTTGTTAGTAAGTTTTTCTTATTCCATACCATGTCTCAGTGAATTATTTTCAGTTTCCTGCAGCCTGTCTCACACGCTGGACTTGACAGTACCTGGGAAAATGGTCATCTCGTGTGAAGAGCCAGATGTGTACATATGGGGCTTGTTGAGACTGGGAACAGCCCAGATGTCAACTATGGTGTAAGTGTGAAGGCCCTTGGAGGTCTTGGGACAGGATTTGTCTTTAATTGTCAGGGAATGGAACACCATTCAAGGTTTGGGAGGTTGAAGAAGAGTAATAAAGGTGTGCGTCAGGAAGTTGCAGCTTGTGCATGGTAGAACTCATATAGGAATAACTAATAATCTCTATATACAAGACTTGAGGTTACCCAGGTTTTGAAGTAGCTTATTGTTTTCTCACTGTGTTAGCGTGCGTGAGATGACTTCATGCTCAGAAGAATTCCTAGCCACAAACTTTGCTTTCTGTTTTACTTACGGAAATTCACATTTCTTACGAAGATTTTCATTGCTTAATATGCAGCGATAGTGTGTTTATTTTTGAAAAGTGTGTTAGAAATGACTTTAGGGATTTGTATTTTCAACTGTGTATTTAACAGCAGAGAGATTTTTGTTGCTGGTTGGCCGTTTGGTTTGATTGATAATGCCAGCTAATGAAACTGCACTTGTCAAGGTTTGAGGCTACCTTAGTTCTTTTTTTGGGGGGGGGTTTCGAGACAGGGTTTCTCTGTGTAGTCCTGGCTGTCCTGGAACTCACTCTGTAGACCAGGCTGGCCTCGAACTCAGAAATTTGCCTGCCTCTGCTTCCCAAGTGCTGGGATTAAAGGTGTGCACCACCACCGCCTGGCCTACCTTAGTTCTAAAATTAGGAAATGTGAAGACAAAAACACCTTTTTAAAATTCCCTTTGAATTACTTACTGAGTACTAAAGTTAATATTGCTTTGAAATGTATTAAATTATTAATTAATAGGCCATTACTATAATCCTTTAGTTTAAGCCTACATTACAAAATTTACCTGGAGATATTTAATATTTACGTGTGTATATGTGCAAGTATGTGTGTGTGTGTGTGTGTGTGTGTGTGAATGTATGTGTGAATATATGCTTGTGAGTGTGTGTATGTCTGTGTGTGCATACTGTGTGAGTGTGCATATATATGAGTGTGTGTGTGTGTGTGTGTGTGTGTGCGCGCGCGTGCGTGCATGTGGAGACCAGAAATCAACTTGGTTATAATTCCAAGTTGGTCTCTCTTTTTACTTGAAACAGTTTCGTGCTAGGTCCTGGAGCTAATGGGTTAGTGTAGCATGACTACCTGACTAAAGATCTGTAAAGATCTGCCTGTTTTCAGTTCCCTAACTCTGGGATTGCCAAGTACATGCCACCATAGTTGGCTTTCTATCTTTCTTTCTTTCTTTCTTTCTTTCTTTCTCTCTCTCTCTCTCTCTCTCTCTCTCTCTCTCTCTCTCTCTCTTTCTTATAACATGGGTGTTAGAGATTGAACTCAGGTCCTCATGAGACTATTAGCTCCAGGTAGAGCAGTTATCATGTGAGAATAAGAAAAGACATGGGTTATATTTGCTTTACGAGTAGGTTTTCTTTATTAGTCATATATAATCATACATTACATGCAAGAAATCACAATACAGTCCAAAATGTTTGCGGATTCTGGCACAGCAATGGTCACACAGTGCAAGAGTTTACATTTTTTTTGTACATACAACTATTATAAGCAGTCACGTAGAAATGCTGCAAAGGAATTCAGCAATGCTCTCAATGCCTGATGTACTAGTCAACACTTTGATCTGTGTAGGAGCCATTGTGATACATCAGATCGTTTTTAGAAAAGGTACATTTGACCATTTTATCCTACCTGGAAGTGTGCATAAAGTATAAAATGATAGCTTAGTCTTCTCGGCAAGCGTGGGTGTTTATTTCTGTAATAATTACATTATCGTAGGGCCAACACATTCACGTAAATAACCAACACACTAAAGGAAGGTCTCTTCGGAGAGGATGCTGTGTGCCCTTGACCATTCCTTTGTGAACCATCACAATAAACCACATACACAGGGGCAAAGAGGTAAACCCAGATTCCCAGGGAAATACTTTTGAAAGGCAAAGTGTGTGTGTGTGTGTGTGTGTGTGTGTGTGTGTGTGTGTTGGGGATTTTGTTAAAAAAAAAATCCAGCTAGGCAGTGTGTCATACTCATGATCCGCCCGTGGATCTCACGCACAATTTTGGAAGATACTATTGTGGTTTCATTTACACAGATACAAAATCTTTAAAGTGTGACCTATGTCAGACTTCTCTCTCCATGTGGCACCTTCTGGCACTGCCTGTAAATTAAGATGTTCTCCTGTTGTAGTAGAAGTTGACCTCAAATGCTGATCCTAGATTCACATCAAACCCTGATTTTCAGGGAATGGGTCAGTTCCAGCCTTCTCTCAAATCTCAGAATGAAAGGAAGAGTTGGACATGCAGAAAGCTTGACGCTCTTTTTAGAGTAGACTCAACACCATGGTCCAAGGAAGGACTCTTCTGGCCCCACTTGTGTAGCTGGAGAGATGTGCAGCTCCCAGGCTTACAATATGTCTACTTAGCTACATGAGATTTCTAATCAGATTTATTATTGTATTTTGATTTTTTCTCTGCAGAAACATTATAGACTATTTTTAAACACTATCGTTGGTTACCAGAATTTTAGATGTATATATGATATGTGTCTTATTTCTAGCAGAAATTGTCTTTGGATATCAAGAATGCATTGTCAGTGTTATAAATGATTTATTGACATGGGACACACCTGATGTTTAAATTCACACTTTTCCTTTAAAAAAAAAGTGTTCACTTATTACATTTGATAGATGCTGTTAAATGTATTTTTAGAAAGCTCTATTTGCAAATGTATTTACTTATAGTCCATGTAATATAATGAAATGAAAACAAGACCACTTCACATTTTAAAGTATAACTATTAATTAGAGGAAAGGCCCAGAGAATGTATTGCCAAGTGGAAATTGTCATTTCATCCTTGTTTATAATTAAATTAAAAAAGCACTACATACCTGTTTATATATTCCTTTTGTATTGGTACACATGATCCTATATAAAGGTGTATAGAATTCCATAAAACAGCATTGATATCATTGTTATCTCCAAAATTGCCACATAATAGGGATATATATATATATATTAATATTTCTAACTCAGTTCTGAATTAAGCTAATGAAACTATTTTGTTAAACTAATGAAAGTTTATATTCCAGCATTTGCAAAACTGCATTCAAGGCTGAAATTTTTATGGCAGGAATATTAAGTCTTAAAGAGGAAAATTCGATTTTGTGGGTCCAGACTCTAGAGCGGTTCATATGTTGAATGGAGCTAATAGCTCACAGAAAGATAATTGAATGGCTGAGATAAGAAAGGTCAATTGCAAGCATATTCTAAGATTCATTTTAAGCTTCTTTCCAGAGTAAACACAAAAACAAAGCAAAACAAAACCAAACCAAATTGCATTTGCAGGCAACTCTTGGTTCTGCAGCTTCAACTACAGTGATGAATCCTGGATATACTACATTGGATGTTTTGTATTCTGACCACCATTGCCAAGTAATTCCCAAAGGTTCAAGTGGTGGTGATGATGATGATAATGACGATGATGACAGACAATTTTGAGAAATAGAATTTGCGGGTATTGGCATTTTAGTTTTTGTGATTGATCTTCTCAAACTGTACACTAAAATTCAAACTAGATTTCTGTGTGAGAGTCTCCAACATTCTATGATGCCAACATGAAGTTGCTATGTTTCAAAATATTATAAAACAGTCCTAGGTCCAGGTTCCTATGCTTTTTTAATGTGTCAGAGTCAAACTGACTTTTGTATATAGATCCAGTCTAATATTACTTTCCAATTTTACCTATAGAGATGTCAGAATCTTGAGCAAATTTGAGCCAGAAAGATCACTTCTTATTTAAAATTTATGTCAAAAATAGTCCAGCCAGTCCCTGACAGTTTCGACTTACTGGGTTCCTTCCTTCTCCTTCGGTTCTGTAGACGGGCTCCTTTCTCCATGGTGACTGTAGTTGTTAGCTTCCACCTGTATCCAAGGAGCCAGGCCAGTTAGAAAATAGCCAGCAGGATGTTTCCTCTGTATTCAGAATCAATAAGAAAACAGTAACCTAACTGATCTCTCAATTGTTTACTGGAAGCTTCAGTCTTGTCATGAGAGATTCAGCCCTTTAATTTTCAGACACTCAAATTTTTATATGCACACCAATGCCACGCTGGGACCAATGGGTGGTTCCATTGCCTAGAAACCAGTTGTATTGAACATTATAATACATGGAGTGTCCACTACAAGAAGTTATTTTGTATACATTTGTTTCATAGATTATTTAAAATATTTGATTAGAAGGAAGGCATTCATTATAAAGGTGACTCGGCTTATGTCATTTGGATTAATGTCATTTCCATTTGGTTCCTTCAATAAATTGGAAGAGTTTATCAAAAAAAAAAAATCAGGATCAACCTAGGAGGATGGCTCATGCCTGCAATCCTGGCATACAGGAGTGGGAGGCAGAAGGAGAGCCAATAGTTTAAGGTCAGCCTAGGACACAGAGTGAATGTTAAAAATAACATGGGATACAGAATGAGACCCTATCTCAAAAACAAAACAGAACGAACCAAACCAAACCATGCTACCACCAACAAAACACACAAAACCTCTCCTAAACACACAAACCATGAGCAGAATCAAACAAAGTCTAAACTCACTGACAGTTCTGGTTAATCCAGAATTTTCTTTTTTTTGCCCCAAGTCATGTCTAAGTTGAGTGACTGAGTCACAGATACAGAGAAGGTTCTGAGAACCCTCGGCTGTATACTATCCGCAGTTCCAAGATTATAAATCCCTAAAATAACCAGTTACTTGAACCTAATTTATATAAATTCAGTAGCTTGCATGGAAAGAACCAGCTGAGTAGGAGGCCTATTGAGTTTCTCTATTCCCTTGAGAAATAAAGGCCCAGAATTTCCATAAAGCAAATGAGTTGTGAGTTAATACTGCCCTGATCAGTAGCAGCTCCCCACTGAGCAAGAGCATGGGTGAGCCTGCAGGCAGAAGGGAACAAATTGTATCATAGTTAAACAGAGTAACAAGAGGCCTTGTTATGTTCCTTTTTTTTTTTTTTCTGCTGTGTGGAACCCTGCAGAGCCAGGAGCGAACATGGGGAATCAGGTTTGCCACCTTCAGAGATTCAGGAGAACAAGAACCAGCTGATTGGGTTTCTTGGTAGGAAGGATGGATATTGGACATTCAAAGTTAAATGGTTCAATATTCAAATGGGTGGAGTATAGCCAGCCATTAGCAGATATGGAGAAGGAGAGAGGCCAGCCAAGAGCTCAGGCCTGTCTTAATAGGAGGGGCTTACATGCACATTAACCCATTTAGGACAGAAGGCAGAGGGGGAGTCTGGTGCCTATTGTTCTAAAGAGAATGTATCTGTGTGAAGACATGTGTTCCAGGCAGAAATGAAAGACCCCGAAAACAACAAGAGATGGGCATTATGAAAAGCAATAGATCCCCCAATCAGAAAACAAGTAAATGAAGAACAATAAACCACACTTCTTAGAAAGCAGTCAAAGGATGTTCAAGTATTCACAAACACGTAGCCATTTTGTCCACATTCAAGGGTTAGGTTGAATCCTAAAATAAAGTCCACTCGTTTTAAAGCATGAAGGACGTCTGATCCAGAGCAAAGCCAAAGCCACATGTATTAGTCTAACAGAAAGAACAGAATTAAACACTATGCCCCAGCATTGTGCTATAGAAAGAAAACCAATGCAAGTGGCATATTCTTGTTTGAGGATCATAGAATTCTAGTGTGTCTCAAGATCTAGAAGGATCCACTGACTCACCTCTGCCTGGAGATCTTTGGATGGTGTATTGAAGACTGGCCTCCTGCACTGAGCTTTCTTGCAGCCTAGAAGGGCTATGCGCTGAGATTGAGATTTGGTTGTTTGACCGACTCACCAAACAGCAATGTTGCCATTTTCCAAGATTTACAAAGTTATCTCAGCAAACCACATGCCCATCTCCTAAGGGAACCAGACTTGGAAATCATCAGGCACAGGATTCAAGCATTTTTAAGGTGTTGGGATACTTCTGCTGGCCTCAGAATGGAAAAAAATCCCAGAGTCCTCTGTTTTGACCTCTTGGAGAAATCACATTTCCAAAGGCAAACAATTGGAACCCTTGGCTTCTCTCTGGTATGTGTTAATTGAAATGGTTTTAACCTACTTAGATTACCCAGTTTACTGCTGCTTTTCCAAGTAAGTGACTTGGGTTCCAAACAGATTCTTAGAGAAATGGCCACAACCATGATTTCTTCCCTTTCTCTTCTCAAATCTTCCTTGGCACATATTACTTCTCTTTGCATTTCCATTTGGCATTTGCTAACCGTGTATTTATGGAAAATTTCCCAACATTAGTCGATAATGCCAATTAAATAAAACATTTCCATGTTTGAAGCAAAACAACAGAAGTTTCTTTCAAGAGGCTTGAAAGGAAATGGAATATCACAGCCTGCTTTTGAGACTCAGTTCCTTTTAAAAAATCAAATTGCAAGGTGGGAAGAAGAAGGAATCCTCAGACAGCATTTAAACACTCTTTCCTGAAAGTTATTTTTGGCTGCTAAATATTCCTATTATGGTTACATGTGACACTGTTGAGAAAAAAGTGTACCCCCCCTCTCCAAAAGGGCTAGCTCTCTGAGATCACAAAGAGATACACATTTTATACTTAGAAGTTGCTTATATTGATGAGAAACTGATGTTATTAGAGGGGTTTTTAGAAAAATCTTAGATTTTACAAGCATAATTATGTTGTGAGAACCACACTCTATATAATGCAGGATGCAACTCTGGATGGCGGCAGGCCATTGAGAGAAACAGACAACTTCTTCATGAGAGAATTAATGTTACTATTCTTTTAAAACCAGAAATGATAAAGCATCCTTTGCAAGTCGTAAATATGTCTGTGTTTGTGTTGAAACATACAGGATTTTTCTGGTTAACTGAGTGGTTTGGATGAATGAAGGCATGGTGTTGTGTTTGTATTATACTAACAAAGTTTGTTTATCTTCCTGGTACATGTGATGGCACACACCTGTAAATGCAGCACTTGGGTTGAAGCAAGGGGATTATAGGTTCAAGGCCAGCCAGGGTTACATAGTGAGTTGGAGGATGGCCTGGGCTACCTGTCTTGGGTAGAAGGGTGGGGGGGGGTCATCTGGAGCTGTAAACTGTCAGATAATATCGAATTAATAATGTATAAGTTGGGAAACATTGGAGGGAAATACAGCCATCCATGAAAGTAGTTAAGGGTATGCTGCTTCTAGACCCTGGGCACCTATTCTGAGAATGAGCCAGTTTTCAGGATTCTGCTCATTGCACACTTAATATAGGTTTAATAACAAACTTTTCCAAATCACTTTGTCCTTCCTATAAGCTTGTACTGTGACCTTCATTAAAAGCATCCAAACACCTTCACATATAATGCACAAGATGATGTTGACACCTGGGCTCACTTACTCTTTGGACAGGGGACATTCCATAATTCCTGGAACTTTTTATGACAGTGGGGAGCAAAAAGTGTAGGGTGAAACTATTTCTAGTGAAAGTGAATCATCTCCAGCATAGATGTCACACAGACTTGGGTCATTCATGTTCTCCTGTCTTAAGTCTTAGTGGACAGAGACTTTAGGGACAGTCTGTACACTTGTTCTCTGAGTCATCTCAAAGGAGGGGAAAATGTTGTCCCAATGGTGGGTACATATATATATACACACACTGAAGCTAAGCTACCTATGGTCATTGTTTTATTTTTCAAAATTGGCAATTTTATATATAATAGAAAACACTTAGTACATAACAGACCAAAGGTATTTTTTTTAAAGACTTTGTATCATTTGATCCTGATCAGGACCCAGGAAAGTTGCTATTATTGTTCACTCTTTCAAGAAGATGGGAGCTAAGAAATCTTATATAGATTGCTTAGAACCATAAGTCAAATCAATATAAAAAAAAAACAAAACAAACAAAGTCCAAACTGTTGGAGATTGGTTCTAATGTTTTGCTCTGATTGAGAATCTGTTCATCTAAATGCTAAAGGTCCTTGTCCCCAGTTGGTTTTTGATCAATCAATAAAGATGCCAAGGGCCAATGGTTGGGTATGGGGTGGGACCCTTAGAGTTGCTCAGGCTAGAATGCAGAGAGGAACAGGAGGGAATCCCCATAACTCGTGGAAGAAGGATGGGACACAGGAGTGGCAGGAGAGAGAGCCAATTAGCCATGTGAGATTTCGGGAGAGTGGCCACTGGCTACTTCTTGATTGGGCCTGGCTTAGCAGGGAAGTTTAAGGAGTGCCAAGCCTTTGAGTTATCCAATGCACTTAAAAATAAGCTAGTGTATGTGTGCCTTTCATTCGAGGATCCAAAGATGGTTCCTGGGAAGGTGAGCATGTGCGATCTGCCAGGAGCACAAAGCAGCAAAGCAAAACCTCACTGGTACACAAAACAAAAATGAATGTTCAAATACTGATCCATTTGACATTCAGATTAAAGTTCTTTAGTATCTCTTCTAAACTTGTCCTCAGTGTCATGAAATGAAGGCAGATCCAGAATATTGAACATAAGCATGACCCAATTCCTTCTGGGCCATCCTTATCTTCATTTGAGTATCACTCTTTCTTGGCTGAGTCCCATCTCCCCGCCTCTTTCCTTTCTAGGGATTGGTCAGGAGAGGACATACATGGCAGCCACATATGGAGCCTGCACACAGGAAGCTGAGTATGGAGGAGGACAGGCCACTGGGCCTCGGACTCAGCAACACAGAGCTTCTGTAGTTATGGTCGAACTTCAAACCTCCCCCTTCACATCCATAACCTTCAGTTCTGGGGCAGCCAAATTAATAGGTAGTGATGAGGAAGAAGCTACCTCTGTGAAGGTACAAGTGTAGGTAGAAGGAAGAAGAACAGCTTCATTTTCTTTAACATTAGGTCACAATGGAAAATTATTTCTCCAGGCTGAGGGCTCTCATTGCCTCTCTATGAGCCAGAGTTGAGAGTTAGTTTTAGCACACAGGCATTGAAAGTGACTTTCAATAGAAAAATACTGGCAATACCTTACCGGCTTTAGAACGTGTTTTTAAAATGAACTATTCAAGAACAAGAATTATGTATTCTTTGTAGAGTCTAAGAGATGATATGGAAGAGACTTGTACGTACATATATAACGTTTGTAGAAAAACCAAACTTGGTCCAAGTCCTATATCAAGGCCAAATTGCTTTCAGCTAATTCATACCAGGAGTGGGACATTACACAGAAACACTGAAAAGAACCTCAAAGAGCAGAAACAATACTGTGTTCTTGAGTGAACTTGTATCAAATACCATACTGGAAGCAAGGGTGTTCTTCCTCAATATTTCACATGCTGATATTTCTTTCATTCTCCCTAATGAGACCCATTTGCTTTGTCCATTTAAAAATTCTAAATCTTTAAGAGATTTTGGTTTTAATTACGTCTATCAGAAAACATAAGAAATGTGACATAATGCCCACTTATCCTGGTTTTAATGTCTCAGAAATGCAGGATATTAGAGGCATCATTGAAAGGAAGCATTAGAACACTTATCTTTTTCCCCCCTCTTCTAATGGCTGGGTCCATGTAATTATAGCCAATCAGATCTGAGTCAGTAAATTCAGTTATTTTGACCTATGACAGCTGTCTTCCAGAAATACTGCCTTTCAATGTTGATATCTGTTAGACAAATGAAGGGATGCACATTTTATTGTTGTATATGCTGGCTGCTTGCAGTCCCTGGAACCCTTGTAAGATAACCAGAGCCCTTCTTTTCTACTTCCATTCTCCATAGATGATGACAAAATTCATGTAATCAGTGCTGACAAAAGTTCAAAGTTCAATTCTTTGCATGGGCCATCTGATTTGTCCATTCCTTCAGATCTAAAAATGGGAGATTGTCAAATCTCAACTGCATGTTATGTCAAAGAAAATTAGTCAGAGAAGAATTTTGCCTGTAGTTTCTTAGAGAAGCTTCACCGAAGATTGACATTGTATCAAGGAAATCTTGATATTTAGCCAATATTTTAAAAGACCAAGATAATGATAACAGAATTGCATAAATGCAAGTCTTCAGGGAGAGAGGTTTGGGGGTACTGTTAATATTTCATGGTCAAGTCCCAATATAGGGTTGAAAAAAACCCATCACATGTTTTTTCCCCATACAGTTGAGTTTGTATTGTAATTATGTTTATCGGATTCATATTTTAAAAGTTCATTCTTTCCTGGCACCCAAGAAAAACATCTGTTGTTTGATCATGCTGATTCAGAAGCATCAGGGAAAATAATATTCAAGAGAGCATGCAGTGTGGAGAAATTACTGAAAAAATGAAGAGAGTGAAATTCTTGGCTTCCTGCTCAGAATGGTGGCATGGTGAGCTTACTGGGTGACTTTATGAACTTGACCTTGTGAACCCTTCGAGGCCATCAAGGGTTGGGACACCCCATCCCCCATCCCTCCACATTGTAACTCCCAGTAAGCCCTTTCAGTGTGAGAATCAACCATTTTGCAGTTAACACTGTTTTGAAACCCTTTCATCTTCAACACACAGCTAGGAAGGAAGATGAACTCTTTTTTCAAACAATACAAAACCAAACACCAAGGTGCCTCTGATGTCTTAACTAGGCCATAACTTGATGGTGAAAATTTTAAGTTGAAAATGACATATTCCCTCACAAAAGACTAAGAAGACTGGATCTTTCTATAGAAGGTGACTGGGCTAGAGGTCAGAGGTAGCATTTACTTTACACATCACTACAGTGAATTTAACAAGTGACATTTTTTTTCTGTGATGAGGTCATAAGTATTTGCTGGAAAATAAAAATTCTACATAGAGAAGGGTCACCTTCTATGATGATCGCAATTCACATATCACAGAATATTGTGGTCCACTGGGTGTTTCTGATGGTTCTGTACATGAGCTGGATTCAGTAGTGGCCTGTAGTCTCTTCCTTCTGGGTGCTTGACACAGTCTGAGTGCCTCTCATGTGTAGAGTGAAGTAGCCAGAGAGGAATGACTGTGAATGATGCAGGGTCAGATGGTTTCCCAGGAAACCAGAGCCTCCCACACACCCTGACAGCAATCTGATTCCAAGCAGATGACAGCCTCCAAGCTTAGCGAGGGTCTGGATGGCATGGGACCCAGTTAGGGCAATGGAGCAGTTTCTGCTTCCAGATTTTCTAGCTGAAAGAAGAGAAAGAGTGAAGACAGTGAGTACTGAGGGCTCATCGGAGAACACATTGATGGTTGTCTTCTGGACATAAGAACTGTACTGGACACTGTCCTGTGTGTCTTCATTTGCAACCCGCTTTTGTTAGGTGATCAGAATGTGGGTCGTCATAAAGATGTTCTTTGCATATACTACTCATTATAAAGATGAAAACTATTTTTCTTTAGGTAGAATTTTACTAGTAGCCCAGGTTGAGCTTAAATTTGAGATCCTCCTGCCTCAGCTCTTTTGAGCACTAAGATTGCAGAAATAAGCCACTACACTAAGCCTTAGAAAAATACATTTTAAATAAAGTTCATTCTCTTGCTCCATCCTTCATGTTCTCCTTTTCCAGATAACGACTAAGCCAAAATACTGAAAAGAAATAGAATGGAAACATTTTTTATTTTGCACCAGTTCTTAAAACTTCTTTCTGTTTTCCTCTCAAGTAGTGGGTGTGGCATATTCCCATTTGCCTCCCACGGTAAAGCATGCCCACTGAGCAGTAGCATGAATTCTGCCCAGGAATGTGGTGGGGCTTTTTCCAAATAAGCTAAGAGGATCAAGAGAATGGAACGTCTCACAATGAAGACACTTGCTGCTCTTCCTGTTGTTGACACCGAGTGAGGTATGAAGGCATTTGCCTATAAGGGGTTTCAGGATCCCCCCCCCAAATTAATGTAGGTAAGTTAGTGTCAAACTTACATTAAGTAAGTACCTTACCTACATTAAGGAAAGGTACAAGAATTGAATTGTACAAAAGACGCTTATTTACTGGCTGCAGAGGTCCACCTGCCAAGTTACCCCACTGACTCTCCTTTTCTCATTTCTCACACATATACATGCACATACATGTGCACACACACACACACACACACACTCATACACACTGTATTTTACAACCATTCAATGTCATGCTGGGATGTATTTGCTAAGAACAAAGACCATCAGATTGATGCCATCATCAGGAAGAGCAGGCCACCATGGACCAGAATACAGCTTTCCCTAGATCTGACAGTCTCCGTGACTTATCAAAGGGGCGGTGGAGATGCTGAGAGCAAGTTACAATGCTGACCACTATGTCAGTGTTTGCCCCTGGAGGAAGCTTGGTTATTGGTCCCTCGTGTACTGAGACTTTGGCTTTGGGTCTGTGAACTGTGCCAGAACCCATAGGGTGTGTAGCTGCCATCTGGTCTCTTTGCATTACCAGTGGGATTCATGGCTAGAGGAAGCAGCTCTAGCATGCTCAAGGTTTGTTGCTTTGCTGCACAGCAATGAACTGAATCTTTTTTATCTTCCTGCTTACAATCTGTAAAGTTATCACAGGGAAGCCACCTGCTTGCTTAGTCATCTCCTTTGGAGTCTTGTTTCTTTTTGTTATCTTCTAAGCAGTTGGGAGTCAGTGCCAAGGTGGTATAAAATTTGGGATGTCAAAGTAGACAAAGAGCTTTTAAAATGGAGAAAGCCTGTGCGCAGGTGTAAGACTATGGCAAGCCTTAGCTTACTGGGGACGTCCTGAGCGAACAATGTGGAGTCGGGAATTGATGCAAAAAGTAAGAAGAGTTTATTGTTCCAACATGTTGGGGTCGCCCTGCACATGGAGAGAGAGAACGACCCCACACAGCCCATCCAGTGAGCCTTTATACAGTTCTCAAGGCAGCAGCTGTTAGGCACAATGTGATTGGCAGAACAGTGTGACTTTTAAACTGATTGGTCATTAGGGAATGAGGTAGGTGGCCAATAGTCTCGGAATATCTCAGGGCCTCCCCTCTCCGCAGATGGCTGATGGTCGGCGCCTCCTCCCCATGGTCTGAAGAATGTGTTTAGCCCTTCCCCTCCAGAGGGGAGGAGTGCCAATGTTCTTTATGACCTTTCTCTTTCAGGAAGGGAGGGGTATGGTGGAATTTTCTACAGTTTCTGAGCTGACTTCTTCACAGGCACATTCGGACATTTTCTGTGGCTGGTAGAAATGTGGTGTTGGAGGAGGCAATGGGTCGTCTACATCTGTCTTACCTCTAGATAAAAATGAGTTGTGAGAATGTATGGAGGCTGATGAGAATGTATGAAGTGTGCATAGTTGCCACATGGGAGGACATACTATGGATCCTGACAGGGAAACCTAGACCTACATCACTATTAGAAACATATCTGAAGGGCAGCATGTCCCCAGAGAGAGAGGCATGGTATAAACTAGTAGTGACAGGGAAAGGGAGAGAGAGTAGAAATGTTTTGATTAATAGGCTACACACTGTGAGCTGTTTGTTGCTTTTCCATCATTGTGAGGATGGTTGGGCAAAGGTTATACTTTACATGCCAATAGTGGTACACAGATCACCTCACGTGAGACCCTATATTTAAGGAGAGTGACTACTGTTACCGAGACAGATTCACTTCCCGTGACAGGGATCCAGGACCTTTGATCAACATGGAACAGTTTCTCTGAAGCCATGATTCCATGGAGAAGATTTTCAAGATGTGAGTGTGCTCCCAACACACTCTGTGCTGAACAGAAAGACCTCTCCTCCCCAGGGTTATAACTACTGAGTTTATAAAATTGCCCTTCTCTCTGCAAAGCCAAAGCCTTCACACAAACATTTTTGCTGGGAGATTTTACACTGGCAACATGCTTATTTACGGCCATAAGCTGCCCAGGAGAAAGGCACTACTCTTTAAGTCATGTGACATCCCCCAAATCCAATACAGAGGTCAGGATGGGAAAGACCAGTCCCTTCCAAAAATGCCAAAGGAAAGGCAGTGATGCTCATGAGCACTAGGCTGCCCAAAGAAGAATTTATTTAGATAATCTCTAGAGAAGCTCAATCCAGACTTCATGCCAGGAGGCCTATGCTCTGAAAAAACAATGGTTCTCATAGGTGAAAGCCTTGCTTCTGTGGAACACAGTTCTTTTGTGGAGATCAACAAAAGAGATAAGAAACTATGCTTGGCTGCCTTAGAGCAATTGTTCCTTTATAGCCTTTCTTGCATGAACCTGGAAGATCAGAGAACTCAGTCCATGAGCACAGTAGAGATAGGTGAGAGGGGTAGGGGATGAATACAACATTTTATCCTTTTGCAATATGCCTGGTCATTAAGCACTCGGTTCTTTTGTGGGGCTAGGGTTATGCATTTAATCAGATGGATTTTCAATAGCACACTAGGATCTGGAGTAAGTGAGATCTAATTGGACCCCTTGCTAAGCACCACCATCTCTCTTTCTACTGATAATTGACATGCTTATTTTGTGAATGCTTAAGATATTCAAGGCGGGAGATGTGCAAAGAGATGACTGTAGGAGATGGGCAAGGAGGTCACAGCACATCTTTTGGCTCTCTTCTGTGTTAAAAGGAAGCAATTTAGTGTTCTAGGAAGAGACGAGGAAACCACAGTCTTGATGAAAGCATCCAAACGCAACAAGACTAATGAAAAATGCAACATCTCAATATAATCACTCCGTGTGCCAGTGACAGAAAGCTAATGGGATCTGGAGGCTTACAGCGGATGGTTGCCAACCAAGTTCAGTTGATGTGATGGCACTGGCTGCTCCAGGCTACAGCCTGCAGTCTTGGGCACTGTGAATGTAAATGGATCAACTAAGTATGACAGCACATGCTAGGCCATGTGGGACTTCTGTCTCCATTACTGTTCTGTTGCCCTTGGAGGGACATCACAACAAAGGGAACTTATGAAGTAAAGTGTTGATTGGGGGTTTGCTTAGAGTTTCAGAGGATGAATCTATGACCAGCAGGCAGGGAGCATGGTAACAGGTAAGCGGGCATGGCACTGGAGGAGTAGGTGAAGGCTTAGATCTGATCCACAAGCAGGAAACAGAGGGGGTGTATGGGGGTCTTTTGTAATCTCAAAGCCCACTCCAGGAAGACACCTCCTCCTTCAAGGTAACACCACCTTATAATCTTTCCCAAAATGATTCCATGAACTAGGGACCAAGTATTCAAATATATGCACCTATGGGGGGGGGGTTGTTGTTATTATTCAAATCACTACAACTTCCATTTTCTATGTTTTTTAATCCTATTGGTTGTCTGAGACATTTTTTGTCATTATTATTATTATTTTTATCACTTGTATGTGTGTGTGTGTGTGTGTGTGTGTGTGTATATGTGTGTGTGTGTGTGTGTGTCTAATGTGCACATTAGTGTAGGTGTTTACAGAGGTAAGAGACATTGAATGCCCCGGGAGCTGTGTTACAGACAATTATGAGTCACTTCTTCTGGGTTCTTGGAACCAAATGGTCTTAGCCATTCAGCCATCTCTTTAGCCTCTGGGGTAGTGTTCGAATTCTCCTGATATTTGCCACCATATGGGAGAATCTAAACACAAGCCAACGCTGTTTTCTGAAGCTGAGCTGGCATCCATTACATTGATGATTTTATGTTCATGGGCTTCAAAGATTGTCTTGGGAAGCTCGTTAGCACTGATAAGACACAGTGACCAACCATTCGTGTCAAAACCCTCAGAAAAAAAGATGACCCAACCCTAGAGACAGCAATGACAACATTCTCTACCCTTGGCTTCTTGCACTATTAAAAAAAAAAAGGGGGGGGAGCCTGGCTTTGAGAGGCAGAATTGAGGTATTATCTTTGCATTCAGTCTGTTGAGTTAAATGGGAGTTTCATCAAATTTGGCTAGAAAAAAAAGGAGCAGGTAGCGTTGGAGTCTATCCCAACAGACCAGCCAGAAGCCTCCTTTGAATCACAGGTCTCTGGGAAGGGAGTCAGCCTCTAGCCAGAGATACCCCTTGAAATTCTAAGCCCATATGCTCTGACCCCTGATATCAACCAGTGGAAGGAACAGTTTGGACCCTGGAAGTATTGGGAAGAAATAATAACATCCCTGTTATCTTACAGCTTCCCATCTGGCTGAGCAAACTCATGACTTACCAACCAGAAATAACCAGCAGTCTGTTGATGGTGCTGTTGCTGCATTTACCACCTCTGTCTACCTGCTGTGCGAGCAGAACTGTTGGCAGGCTTGGTCCTACATTATCCTGCTGTACCAGATGTTATGAGAGGCATCTCTAGACAATGAATCTTCATGCATGTGAACTCACAGAGAGGCATCTCTATTAGTTAAGCCCATGATTACTCTTAGGCTTCTCGTGACACTTAAGTGTCCTGGAGTTATGTAATGTCTATCGTCTAGACAATAGCTACTGGGTGACTGTAGCCATCTGGCTTAGCCAGACCAATGCAAAGCAATAGCAATCTTAATCAAGCTTATCAGTGAATCCTGACAGGGGTGATGTGCCCTGTATTGTTGTATGTTTATATGAAAGACAAAAAAGCCCATATGATTATATCCAAGGGCAGGATTGCTGCTCTTGGGCTCATTCACTTTTGTGTGTATGTTCATGCATATAGAAGCCAGATCAACATGTTAATTTCTTCCATCCTTTGCCACCCTATTTTTAAGACATTGTCTCTTATAGAGTCGTAAGTTCACTGCTTTGATTAAGCTGGCTAGCAGTGAGCTTGAGAGGTCTTCCTGTGTCTGTTCCTCACCGCTGATGCAGGGTATTTCCCATCCATTCACATGGAGGCAGTGAGAGGCCAGTGATTGGAGGGAAGAGAGGAGGAGGAGCTAAGAGAAGGAGGGGCGGAGAGAGAGGGAGCCTGGGAGCTGCAGGGAGAGAGGGAGCGGAGGAGGAGACGCACAGATCCAGATGGTGTCAGATGTGTTTCTGGTGTGCTGAGAGGTTAGAAATATTGGGATAAAACTTTATCGTTAGCCGGGCGGTGGTGGCGCACGCCTTTAATCCCAGCACTTGGGAGGCAGAGGCAGGCGGATTTCTGAGTTCGAGGCCAGCCTGGTCTACAGAGTGAGTTCCAGGACAGCCAGGACTACACAGAGAAACCCTGTCTCGGAAAAAAGAGAAAAACAAATAAATAAACAAACAAACAAACAAACGAAAAAAACTTTATCGTTGTAAATTGGCATTATGTAATTGGGAGTTTCATATACATATAAATATATTTGGTTAACTACTCAAGTTTAAGAGTCATGCTTTGCCGGATACTTGGAAGGAGTGGGTGCTGGGTAGGAGAGAGAGATCCATCGGGACTTGGAGCAGAGGCCTGTTGGGGTGGGGTGGTATTACATTTTAATCATTTCCCACAACACACTTCTAGTGCTAGGATTTCAAATGTACCCTGCTGGGCCTGGTTTTAGGATGGGTACTTGGGTCAGAACTCAGGTACCCATGCCTGTCTGTCAAGCATTTTATGCCTTGAACCATCTCCCCACACCTAAGCTTATTTTAAATGACCCACCATCAGTGGCAAGGACACACTCTGTAGATATGTTCTTTATTGAGACCCCAGCGAGATCACGGATATCAGTGTTTATATAATTTCCTACTTCTGTGAAGCACTGTGAAGACCGTCCGGTCCATCAGAGTTCAGATCGAGAGACAGCTCAGAAAGCTATCTTTCACTCTATGAACTATAGCCAATGAGATGGAAAGAACCACAGAAATCAGCAGGTAAGTCTGTACTCTCCGATGGTAGATGGATCTCTGATTGGCCTTAACCCATAGTCTGGGATGAACATGGTGGAAGGCAGATACGGCTTCCAGATGCTTCTGTTTGTGTATTAGTACCCACAGCATGCTGGCTTAACATATGCAAATGATGAGCAAAGAATCCAGGTGGGTTTCTGTAATTAGACCTCTAGTCTTCTCTGGGACTTAGATGCATCAGTCTGATGTGACATAGTACACGGTTAAGCTTGATACTGTACGTCAATCTCATCCTGTCAATGGCCTTCTGTTGAGAGTAATTCTAATCAAGCATTGATTAAAAAAAAGTAGGGACAGATCTGGTCTGCGCATTTGCAAATACCTAATCTCCGTTGTTGATGGGATGGTACAACCATCTGAACCATCCTGGCCAAGATGGAAGATTGACAGGTGAAGCTGGGGGAGATGTATCTTAAGCATCTCCACCTGTCTTTGCTTACTGAGTGAGGCTGCAGGTCCTATTGATCCTGAATAGCTTCTACTGCTAGTCAGTTTTGAACTGTCATTGTCCAATCACAGGAGGATTACAGCGGGGCTACTTTGGGGTGCTTCTTCTTAGGGAAGGAAGATCAAGCTGCTTATTGTTTGCTATAAAATATATGAGGCCCTTTGCTCTGGGGTCTCAGGCAGTGGCGCAGCTCACCATGGTTGCCAGTGGCCTGGCCTCACTGTGTTGTGCTATGAGACACAGGGTAAGGGAATTTGCACTACCATGTTGGTAGTTCTGCTGGTTTCTTGGCATCCCTGTGTCTATCTTTGTCCTCCTCGGATCTGTCATGAGCTCCTGTTGAGACATCACCACCAAAACTCTATACCCAACCTTCTTTCTGACCAGAGGGACACTGCAGTCGCACATGTCCATGGAGTTGGGGATTGACATTAGCTGCTGTACATATATACATACATCATATATGCATAGATATAATTCTCTAATGTTAATTTTTTCCTTTTATATTAACTGTCTTTTGAACTGTATAACCTTTTCAGGAAGTCAACTAACAGGCTATGTTTTACTGTTTTACTGTTTAAAAAAAATGTTTGAAAAGCTTTTAAGCTCCAAGGTGAAGCTTATTTAAGGAATTTTAGCTCCTCTTCACAGAAAGATTGAAGTATTTCCTGTTGCATTAGAGCTGGAGAAAATTTAAGAGATTATGTTTTTTTTAACTTTTACACCCTTGAGAAGTGATGTACTCGTGTCCTGGAAGAAAATGCTAATTTATTATGTTAATTCTTGAAGCCCCGCCCCCTCTGCCCTTCCACTCTTTCCTCCCATCTAAAGTTGCAACTGAAGCCAGTAACTGATTCAGGGACTTTGGAAGCTGATCAGTGTTTGCTTGTAATAGATTTCCAAAACCCCATTCATTAGAGAAATCATAAAAACAGAGGCGCACAAAAGCCATTTGGAGTCGATGACTCAGAGGCGAAGATCTCAGTGTTCCTAAGTAACCAGAACTCATCCTTTTTCCCCAACCTCACTGCCTGGATCAGGCTCGGTGGGATTTCTACGTATTCCTTATTATACAGTATAGCCTATATCTGATACGGGGACAGGACGCTGCTTACAGTATTTCTAGAGCACAGTGATCTGACAGATTATGTGAAGAACAGTCTATTCCATGAGAGGAGTTTAAGCATCATGCAGTTTTCACCTGAAGTCAAGAGAGTCCCTTTCATGAGTGCTCAATCCCCTTTGTGTCTAATGCAGCCCTGGCAAGAAACTTGTTTAAGCATGTCTGTCTGTCTGTCTGTCTGTCTGAGGACATGTGCACATGTTTGTAGAGCTCAACCTTGGGTGTTGTTCTTCGGGTGCTGTCTACGTCTTTTGGGGGCAGAGACTCTCAGTGAACCTCAAGTCAACCAAGTCATCAGGTCAGAATGGATGGTTAGGGATTTCTAGGGACATATCCATTTCTGCCTTTCCAGACTGAGTGCCTCCGTTTCCAGCCTTTTTGCCTGGGTTCTGGGATCTGAACTCAGGTCTTCATGCTTACAAGGTAAGCACATTACCAACTAGGCAGTTTTCCCAGCCCCAATGATAAAAATGCAGCAACATCTTTTCAATTTTTTTTTTCTAAATTTGGTAAAGAAGGACTGGAGGAAAACCTAATACTTCAGAGGATCCACACACGATGTACTAGATGCTTCCTCCTGCTTTTAATTTTGGGTGATTTTCTTCCATGGCAGAAAGCTTAAGTGATTATGTTTTTTGTTCATTGAGAGAATCTTGCTCCAGAGTCTGAATGATGCAATCAGCTAAGTTCTAATTCTAGGGAAAACTTGTAGGTCAGTGATCTTCTGGGCACAAGGAGACCTGTTTAACACTATTGGCATGGAATGTTCTCCCACAAGTGGTTGTCAGTGGGGTTGGCACCGGCATCCAGGTACCCTGGTTTCTATGCTTACATTTGCCATATGGTGACAAAATATCTTTGGCGTGCTTCTCCCAGATCTGTGTATATGCCTTTTCAAAATAAATCTATTTTCTGCAAAGATATTGTATTCAAAACAAAAGAATGTGTCATTTACAAGCCTAACTCTTAGCAACATGCAATTTAATTAGATAAAAACATATCCTAAGGCTGCACAGACTGTCTTCCTTATAATTATAGCCAGAAAGTGGTAGGCTTCAAAACAAAGCAAAACACAAAAATGAAAACCCAAACAAAGCACAACCCACTCTGCTTTCAGAGAGATATAGTTTTAGCATTTTGTATGGATGCAGATGTATCTGGGACACACTTAAATGCACAGGAGCGAGAGATTAACAATCAGTTTCAGAATCTCGAATGTCTTGAATTCTGAGGCATTGCTACTTATTTTCATGAAGGATTGAACCGCGGTTCATTTCACAGCTTCGGGCCTGATGGCCTGCAGTGGGCGTGTCAGCCTAATAGTGTGGGGCTCCCTTCTGACTGTGGAGTATGAACAGCATATTATTTCTACATCTCAAGTGAGTTACACCCCCGACGTTGCCCGTTGAGCTCTGCTCACCAGAATAGTGTTCTACAAGAACCTGATGGAACCAGAAAAAAAGCAGCGTCTTAATTTGGCACTTGTCCCCTTTGATGCCCTAATTATCAAGGCTTAACATGATAGCTAAGTGTTTCTTGAATGGAAGAATCTCTCTCAACATTAGAAACTTCTAGGAACAAGGGGATAACAGAGTCTCAAAGCTTACAAATGTTTTTTTGTTTTTTCCCCCAAACACAAACTATACCTATGAATGAGTTGCAACTTTTTGTCTGTTAATGACAAGGCAGTCATTTCTTTTTTTAATATTCTTTTTTTGATTGTATTGAAATACCTTCCCCTGTAACTCCTCTCCTGGCTTTATTAGTGGGGTGGTGCTGGAAGGGGGCTGGTTCACTGCTGACTTTCCTCTAAGTATATGCTATCAGGATTTTTTTTTAAGTCATGTCTCTTCCAGGTAACTACATGAAGACATTTTTCCATTAATTAATTAATTAATTAATTAATTAATTCACATTACATCCCGATTTCTGTCTCCTCTTTACACAGACCATCTCCCCTCCCCTCCTCCTCTGAAAGGGTGGGGCTCCCCAAGTCCCTTCAGGGTTAGGCACATTGCATCATCTCCCATTGAGGCCAGACAGTGCAGCCCTGTTAGAGGAATGGCATCCACAGACAGGTAACAGCTCTAGCGACAGCTGCCGCTGTACTTGTTGGGGGGGGGACCCACATGAAGATGGAGAAGCACATCTGCTACACATGTGCAAGAGGCCTAGGTCTAGCCCATGAATGCTCTTTGTTTCATTATTCAGTCTCTGAGAGTCACCAAGGGTCCAGGTTATTTGACTCTGCTGGTCTTCCTGTGGAGTTCCACAGGAAGACATGAAACTATTTTGACTCCTCCCACCATCATGCTCACTGATCTAATCCACTCATTCTGTTACTGAAGTGTAAGGCCTGTCTGTGCGAGGCTAACATTTCTCTAGTTCCAGGCACTAGAATTGTCTTTGTAATCTAATCACCATGGTTTAGGTGCCTTGGGTCATGTTGTTAGTCATGAAATAAAACCTCTCTGAGGCCTTAAAATATCTACTCTAACACCCATTTGTTTCCGTAATTGAATTTTCGGGCTGCAAATTTTCTCTAGTAACCTCTATATTTGTTTTGTATTTCAGCGCTCAGGAAACCTTGTCTAATCAGTCGACTCATTCCCATCATGTCTCTGCTGATCGAGGCTCCTAAGAATACAATGAGATAAAATTTTATAAAGCCGAGTCGTGGCATCGTTAAATTGAGATCAGAACTAAACAGAGTGTGCGGTTATAGATTGGCAGAGGTTTTCAAATCTACGTAAAACACTGGCTCTTGGATTCGCCCAATTGTGCCATCTAGTTGCTAATTTCTTCCTTTGCAGTGTTGCCAGCAGCAGCCTTGCTTCTCAGAGGCACCTGCTTCTCTAACAGCGACCTAGGTCCTGGGACGAGCCTACACAGCTTCATAGTTTGGGGTTGTCCATTCGTTAAAATCTTTCTCATTAATCTTGGGACTCTAGTTTACCCGGTATGCCAGAGTTTCCTCTTACTCCTTGCGATTTATGTCCAGGGCTTTATAATTTATGTGTTATGAACTGTATTTCATCCTGAACACCTCTTGAGGCTTTGTTATTGCTAGGAAAGTAGGCCTTGGTCAGACCTTTCCAGCATCCACAACACTTTACCTTGATTGGCCCTTAATTCTTTGTGAATAATGAATTAGGCTGCAGGTCATTCCTCCCCCCTCCCCCACGAAAGAGCAACTCAAACTAATATTAAATCTACAGGATCTGAGTGAGACTGGACTTGGCAGTATTTAGGGGCCTTTGAAGAAATGACACTTTAGCTGAAATCAAAGGGAAGAAAGTGCAGGAAGAAAGATGCTCTTAGCTATAAGTTGTAGTAGGGGTTAAACAGCAGATTTATCATCAAATGCACAGAAGTCTCATATCCCGGTTGCACATTTATTAATTCTGTAAGTTATTATCAATTGGTTTTTTTTGTTGTTGTCAAGACACATAGCACTATTTTTCTTGGTTGATATGTTCTTCTTTCTTAATATCATCTTCCATAAACTCTGCGTGCTAGTCCCTCATCTTGAAGGACCCCATTTCAGCACAATGAGAAGTTACCTGTTTCCTTTGAAGAAACTTTTAATATCCCAATGTCTCCCCAACCCAGAGACATTTAAATTTCCTTAAATCAAAAGAAGCAGATGATTTCTCCCTTAATTATAAAACATTTTCTTAATGATTCTGAAGAATTACTGATGTTGGAAAAGCAGGCATAACCAAGGTGGTGAGGGAAAGTCTCCATTTCCAGCATTCCGGAGATTTCTGGTGTGCACAGAAGGCATACAAGAAGAAGTAGTGGATTCGGAGCATAAGTGTGCTATCTAGATTAGTCTTCTTCCTGTCTTAACTGTCTACCTCTTCTCATGCTCCCCTGTCCCTGCCTTGTCCTCTTCCTTCCTATAGACAAATGACCCAACTTATTTTTTTCCATACATTCATTCAGGGATCGAAGAGCTATTATTTCAAACTGTGATGTCACTTTCAGCTTGTGTTCCATGGAGAGCTGACAAGTACATAAAATCATTTTATAAAAAAAAAATCATTTTATAAGCCACTCACATTGGATGGGGGGTAGGGGGGTTGGGGGGTGGGGGGGTGGGTAACTGCCAGCTACTTCAGTTCTAGAAGGTCTGATACCATCTTCTGACCCCTGTGGGCATAGCACTCACATATACTAACACACAGACACACACAGACACACACAGACACACACAGACACACACACACACACACACACACACACAATTAAAAACACAAATACCATCTACAAAATAGCAAATTTCAGCAAATGAGACTATTTTCACCGAAGATGGCCACAGAATAAGAATTTAACACTTCAGGTTAGCTGAGTAAGATAACATCTAATTTAAAAATAGTTGCTATGTTTTAAGAGTTATGTACGGTAATAGGAAATAAGATATTAGCGATATTGTTTCATCTATGCTTTAAAACTCTGCCTGCCAAAAGAAAAATGCACACCCAAATCACCGTAAAACTGAAATAAGAGATCCAAGAAGTGAGTTACATTGATCGATAGCCTGGGTCGTAAAATTAAAAGTAATCTGAGTTAATTCTCAGACGCTGCATTTGAACCATGATGTTCCCTACATTTCATAGATTATAACTCGTACTGCATACAATGAAATGATATATGCTTCCCTAGTTACAAATAGATTAATATGTTATTAAAGCCAAGTGAGTAAATAACATATTTCTAATTAAACATTATTTTACCCTTATTATAGTTAATAGATGGAACATACTAGCTACTGCTGTTATCTGTGGTATATCATTCAAGTAAACCCACATAACTTTAATTTCAGACATACATAAAGACGCCCATTCAGAACACACACACAGACACACACACACACACACACACACACACGCACACGCACACGCACGCCCATGCACGTACTCACACACAATGAGTGAACCATTTCTTTTTTGAACCAAAGAGCTGAAAGAAAAGCCATTTTGGCTTCATTCACCAAGAATGCATTAATGTGGTCCAGTACCATAATTTTGTGAGCTATTCTCATCTGGAGCTTTTGTTATGGAATTGAAATCATTTCCTTCCCAAATTAGCTCTCGCAGATGTCTTACAAAAACCCCAGGAATCTAGTTTTTGAGAGCAATGTAGTTGATTTTAAAGATCAGTCCTTTGCTTTTCCTTCTCTGGGGAGACTGTAGTTTTCTAGCTTATTCAGATGCAAGTATGTCCTGATGGTTTTTTTTTTTATTCCCATTCCTTGAATTGACATGCTAAAAACGTTCTTTCAGGATGGTAATCAGAGGATTTGGGAATGGCCTTACCATGCTAATGAGAAAAATGAATGCCATGTTAACTTCATTGTGATTATATGACTTAACCCTGTAAGGCTCATTGATAAAAGTGAAAGCCTCATTTTCCAAGACAACAATATTGCTTGTAAATCTTGTTTTCTGTGGGCGAGAAAACCATAACGATTGCTTATCCAATATGGTAGTAACTGAAGGAAAAGATACAATTTACTTATTGTGTGCAGACTTGTGTGTTCTATGAATGCATATGCATCTATGTGCTTGTGTGTGTGTGTGTGTGTGTGTGTGTGTGTGTGTGTAGGCTAGTGGTTAAAGTCAGGTGTCTCCCTCTATTTTTCTCCCTAACTTATCTTTTGAGACAGGGCCTCTCACTGACCCAGAAGCTTGCTGTTTCAGCATCTCTGGTTGGCCAGAAAGCTGGAGATGTCTGCCTTTCTACCCCCAGTGCTGAGGTTACAGATATGTGCCAATGTCCTGGATTTTTATGTGGGTCATAGGGATTCAGACTCAGATCCTCATGGTTACGCAGCAAGCACTTTGCCCACTATTTAAATCAGGAGTTTTGGAACAGTGTTTTATTTAAAATGAAGATTCTTGGCCCCGTATAATAAGACATAATTCCTTCAAAGATATCTTAAAGATCCTTTATTTTCTGGAGTTTGCCATCGAGGCAGAGGATCTCTGGGTATGGTCATACCACACTCACTGAGAGAGGCATAACCTAACATTGGGGGTGGGCAGAGGAGAAGAGCTCTCAGTTATTTTTAAACCCGGTGCTGCTTGTCCTGAGTCTGCCTGTTACTGATTATTGGATGTTGTAGAACCATTTAACATCCATGAACATTTGTTGTCTCATGTTTATCCTTCAGAGATGTTATAGGATAGAGATGTGCTGAACCACACAAAACCACCCTTCAGTTTGTATGATGGCATGGGAAAGTATCGTAACACTCTATTATGGTTGCTGTATTTAAATAATAACCAAGCTGATTGTACTGGCTGGTTTTGTGTCAACTTGACACAGGCTTGAGTTATCACAGAGAAAGGAGCTTCAGTTGGGGAAGTGCCTCCATGAGATCCAGCTGTGGGGCATTTCCTCAGTGATCAAGGGGGGAGGGCCCCTTGTGGGTGGTGCCATCCCTGGGCTGGTAGTCCTGGGTTCTATAAGAAAGCAAGCTGAGCAAGCCAGGGGAAGCAAGGCAGTAAGAAACATCCCTCCATGGCCTCTGCATCAGCTCCTGCTTCCTGACCTGCTTGAGTTCCAGTCCTGACTTCCTTTGGTGATGAACAGCAGTGTGGAAGTGTAAACTGAATAAATCCTTTCCTCCCCAACTTGCTTCTTGGTCATGATGTTTGTGTAGGAATAGAAACCCTGACTAAGACACTGACCTAACAGAGTCACCCCACTTTTTATATATAATGCTAACAATTTTCATCTCCCCCCCCCCCCCAGATATCAAGTAGAATGTGCCTTATAGGGTAAGGTCAGGGTAGAAGGCAAATAAGGATACACTGAGTGTGGACAGTGACATATCAGGTGTGAAGGAGACTGATGTCACTCAGAGTCCACAGTGTTCTGAGGCAGAGTCCAGTCCAGCAGGACAGCGGGATGATACATGGGTGGGGAACCTCAATTGTAACATGAACAGACAAAACAGGGATGCTTTTGCGGGGATCCACCTACTCACGATACAAAACCATAAAGACAACACACTGGGCCTAAAGTGAGCATGGGTGCCTCAGAGGGACCAGGACACTGAGCTTGGGACGAACAAAGTCCAGACGAGAGTATCTTCTTCACCCCCCTCTCAGTGAGGACAAGACTTCTCTGGGACAGGTCTTGGCCTCTTGAAGCATCTTGTTAAAAATCAAATTAGATGTCAAGGGCATCTGAGAACACCCTTTTGCAAAGTCTACCTTGGGATTAGAATACCAATGGCGGTGGAGGAGAAAGCCTACTGTTCATTATTTCTGGAGGTGGGCCAAAAATGTCAGTGTTATGGTGTCATTGAGTTGTTATCACAAGAAAGAGTTCTTCCATATATACTCTATAGCTAAAATGCCACCAGTCTCTCTCTCTCCCCTTATTCAGCCATTCTGGAGATATCTGTGGAATGCTTCCTAACGTCTCAGGGATGGGGATAGGTGGATACTAGAGGCATCAGAAAAGCAAGATGGATGTCCTACCATTGGGAAGCAATGGAATAGCTTTCTTCTACAGCATGAGCAACTCTGACTGCAGTTATCTTTCCGTTTCATCTGTTCACAATGTGCCTGTAGCTCCTGTCATCAAGAGCGAGGGTCTCTCCCCCATTCAGATCTAGATAGATGAGTTATTTGATCTGTAGTAGGGTTGGCTATAACTTGATATCATTCCCTTAAAGGGTTATGTATCTCTGTGTGTGTGTGTGGGGGGGGGCGAATGTGCCGGCAGTTGCCTGAGGTTGATGTGGGGAGACACCTTGACCAACTTTTCATCTTACTGCGGTAGGGTCTCTCCACCAAACCAAAAACTCACTCACATGACTGGTTTCTCCAGGGATGCCTGGCCTTGTGTTTTCCCAGTGTTGCAACTACCGGCAGGCTGAGGCCCCTACCCCTCAGTATCCACTGGGGTTCTGGAGATCTACACTCTGGTTCTCATTCTGTGCAGCAAGCCCCTGACTCACCACCCCAGGACACTTCGTGCTACTTCTATAACCAGGCCTGAGGAAGTGAGCCCGGTTTCTCTTTTCTCTCCCTCAGAACCTGTAGCCCGGATGAAGACAAACTTGAGATAACACTCTAAAGGTGAGTACCTGTGGACCTAGCCATTCCTACCATGGCCATTTTAGAGCAGGTTAATGACATCCCTGATGGTGGTTGGCTTGGGTGAAAAGAGCTAAAACCCATCCAAAGCACAAGCAGGCAAGCCTGGCCCAAGTTACTGATCTATCCTACAGCTGTCGTCTGCATAGATGGTCGCTTCTACCCTGTAGGCTTGGACTAGTTCTGCTGTTCGAGAAAACCTAAATGAGATGCCTTTACTGGACTGCGGGACTCTGGATGCATGCTGGGCACAGAACTTTCTGGTACATATGGCTTATCTAATTACCTAGACAACCGTCACAGTGTCACTTCACTCTGCTCTTTGTGGACTTGGCCTCAGTGTCTAGCTCTTAGAATACAGACACCCGCTATACAGAGAAATCCCATCTCAAAAAACCAAAAAGAAAAAGAAAAAGAAAAAGAAAAACAACAACAAAAGAATCAGACACCCTGGGGAGATTGGATGGACATTGAATTTCTGATCTGCAGGGTAGGGACATGCTTGACGCGTGACACGTGGAATATGATATATACATACATCATATACCTATACCTATACATACACACACATACACACACACATACACATACACATACACATACGCATACATATATAGTGGCGAAAACACAAAGAGACAGAGCATAAACATTGATAACCAGGACAAACTTCTAATACTTCTAACTAAAAAACTTCACTCACACTGACCCAGTTAGCCTGTTTCCTAACAGGATGGCTCATATTCTAAACAAAGGAATGCATAAACACGAAGCCCACAGTAACCCAACACCTGCTGCTCAGATTCTCACTCTGAGGTAATCCCGATGATTCCCATTGGCAGAGCCCTGTAGCCTGCGTCGTCCTTCAGGTCTGATCAGAACCGATGCCAGAAATGACCGCCACAGGCTTAACTAGCGCTCCAGCCTTCCTCACCTGACTGCCTTAACCCTGAAGAAAAGACACCCCGGTAGAGAATGGTGAGCAGGATCTTTGGTCCCCGTTCATTTTCAGTTATGTCAGGGCATCTTTTCTGCTGCTTACAGCTTCTCTTCTTGGTCCAGCTCTCCCAGCTGGGCCTTTGGGAGGCGGCCAGTTCCAGGCTAATGCGCGTCTCTGTTATCTGATGCTGATGCTGCGCCCGCAGAGGCAGTGATAACGAGAAGTGCTAATTGGATGTCTTTTTAAAGCAAACCTTTTAGTTACTTAGGACAGAACTTCTCCAATTATCTTCCCCTCTACTCTCTGGCTGTGCAACAACCACACTGAGGTGCAGACACTGGGGTTCGAGCGGAGTGGGAGGCAGGGTTGGAGAGGCTGACGGGTGGCCGTGTTTACAACTGGGATGTCCGGGAATAGAGAGGCCGGGCACTCTGCTTCCACGAAAGGAAGGTCAGGTGGGTCAGGCGGGGCAGGCAGGCATGAAGGCCCACCAGCGTCTTAGAGGATGCTACCATGTAGCCACGCCCCTGTAAGCCTGGGAAGGAAGACCCAGCTTGACACCTAGGGAGGGCGGGAGGAGCCCAGGATTTCTCATTCTCTTTCATTTCTCTAATGGAAATAAATGATCTCACTGCCAAAGATTTGAAGCCCAGTTTAGGATAGACAGCTTCAAACTGCATTCTCTAAAATGTACCCTCCTGGGTTGGAGGAAAAGAAAAAAGGAAAAAAAAATCAATTTAAATCCTTACCCTTTCAAAGTGACGGGCAAGAGTTTGAAAGCCCCTAATAAAAGGAGGGCTGCTTAGAAAAAAGGAAAGGGTTATGGGTCTCCATGTGGATAACAATGAGAGGAGGGAGAGAGAGAGAGAGAGAGAGAGAGAGAGAGAGAGAAAGAGAAGCAACAGCGGAGAAACCCATTTCTGCCTGGCTTTGATTTCTGAGCTGGAAGCAGGGAGATAAATTTGTTAATAATTGCCTTTGAGTTGGGACTGAATCTGCCGCCATTACCTCCCTGCTCGCTAGGGGTGCTGGTCACGTGTCCTGCATTAGCCGCACTTCCCATTCAGGTATGAGCATTTGTGCCTCCTGAGGCAGATTCATTTAGGTTGCAGTCCATAAATCTGAGGTCAGGTAGAAAGACTGAATGTGGGCTATGCCGGGTAGCCAGAGTTGAGGATAAAGGGATGGTGAGAGACAAGGGAGAAAGGGTGTGATGGTCAGACAACAAGTGGGAGGAGCTACCATCGCGGAGGCCAAGGCCTCCCTCTGGCTGGTCCTCACAGGCTCCCGTAGTCTTTCTGTGTGAATCCTCTTAGCCTTGCCTCTGTGTGAATCACAGAGTTTAACCCAAGCATCGTTGACTCAGAGGAGGCTTGAGTTTCAACTCTGTGTTATTACAAAATTATATTCACTGTGGTTTTTAGGTGTGGAAAGGAGTTTGGAATATTTATTTAAGCCAATATTAAGAAATAAGTCATACATGCACTGAGTTTTATGTTAGGTGTTGAATTATTACAACATGGCCAACTAGACAGTTTTATGGGTATTAGAGATAGGAGATCTCCCCCTCTTTGTTCATTTCTTGTATGGTTACAAAATTGTGAGGGAATCTTGGATCTTCTTGGGACTCAAAGAGGAGATCTCCCCCTCTTTGTTCATTTCTTGTATGGTTACAAAATTGTGAGGGAATCTTGGATCTTCTTGGGACTCTCCTGGACATAGTAATACATGTCCAACCTTCTGATCAGCCTTCAATCACTTTCAAATAGCATAGAGAGTGTTTAAAATTGATTTTTAATATAGTAATTAGGTAATATGCTGGCATTTGCTCTAGTGTTCAGACTCTAGACTCCGCAAAAGCCTTAACAAATATTAGAGATGGCCTACACACACACACACACACACACACACACATACATATAACATATACAAATACAACATATATACATGTATATATATGTGTGTATGTATATATATGTGTATATATATATATATATATATATATATATATATATAGCCACTCATAGTAACATAACACATATACGTATATAATAACATATACATAGATACACTTTTTTCCCCCTTGGGAATGACCATAGTGGACAATGTTCTTTAACTAGAGAATTGGGGTAGGGTTTGCTTTTAAATAATAGGGATATTGGTGAGATGCTTTGGATTTTAGAAAGTTGCTGTGTGAATCAAGACTCCAAAGTGAGATTACTTCTAAAACTTACTGAAGTCATTTATTTTGCAAAGAAGACAAGGCTGTGAGGATAGTAACTTTTAGCAGCACAAAAGGTTGTTACTTTTCAAATCTTCATATCTAAATGAACTTGTGCACCTATATCAAGCGTATTTCTGTGGCACATCTCCCTGACACTAAGATCAGAATTTGGTCTCCTCCTCCCTCTGTTCTCGGGCTTGGCCTCAATTCCCCAGTAACCAACCTCCTTAAAGATTTAAATTTTAGACTGGTACCAGAGGCTGTATTTTTTTATAAGTTATACATAATTCTAGAAAGCACATACCTGGTGGTTAGTTCGATCCACTGTATTAGCCGTGGAGGGGTGTTCCCTAGCGTTTGGGCGGGTTCGAGTGGAGTTTTGCTGTTCGATCGTGGAGGAAGTTGGTATGCAGAACTCTCTGAAGCATCTTTTGAAGTTTTCATCCAGGAATGCGTAAAGGACTGGGTTCAGGCAGCTGTTAGTGTAACCCAAGGCAATGCAGAAGTGCCAGGAGACAGTCTGGAAAGTGGTTTCCGGGATCGTGATCAGCGCTTTGATGATGACGTAGATGTGGATGGGGGTCCAGCAGACAATAAATACAGCCACGACCACCAGCACCATCCGGGTGATCCTGCGCAGGTTCCTGTCCTTTTCCTTGGAGCCCGACAGCATGCGGACGCTCTTGAGTCGTAAGATCATCAGTCCGTAACACACGGTGATGATGAGGACCGGCATGATGAAGGCGAAGATGAAGACACAGATTTTGAGCAGGTTCTCCCAGTACCACGTGGGATGGGAGAACGTCAGGGTGCAATCTATGGACCCTGGAAGGGAAGAATTTTCGAGAATAATTAGTGGCGACGTTTAGTTATAGCATCAGGTTCTAAAATCGCTCCTTTGCCTAATAGCTTTGACCAGCGCTGAGTGAAGGTTGCTGCTGACAGACGGGGGTAAGAACGGAATTCAAGAATTTAAGGGAGAGACTCATCCATTGATGTACAGGGACGTTACTCTCCTCTTTTCCTTCCCACATTTTCTATTTCTCTGCCCACTTGGATCACATTAAGATCTTATGAAGTGAGAAATTGTGTACATTTTTCAGTGAGTCAGCCACTCTGTGGGATTTATGCTGTTGTAAAAAGATCTAACCGTTGTCCACGGTTTCTAGGACTTTTCCTGTTAATGGATTCTTACCCTCCCCTTCTGGATGGCAGCTGCTGTTAAATCAGGAGATGTGAATTTGTCTGGTAGGCAACTGCTTGGAAATTATGAGCAACCCTCACTAAAACGTTTGCTGGGCTGAAGCTTTAATTACTTTTGCGAAAGCGCTCTTCTCATTTATTCAACATTTTGATGAAGTAAGCACAGAGGAATCAGGAATAAGTAGATTTTGTTCTTATTAAAATACCTAGAAGGCTTGTCATTACAGAGAAATGTTTTCATTTCAAAATATTTGAAGGCATTTTCTTAACTCAAAGTACAGTTTGTCAAAGATACTGGAAGCATGAATTCTGCTTGGTGCAAAAATCACCAACATTTCAGACTGTAAGGCCCCTCATCCCTGACTCAAGCCCATGTTAACCCTTACCCTGCCTGTATTTTGTGGTTGCCATGAACATTACAGGCAGACCAATGGCAGAAGACAGGATCCAGTTGCAGACATTGACAATTTTGGCATTTCGTGGGGTACGGAAATCCAGGGCTTTGACTGGGTGGCAGACGGCGATGTAGCGGTCCACGCTCATGGTGCAGAGGGTGAATATGCTGGTGAACATGTTGTAGTAATCTATGGAGATCACGATCTTGCAGAGGATGGTTCCGAAGGGCCATGTTCCCATCAGGTAGTTGACACTCTGGAAGGGCAGGGTACTGGTTGCTAAGGCATCTGCCAGAGCAAGGTTGAAAATGTAGATGTTGGTGGCAGTCTTCATTTTGGTGTATCTAGGAAACCGAAGAACAGCAGAGAAATTACTTGTTGGGGACATCACCTGAAAGGCAGGGTAGCATCCTCTTAAGAAAACATCAGTGTTTCATGGAAGACCCTGAGAGTAGACCCAGGACTTTTTCAAAGTGACTGATGTTTGTAGTTGAGTGCCCATGAGATAAATAGTAATTTCCCTAATCACAAGTTTTCTTTTCTATTGACTAGTTACTACAATAGAAAACATGGCATTGAGGGTGTTGCTTATTTATTTGAGACAGGATCTCATGCATTCCAAACTAGACTTGAACCTGCTATACAGCAAAGCTGGTCTTGAACTCCTGATTCTCCTAACTCTAACCCCAAGTTCTGGGAACATAAGTGTGCACTGCCCTGCTTAGTTTGTTCCCTTGTTACTATGTGGCAGTCATCGTGACTTAGCATGGGGAATTGCCAGATAGATAATGATTCTAAACATAAGAAATATGTGATCCTGGGGAGAACAGCGCAACCAGATGGAGCCCTGCCGATTGGGAGAGCCTCTGCCTAGGCTTCAGCAGCCCAGCCAGGGAGCCCCGGGCCTGCAGGGAATCCTGCGGATAGACAGAGCCCTGAGTCCGGCCACCATCTTGGAGCTGGTAGACTAACCAGGCAAACCAGGAGGAGACCACTGGAGGCCAGTTAAGTATCCAGAGGCAAGCAGGGAAGAGACTTGAATCCAGCCCAGCAATGCTGAGGAAGTAACTCAGAGCCCAGTGGTGGAAACCTTCCAGTTTCTGCCTCAGGAGCACAAATGCCCTCTGAGACAGCAGCACCAAACGCCAGGCTCTCAGGAGCTTTAAACACCAACCAGTAATAACAAGACCAGCTAAGTCCAGAAATAAACAAATGGCAAAAGGCAAACGTAGGAACGTTACTAGCAGAAATCAAGACAATATGGCAGTATCCGAACCCAGTTCCCCGACAGCAGAAAGCCCCGGATACCACAACACACCAGAAAATCAAGATACAGATCTAAAATCATTGGTGAGGATGCTGATAGCAGAACACATGGATAAATCTCTTAAAGAAATACAGGAGAAAATTGATCAAAAGTTCAAAGCCCTTACAAGGCAAACACAAAAATCACTTAAAGAAATTCAGGAGAATATGGATCAAAAAGCAGAAGCCAATAACGGGGAAATACAAAAATCACTTAAAGAAATACAGGAGAACATGGGTCAACAAGTAGTAGTTCGGATACTGCCATATTGTCTTGATGAAAGAGGAAACACAAAAATCTCTTTAAAAAAATTACATGAAATCACAAACAAGCAAGTGAAAGATCTGAGCAAAACCATCCAGGATTTAAAAACAGAAGTAGAAAAAACTAAGAAATCTCAAAGGGAGACAACTTTGGAGAGAGAAAACCTTGGGAAGAAATCAGGGTCCATAGATGCAAGTATCAATAATAGAATACAAGAGATAGAAGAAAGAATCTCAGATGCCAAAGATACCATAGGAACCATGGACTCAACAATCAAAGATAATGCAAAATGCAAAAAGCTTGTAAGCCAAAACATCCAAGAAATCTAGGACACAATGAGAAGACCAAACCTAAGGATTATAGGTATAGATGAGAGGGAAGATTTACAACTTAAAGGGCCAGCAAATATCTTCTACAAAATTATGGAAGAAAACTTCCCCAACCTAAACAGAGAGATGCCCTTGAATATACAAGAAGCCTACAGAACTCCAAACAGACTGGACCAGAACAGAAATACCTCCCGTCACATAATAATCAAAACCCCAAATGTACTAAACAAAGAAAGAATATTAAAGGCAGTAAGAGAAAAAGGCCAAGTAACATATAAAGGAAGACCTATCAGAATTACACCAGACTTCTCACCTGAGACCATGAAAGCTAGAAGATCCTGGGCAGACCTCATGCAGTCTCTAAGAGAACACAAACTTCAGCCAAAACTACTATACCCAGCAAAACTCTCAATTGCCATAGATGGAGACATCAAGGTATTCCATGACAAAACCAAATTTGCACGATATCTATCTACAAACCCAGCCCTACAAAGGATAATAGGGGAAAAATACCAACACAAGGGGGGAAACTACACCCCAGAAGAAACAAGATAGAAACCCCCTCTCATCAAACCCAAAAGAAGAGAACCACTCAAATATAAAAAATAACGCCCAAAATGTCAGGAAGTAATAATTACTATTCCTTAATATCTCTTAACATCAATGGACTCCATTCCCCAATAAAAAGACACAGACTAACAGACTGGATACAGAAACAGGACCCTACAATTTGCTGCATACAGGAAACACATCTCAGTGTCAAAGACAAACACCACCTTAGAGTAAAAGGCTGGAAGACAATTTTACAAGCAAATGGTCTCAGGAAACAAGCCGGAGTAGCCACTCTAATATCGGATAAAATTGACTTTCAACCTAAAGTCATCAAAAGAGACACTGAAGGTCACTACTTGCTGATCAAAGGGAAAATCCACCAAGAAGAACTCACAATTCTGAACATCTATGCTCCAAATGCAAGGGCACCCTCATTCGTGAAAGAAACTTTACTAAAGCTTAAAGCACACATTGCACCTAACACTATAATTGTGGGTGACTTCAACACTCCACTATCCTCAATGGTCCGATCAGGAAACCAGAAATTAAACAGGGACACAGTGAAACTAATTGAAGCTTTGGACCAAATGGATTTAACATATATATGTTAAACATATATATATATATATATATATATATAAGCATATATATATATATAACATTTCATCCTAAAGCAAAAGAATATACCTTTTTCTCAACACCACACGGTACCTTCTACAAAATTGATCATATAATTGGTCACAAGACAGATGTCAACAAATACAAGAAGATCGAACTAATCCCTTGCCTCATATCAGATCACTATGGAGTAAAAGTGGTCTTCAACAGCAAGAAAAACAACAGAAAGCCCGCATACACATGGAAACTGAACAATACTCTACTCAATGACACCTTGGTCAAGGAAGAAATAAAGAAAGAAATCAAAGACTTTTTAGAATTCAATGAAAATGAAGGTACAACCGACTCAAATCTTTGGGACACAATGAAAGCAGTGCTAAGAGGAAAACTCATAGCCCTGAGTGCCTCCAAAAAGAAACAGGAGAGAGCATACACTAGCAGATTAAGGGCACACCTGAAAGCCCTGGAACAAAAAGAAGCTAATTCACCCAGGAGGAGTAGAAGAGAGGAAATCACCAAACTAAGGGCTGAAATCAAAAAAGTAGAAACAAAGAAAACCATACAAAGAATCAACAAAACCAGGAGCTGGTTCTTTGAGTAAATCAACAAGATAGATAAACCCTTAGCTAGACTAACCAAAGGGCAGAGACAGTATTCAAATTAATAAAATTAGAAATAAAAAGGGGGATATAACAACAGAGACTGAGGAAATTCAAAGAATCATCACATCCTACTACAAAAGTCTATACTCAACACAACTGGTGAATCTGGAGGAAATGGACAATTTCCTAAGCAGATACCAAATACCAAAATTAAATCAGGATCAATTAGATCAGCTAAACAGTCCCATAACCCCTAGGGAAATAGAAGGCGGTATAGAAAGCCTCCCAACCAAAAAAAGTACGGGACCAGATGGTTTTAGTGCAGAATTCTATCAGGCCTTCAAAGAAGACCTAATACCAATACTCTTCAAACTATTCCACAAAATAGAAACAGAAGGGACACTGCCCAACTCATTCTATGAAGCCACAATTACGGTGATACCAAAACCACACAAAGATCCAACAAAGAAATAGAACTACAGTCCAATTTCCCTTATGAATATCGATGCAAAAATACTAAATAAAATTCTTGCCAACCGAATCCAAGAGCACATTAAATCGATCATTCACCATGATCAAGTAGGTTTCATCCCAGCCATGCAGGGATGGTTCAATATACGGAAATCCATCAATGTATTCCACTACATAAAGAAACTAAAAGAAAATAGCCACATGGTCATCTCATTAGATGCAGAAAAACCATTTGACAAAATTCAGCATCCTTTCCTGTTAAAAGTCCTGGAAAGAACAGGAATTCAAGGCCCATACCTAAACATAGTAAAAGCAATATACAGTAAACCAGTAGCCAACATCAAAATAAATGGAGAGAAACTTGAAGCAATCCCACTAAAATCAGGGACTAGACAAGGCTGCTCCCTCTTTCCATATCTTTTCAATATAGTACTTGAAGTTCTAGCAAGAGCAATTAGACAACATAAGGAAGTCAAAGGGATACAAATTGGAAAGGAAGAAGTCAAACTATCATTATTTACAGATGATATGATAGTATATGTAAGTGACCCAAAAAACTCGACTAGAGAACTCCTACAGCTGATAAACAACTTCAGCAAAGTGACTGGTTATAAAATCAACTCAAGCAAATGAGTAGCCTTTCTTGTCAAAGGACAAGCAGGCTGAGAAAGAAGTTAGGGGAATAACACCCTTCACAATAGCCACAAACAATATAAAGTATCTTGGCGTGACTCTAACCAAACAAGTGAAAGATCTGTATGACAGGAACTTCAAGTCCTTGAAGAAAGAAATCGAAGAAGACCTCAGGAAATGGAAAAATATTTCATGCTCTTGGATTGGCAGGATCAATATAGTAAAAATGGCCATCTTGCCAAAAGCAATCTACAGATTCAATGCAATCCCCATCAAAATCCCAAATCAATTCTTCATAAATCTAGAACGAGCAATTCTCAAATTCATCTGGAGTAACAAAAAACCCAGGATAGCTAAAACTATTCTCAACAATAAAAGGACTTCTGGGGGAATCAATATCCCCGACCTTAAGCAGTACTACAGAGCAATTGTGTTAAAAAGTGCATGGTATTGGTACAGCAACGGGCAATTAGATCAATGGAATAGAATTGAAGATCCAGAAATGAACCCACAGAGTTATGGTCACTTGATCTATGATAAAGGAGCCACAACCATCCAGTGGAAAAAAGATAGCCTTTTCAGCAAATGGTGCTGGTTCAACTGGAGTTCAGCATGCAGAAGAATGCGAATTGACCCACTCTTATCTCCTTGCACTAAGATCAACTCCAAGTGGATTAAGGACCTCCACATAAAACCAGACACACTAACACTAATAGAAAAGAAACTGGGGAAGACCCTGGAGGACATGGGCACAGGGGGAAAGTTCCTGAACAGAACACCAATAGCTTATGCTCTAAGATCAAGAATTGACAAATGGGACCTCTTAAAATTATAAAGTTTCTGTAAGCCAAAAGACACTGTCAGAAGGACAAAACAGCAACCAACAATTTGGGAAAAGATCTTCACCAACCCCACATCTGACAGAGGGCTAATATCCAATATATACAAAGAACTCAAGAAGTTACACCACAAAGAACCAAATAACCCTATTAAAAAATGGGGTACAGAGCTGAACAAGGAATTTTCACCAGAAGAAATTCAGATGGCTGAGAAGCACCTTAAGAGATGTTCAACATCATTAGTCATCAGGGAAATGCAAATCAAAACAACCCTGAGATTCCACCTCACACCAGTCAGAATGGCTAAGATTAAAAACTCAAGAGACTACAGGTGCTGGTGAGGATGTGGAGAAAGAGGATCACTCCTCCATTGTTGGTGGGATTGCAAGATGGTACAACCGCTCTGGAAATCAGTCTGATGGTTCCTGAGAAAATTGGGCATGACACTTCCAGAGGACCCTGTCATCCCAGAGGATTCCCCTGCATGCAATAAAGACACATGCTCTACTATGTTCATAGCAGCCTTATTTATAATATCCAGAAGCTGGAATGAACCCAGATGTCCCTCAATGCAGGAAGGGATACAGAAAATGTGGTATATTTATACAGTGGAATACTACTAAGCATTTAAAAATAATGAATTCATGCAATTTGTAGGCAAATGGTTGGATCTGGAAACTATCATCCTAAGTCAGTCAACCCAATCACAAAGGAATTCACATGAATTACAATCACTGAATAGTGGATATTAATGAGCCCAGAAGCTCTGAATACTCAAGACACAATTAGCTGAGCAAAAGATTCCCAAGAAAAGGGATGGAGAGGACCCTGGTCCGGAAAAGACTAAATCTGGTTTTGTAGGAGAGTACCAGAACAGAGAAATGGTGGGGAGGGAGGTAATTGGGGAATGGGGGGGGGAAGAGGACTTATGGGACATATGGTGAGGGGGGTACTAGAAAGGGGAAAGTCTTTGGAATGTAAACAAAGAATATAGAAAATAATAAATATATATATAAAAATATATATAAAAATGAAAAAATAAATCTAATAAAAATATTTGAAAAAATTGCTGATGAGTAGATATGAATTCTAAGGATTTAATGTAAATATAACTGATTAAAAAAGAAATATGCATATATATAACTGAATATATTTTATATAACATAATATATAACTTAATAAAATAATGTAAAATATATCCATATATATGTATATATGTATCCACACATATACCCATATATGCATATATGCAAATATATTCCTATATATACATTATATATAATATATATGTAGATATATTTAAAATTATTAGCCACAATTATGTACATAGCCCTGTGTTTCTCTACATCCATGTGCTGGTCACTATGGAGCATGGAAATGATCATTGATCAGAACAGGTAAGGGACATGTAAGGTGGAAAGCCTTCCAGAAGCCCACATTTTGTCTTAAAGCTCAAGTGAGAAGATGGTGATAGGAACAGGGAATTCTAGGAGAACAAGGGCTCTAGCCAAGGGGTTAGAGTTAAAATGCTACAATAAATATATTTGTCAGGAAGGGGGAAATGACGGTGAGTGTGAGGGAGAGGTGATACAGAGGCAGGAAGTAGATGCGAGCATGTGTTATGGTGAATCAGCCCTCACCCGGTGGATGGTGAATATTTAAGCTTTTTTGCTTTATGTGTGAGGTCTTTATTGAGTTGCTATTGATATGAAAGAAATGATACAGAGTGAATACAATTTGGTATTGTTGACATATGTATAGTAGCAAAATCACTGCCATCAAAATCAGTGTCTGGTGAGCCACTGCCATTAGAGCCATTTTTTGCCACACCTCTTTTGTAAATAGCTGTTAGCATGCAGCTACACCTGTTTATCTGCATCGCTCGGGATCTACAGCTGCTCGATGCCCCAGTGGCTTCGATGAATACTTCCAAAAGAGGCCTGCAAGATATAGCATTTTCCTCTACAGAAAAAAAGTCAAACATTTCCTCGTGTGACTCTGTTAGCTGTGTCCTTTCCCTCCCAAACCTTACCCCAGCATTCCCCAAGCAAACATGGATGCTGGTGTGCTTTCTGTCATTACAGATTCATTTGCATTTCCCAGTGGTTTACGCAAATAAACATCCAGTATGTGTGCTTGTTTCCATCTGTTTAATTACGTTGGTGTCACCCACGAGGTTGCATGCATCAAAATCCTTCCTTTTATCTTGCTAAGAAGTTTTTCCTTAAGTGACTATAGCCTGATTCCTTCCTCCAGCCATTTGTCAAAAGGAAGTGATTGGCATAGAGATTTTGGCTGATATTAATCTATTATGAACATCCAAGTAAAAGTAAATCGTTTTTTATTCTCCTAGCTAAATATCTAGGAGTGTTGTCTGTCTTGATTGGCTACAGAGAGTTGAATAGCAAGGTAGATGATAACGCAGAACAGTTTACTGTAATAAGTGAGACTGATGAAGGAAGCACATTCTGTACATGGGTTTTCACGTTTAGTTTTTATGTACTCACAATCTTCAGTGGTACCCCAGTTTTATTCTGGAAAATGACTCCTTTCCATCCTCTATCCGTGAACTGTCCAGTGGGCTCTGTTATTAGTGCAGGGCATGAAGATGTTAAGAGAAGGGATCGTGGGAAATAGAGATGGCTTTGGGCCTCAAAAGAGACACTATGGTTTAGATGTTTTGATTTTTTTTAATTTAAAGACATGGTTCATATATTTACAGTTTGGCCTCAGGTATGATGGTGTTTAATGGTGAGGGTACCTTTAAGAGACCAGAGTAGGAGGGAATTTCTAGGCTATTGGTTGTGGGTTTTGTCCTCAAAATGAATTGACCTGGTCATTCTACACTTGGTGAGTACTTGAGAGAGGATTGCTATAAAAGGGTAAGACTGACCCCTCCCCCGCCTCTTCCTTGCCTTCTTCCTGCCATGTGGCACCTTCCTCAAGCATGATATCGTGACAGCTGTCACGATACAGCCATGATGTGATGCAGAGAAGGGTTATTACCAGAGCTGCAGCTATATGATGCTTGGAATTTTAGCCTCGAGGGTTGTGATCTGGATAAACTTTTTTTTTTTCTTTATATATTATCTAGCCTGGGGGTATTTCTTTCCATAACCGTGGGGAATGAGCTAATTAAAACTAGTTTTATTTTCAGGGAAAGTGTGTGTGTGTGTGTGTGTGTGTGTGTGTGTGTGTGTGTGAGAGAGAGAGAGAGAGAGAGAGTCAGACAGACACAGAGACCACACATGAGTTTCTTCAGAGGAGCTCAAACATGAGAAATTTTAGAGTCTATACTTGTTACAAAAATTCATTTGAAAAGACCCTTGCCTAATGAGTTGAGAGAGCACAAGAAAATGTGATACTTGAAGCAAGGTTTTCCTTGAGCTTTCTACGTACAGAAGATAGCAAGCTCCTTTTAAATTTCAGTTTGTGCTCAGAGCTTTATCAGTCACATAAGGTTAAGAATCTAACTCAGCCCCAAACAGCTGATTTCTGTGGGACATAGTATTATAGAGCCTCTGGTATAGGGGCTTAATTCAGTGTTCCAAGACCATTTTGGTTTCCATGAATAACAGGGAGCTGAAACTTTAGACCGTTTCATGGATATCACCGGGACCAACAAGCTGAGACTGCTCCTGAGTTCCATCTCTGATACCTGGTTCTTTCTGCAGAACTTGCAAAACAACAGGTAGGTTCCAAATGCAAGGCTACTTTGCTTTGTAACTGCTACTGTCTTAAAGGAGTTTAACACAAGATAGAGACAGCCGGTTAACTTGACATAAATCAGTGGTGATTCGATAAAGACCATCTACCAAACGAATGTAGGTAATTTCAATGGAAGCAAATGAACGGAATAAAATTATAATAGCGATTTTAAGCTTTTTTAAACCACTCACTTTGGTGTTCAAGAAATTTAAACCCTTTTGGTGTTTTGATATGTAAAAAGATTTTTCCCTAAAATAGAAAACACACACACACACACACACACACACACACACACACACACGTTCTTTTCTTTCTTCTTTTTCTTGTTTTAGATAAACTATCAATGATAGACCTGTGATTCAAAGGCACACCTTTTGACATTAGTCATACTCTAGAGAGGAACTTAAGGCAATTTTCTGACTTATTACATTCTCAGACTTTTTTTTATCTGCTCACCCACAGGTGCTTGGAATGCCTAGTTATTTCAGTTTAAGAAAATTCTTTCCTTCCTTGGAATGAGGTGTTTGTGAAATGAAATTTGATTAGTGTTGACCATGAAAGGAAAGTGATGGGAGGGAATATTCATTTTTCTACAATGAATATCACAATATCATTTTATGTGGTTAATATATAAAATATTACCTGCCAATTAAACCAGACAAAGCAAATATCATAAAGAACTTTCTGATGGCATTTTGTAGGATCGCTGCTTTTTAATTTTTCTTATTATGCTTCGAGATCCTTCCTTTTAAGGGAACCAGAGTTTTGATCCCAGGTAATCTTGCTCTGACTCACCCGAGGAGCTTTCTAAATATATGAAAACGAACTCTAGAGACAGGAGTTTGGGTGTGCTGCCAGCATTTCCCCACACTCTTCTATCTGGCTTGCTTCAGAAAGGGGTACTGTTACTAAGCAAATGAGCCTTTGTTATGTTCTGCTATGATGTGGAGGTATGAATGCTGTCCTAGGAAAGTTAAATGAATGATCAGAAACACACTAGGAGCCATGAAGTAGCAGGTAGACAAGAGGCAAATTGAAGGAAGGCTTGTCTTTGCTGCTCCATTTGCTTCAATGGGTCTTGACCAAACCTGCAGATATTAAATCCAATCCCTTCTCCAGCCTTTATTTTTTTTCTTCATACTGTGCAAACTGAATGGAAGTAAAATGAAGAAAATGAGTGAGGTGCTCAAAATGAAGGACCGAGGCATATGGTCTTGGGAGACTCTCTTCTGCACTGTAGGCTCTTCCTAGTATTGACTGCACCTTCTCTACTGAGCAGTGACCTAAATACTGTCTATTTATCCCATTGAGACTTTCATGGTGAATACTTAAAACTATGTATTCTAGATGGTTGGTTAACTGTTTTCTGTAAACTTACAGGCATTACTATTAAAAGGTGCTTTAAATACTGTGTTTGTCTTAGGACTGTCAATGTTTGACCTACTAGAGTATTTGTATGTCCAACCCAGGTCCTGCGCTGGAAAGAGGCACAGTATCACTTGTTTATTGTTATCTTTCTACTCTCACAATTCACATGTTTATCTTTTGCTTATAAATGCCCATCCAGTGTATGTGGTTATAAAGCAACTACTGTCTGTTGCTACACTCATCCCTCATACCATTTCCCCAATTATAACTACTTTCTAAAACTTTATTCATCTTGGTTCAACTAATAGCAAAAGAAGCTTCAGTGAGTCAACTACCTTCATGGTGGTCGACCAGTTAGTTGCCTTAGCCCATCTTTTTTCTATTTTGCTTTTGAGTTGATTCTTTGAATTGTGGTGACTCTTTGTTCAGAAAAAAGAATGGACAGAGGGGGCCTGGAAGCATGAGGAATATATTTTCCAATCTGGTTTGCTGGCTTTACATCAAATCATGTCTTTCACAGAGCTCCACTCTTTTCCCCATCATATTTACATATTCACAGTAAAGCCGATGAGATATGGGAAGAAAAGTCTCCTAGCCTCGAGCCCTTTCTAACCTTTCAGGATTTTATCATTTTGAGTGAGGAAGGAAGAGGTTTAGTTCTGAAAGGCTCAGTGAGTTTCCTTTATGAATTCGGCGATTTCCACGATATTGGAAATGTCTCCTTGTTTTGCCATGACCTTTGTGTCCATGTCGCCACACAGAAATCCATATTTTTAATGGAGCAGGAAAGACTCCCTAGAGCATTAGCTTTTCAAGCTCTTGATGAATGAGGTAAATCAAATAAAATAAAAATGCTTGTCCTTCATTGCAGGAGATCATGCAAGTGGAGATATTGTCAAGTGAACCCCTGTCTGAATTTCCATTATTATCCAGGTTGAGGTGTACATGTGAGTGGAGGCAGGAAATGAGGGACACAGACAGACAGACAGACAGATAGACAGACACAGACATCCACACAGACACACAGAGAAAGGAGACACACACACACACACACACACACACACACACACACACACAGACACAAAGAGAGATTAATTCTTTAATAATAAGACCCAAAGAAAAACTCTTATTTTCCATTAATATAAAAAGAGGCCATATGTTATTTTCCGTTATATTTTCTACTGCCTCCATTAAGGACTAAGCAGCGACCTCTTGCTTTGCTGTAAAATGCTTAAGAGATTTCATTTGCATTTCTTTCAAAAGCCATGCTACATGGTCATTGAGCACATGTCCCACAAGCCAATAAAAGCAGAGTACATATAAATGACATCATATGTGAGTCTTCCCCTGTGGGTGAAAGCTGATTTATTTGTCACTTTGACCCCAAGAAAAGGCAGATAGAAGTTTCCAGAAGATTAAACAAAGGAGCATTAGCCTTCCAGTGGTGAAGTAGCAATTCTCCATGTGTCCCCAGAATAAAGGACTATTGGGGGCCTCTGGCTGAGTTCACTCCCTCTTTACCCATGTCTCTTTGTCTACTCTACTCTTTTCAACATCCAATCCTGCCAGTGATGTCGTGAGAAAAGAATCTTCCAGACAGAGTCACATGAAGTTTTACTTTCTGGGACCATTGGTAAGCTTTATACATAGAAAATTTAAAATGAATAACTGGTATTACTTTTACTTTTATGTCTGTGTGTATCTCTTATTGCTGGGAGTCTAATAGGCTGTGTTTATATTGTTCTAAGGTTCTTGCTAATACTAGTCTTCATTTCATTTTATTTTACTGTCTGGCTATTTGCAATTTTCTTTTACTTTACGGATTACATTTTCATTAATTTTTAATTACATGTATACAATATGTACTGACAGTTTTCAATGCCCCATCTCCCTTGTTTTGCCATGACCTTTGTCTCTATATCCCCACACAGAAATCCATATTTTTAATGGATCAGGAAACACCCCTAAGCCATATTTGCCTCTTAGATTCTATGATAAATATATATTTTAGGGTAATATTACTTTGCCACACTGAGTTATGTTAATAAGCAGTGGAAGTTGAATAATTTTAAAATCTGTAACCTAGAACTTTTTGCTACTATACAGAATCCACAGACTTGTACAGACACAAACACAGACACATAGACACACACAGACTCATACAAACACAGAAATAAACACAGACACAGATACACAGACACAGACAGACAGACAGACCTCCCACTCATATTTAAAACATCATCAGAATGTCCATTTCAGAGCTACAGCTTTTTTGTTTCATGGATAGTAACGTTGCTTTTTCCCAAGAACATAGTTTTTAGGGCATAGACATAGCTTTCAAATTCAGAGCTTCTGAGAGGAGAGGGAATATGTTTATGCACACACCCACAATAGATGAAATCAAGCAACTTCAAATAATGGTGTGTCTGTAGATATTTTTTTGAATACTGAAGGAACCATGAGGAGAACTCTAAAAGATGATAAAAGTGTCAACATTATTAATACATTTTTAGAAACCAGTATCAGTGTCAGCATTAGAAAACTAAATTGTAGAAGCTTGCAAAGCTTCCTGTCTGTGCAAGTTAAAAATATTTTAGAGAACACAGGCTGCTGGGAAATGGTTTTCTTTTGAAATTAGCCCAATAGTTTTAGCAGCTCACGTGCACTTTTGGTGGTATTTGCTGGCCTTATTTTTGGTAGCAAATTGGTGAAGTTATACTCAGCCAATGTGAGTAGGATGTGAACAGTGACGAGGCAAAAAGCAATCGAAACAGATAAAATTGACCCACCCTTCAAAACCCTTGCACAAAACGGGTCCCACCCAGTGCTTGTTAAAAGGGCTGAATAAAGGAATGGATGTACAGCTATTTAATTCACTGTGACAAGAGCAACGTTTTCTTAGTGATGCAGAAAATTTGAAATAAAATGTCTGGCTAGCTCATCGTCAAAGTTACAGCCATCAACTACCTTTGTCACAGAAGTTCACAGACTAGTACTTCTGATGTAGAGTATCTCTAGACCCTGACTTATGGGAAAGGATCCGAGGCACAGAGAGCTGTGTGTGAGAGGGTCCTCTCTGCCCCTTTTCTCCAGATGGAATCGAGAACTGTACCTATCATACTGCCTAGTGAGCCTTGCATATTTATGAATGCTTTTCCAACAAGGTTATACAACACATTGCCTCTGAGAATCTCTGGCCACAGTCCAGCTCAATCAAGGTAACTGTGGAAAATAGTCTTCTTTCTTTGCAAAGGTATGCCTGCTTAAATTATCACTGAAATCATTTTTCCATGATGTGTGTGAGTGTGCATCTGTGTATATGCATGTGCGTATGTGGATGTGCATGTGGATGTGTGTGTGTGCATGCGTGTTTGTATGTGGATGTGTGTGTGCAAATGTGTGTGTGCTTGTGTGTCTGCACATGTGTGTTTGCATGTGGATGTGTGGATGTGTATGTGCATGTGTATCTCTGTGTATGCTTGTACATTTGTGTGTGCTTGCATGTGTATGAGTGGACATTTGTATGCATAGTATGTGTGTGTGTATGTGTGTGTGTGTGTGTTTGTATGTGAAGGCATGTTATTCACAAAGACTTTCCTTATACTGAGGTTAATAAAATGATCTAAATAGCAACTGCAATAAATCATAGAATGGAATTTCACTGAGTCTGCTCAGAGCTGCCCTCTGCCCCCTCTTGAGAGGGGATCAAGGCAGGGCTGAGTCTTAGAGTCCTTCAATATGTAGCAGGCACTCAAAAGTGCTTATATTAATTAGTGATGCAAAAATAAGAACAGTCCTGTGTTGAAATGTTAACCTCATTTCTCAGTTCATTTTTATAGCTCAAAGACCATTTTGTAGTGCAGGTGTTGCTGTTTCCTTAATATGACTAACAAAGCAGCTGGCAGTCTACAAGCTCTCAAGATGATGTCACGCTCAGTGACGTCATTCATTTACCTTGAATATATTATTCTATTCACTATTTTCTTTTCCTCCAATCAAGAAAATAAGTTGCTGCGCAGTGGTGGCACATGCCTTTAATCCCAGCACTTGGGAGGCAGAGGCAAGCAGATTTCTGAGTTCAAGGCTAGCCTGCTTTACAGAGTGAGTTCCAGGGCAGCCAGGGCTATACAGAGAAACCCTATATCGGGAGAAAAAAAAGTCACATGCACACACAGATGCATATACACACATAAGTCCACACATCCACATGCACACACACATACTCACATGCACACATATGTCACACATACAAACACACATACACACACAAATGCACATGCACATACACAGATGCACATGGACACACAATCCACACATACAACATGCAAACACACACATAGTCTTATGATAGGTCATCTTTTTATCTTAGGAAATGTTATTTTCATAGTTTCTTTCTCCCTCCTTTTTCTTTTCGAAGACAAAGTTTTGTAGACCAGGCTGGCCTTGATCTCCCAGAGATCCACATGCATTGGCCTGGAATTAAAGGTGTGTGCCACCACTGCCTGGCCTTAGTTCCCTTTATTATAGCATTTCAGTCTTCTCTCCTTTATGTAAAATGTGTGTTTATTTGAAAAATATATTCAACGATTATTTCTCTTCTTCCATTCCTTCTGTTTATGTGTTTAATACATAATGTTAGGTGTTTGGTGTCTACTCGTATTCAATTTCATGTGATTCATAGCATTTCACGGAAACATTGATTTTATTCATTTGAAATATTAAGTATAATTTATCTTAAAGTCACTGTGTGATGGCCTTTTATGACTTTTTTGGGGTTATGTGTTCCTACTTGTCTCCTTCATAGTATAACACTGCTGCGTATGAATGGTGCCATGTCTGTAGGTTTGAGGGAGATCTTTGAAGCCAATACCATTGTAGCCTGTCTGGAATTGTCATGGCTGGAATTGTCCGGTTTTTAACAAGTGTGGAGGATGAGCTGTGCTTCGCTCACACATGATATGCTAGTGCCTGCTAATCTGATTTGCGATGCCTGTCTTCTAATTCCCCAGAGAGTTGCTACTCTCCCAGACGCCACCCAGCATTCCTGACTCACAGCTGCACTATCCTATCTGGCTTGGGGACTGGAAGACACACGAGTGTCAACTGGCACAGTTACTGCCACTGTGTGGAACTCCAGCCATGAAACTTGGTGTAGCCTCTACATCCTGAGGCATATGTGGTCTCTTCTGAATTCTAATGGTTCACCCAGGCTTTCTCAGTTTGTCTGGCTAGGAGAACATCTTTTTCTTCTAACTTCATGACTCCCACACTGTCAATTTTTCTTAGTTATTTTATTCACCCATTTCAAAAGAAGGAGAGAAATATCACCTATCTTATAGCATAAAGGAAAAAAAAAAGAAGCGAAAAAACAGGTTTGTGTTTAGTTTTTCCTTATCTCCCTCGCACTGAGATTTGACTTCTGAATAGAAACCTGCTTTATGTCCCATATCTCTGTTTTGTAAACTTTAAATAACTGTTCTTCTTATTAAGAGGTCACCAGTTCAGGTTTGTGACAAGGTGGGCTGGTGTTTCAATCTGGGCTAGAAACCAAAAGATATCAGGAAACAACTTGGTCACTTTCACCACAAATATGTTCATCAGTAGAAAGGCCAAAGGTATTTTTTCTTCATCTGCTTCATTTTATATTCCCACCATAGGTTAAAATATTACCAGGGGGGAACAGTAACACTTGATGGAACTCCTTAAACTACTACATCATCCTATAAGAATTTTTCTATTGCGTGTGGATATTCATTCATAAGTTATTTACTTATGTTCTTTCAAAAATAATTTCTAAGGTGTCCTGGATATGGGGGTCAACAATATAATTTTTTGGTTATTCATAGTGGGCCATCTTGAAAATAAAAGATTGAATTTTCCTCAAACAATATAAAAAATCAAATAAAGACAAATGACAAGTTATCCATGGGTTTGAGAATACATTTTGAAGTATTTCTGTGTATACATGAGGCTGTATTTCTACTGAAAATGAGTAATGTTTTTCAGAGTTTCACCTGTTCTGTCTGTTGGTGTTTGCTATACTCCAGAGCCATCTATGATCTACACTGTCCTGACTATTCTGTTTTGTGCAAACTCAGTAGCCTGTGATTTTCTTGCCTTTGATGTTCACATTCATAGCTGTCATCAATTAGGACAGTGTTGGTCATTTCATATTCTTAAAAGACTCCACTTCCATGGGAGTGAAACATACTTGCTGTGTCATCTAAGCCCTCCCACACCATTCCTCATGTTTAAGTTCCCCCGATGGTGCAGGAGAATCAGTAGTAAGGTACACTGGTAGGAAAGTTGAGAAATAATAGAAAGACAAAGAGCCCCAGACAGTGTTCAGAGAATTAGTTTAGCTGTAACCAGTGGGATTTCTCCCTTGTGAAACAGAATTTCACTGGGTATCAACATCATGTGAAGATTCTCCATAATGGAAAACCAACCAACCAGCCAACTAATCAACCAACCAACCAACTAATCAACCAACCAACCAACCAACCAATTAATCAACCAACCAACCAACCAACCAACCAACCAACCAACTAACCAACCAACCAACCAACCAACCAATTGAACAACAAACAAACTACCACCAACAAAAAAAGGCAACAATCAAAAATATGTTGTCTTTATAAGCACATTTAGAGCAGAGATAAAGTAGAATTTTCCCACAACCAGAAGACTACAAAACATCCAAATAGCACTGCTTGATTCCGTTTATCAAGTTACCTTTGTGTGAACACTCAAACTCCTTTTTCTCTTGTACTAACCAATCTCAAATCTCTCTGAGGTGTCCTGTTTTTTGATATAGCAAGCTTCTTAAATACATACATACATACATACATACATACATACATGCCTATGTGTGTATGTGTACACACACATATATACAAACATACAAACATACAAACATACACACACACACACACACACACACACACACACAATCGCAGAAACACCCTTCCTGTTTGGGGCTAGTGTACATTGATTTTGAAGTGCACTTAGACATAGAGATGTAAATTGCGAGGTCGTGCCATCACCAGGAGGCCAAAGAAAATCAGCCATGGAAAGAAGCATTAGAAACTCTCCGGTGATGTAACCAGATGAGAAGAGGCCATTGGGGGGGCACTATTTCATTGGCAGCTGATGGACCACTAACATCTTGGCATATACACTCAGCATTGTCTTCAGAATAGGAAAAATCCGTTCCAACTGGAGCTAGGAAATTATGGAAGCAAATGGTTTCTAGCATCTCACCATGTTGTCAGCACTGTCTCCCTCCCTTTTCTCAGAGCTTCTGGCCATGCACTGTGACTATAGCTAGATCTATACTGAACTCTAGGTTATTTCTATCTATAAGATACAGCTCACTTCTTCAAATCCTAGCCCAAAACAAAACAAACAAAAAAACCAACCAACCAAGCAAACAGACAGAAATCCTAAAACATACCAGACTTTCACTACACCTGGATGTTTGCTTCTAATGTGAGAAAGGACACAAATAAAAGAAAAATTAGTAGAATTGAGAAAGTTTCTCTCACTCACTCACAGGTCTATAGATTCATTGCCCTTGAATGGATTTATGTTTGCATCATCTAGATGCTTTCAAGTCAAAGAGCATTTAATTATATTATCTCATATTTTGTAGGGAGAGTTTATATTTTTCAGTGAGTATATAGTGTTCTCTGAGTTAAAGTCCTAGGTGTTAGGCAGTCAAGGCACAACAATGTCGTAAGAGCAATCATGAATATATCTGTTGATGAAAGAAACTTTCTGGATTCTATTAATTTTCTTTAATTTGTGTCCTTTCTCATATTAGAGGCAAACATTCTGGTGTAACCTAACAAGGACATTATGTTTAAAATTAGGGCCCATGGGTCTGAGCACCTTGTCTGTGACCTTAGTCATGTGACTGAGCCTTGATTCCATTCTGTTGCCAACAAAGACGACCTTTGAACCAAACTGAATAATGTTGGAGCTACACACCACTTCTATGCACTGCAGTGGTAGCCAGCATGTGGGGTCTGTTTACCAAGCGCTAGAGGTCCTTCTAAGGAGCTTCCTTGGACTTTTCTCAAACTTCATAACAAACTTATAAGATGCACATCATTATTTCTTGGTAGCTGAATAAACTAGCGTTCATGGAGGCTGAACAGCTCTCTCAGGAATAAAGGAGACAAGGAATCTGGGCAGATGGCTGAGCAGGAAGCTCTGAGAACGCCTCTCCCCCACCAAGCTGTGCTTGCGCTGGCAGACTCTGCCTGATGTAAATATTTTGGAGCTTTGGGGTACATTGAAGGTTTGGAACTTCCATAGGAACACTTAGGCAATTGGCTGCAGTTAATTTTGGTTAGTTTCCATTTCTTTCTTTTTTCTTTTCTTTTCTTTTCTTTTCTTTTCTTTTCTTTTCTTTTCTTTTCTTTTCCTTTCCTTTCCTTTCTTTTCCTTTCTTTTCCTTCCTTCCTTCCTTCCTTCCTTCCTTCCTTCCTTCCTTCTTTCTTTCTTTCTTTCGTTCTTTCTTTCTTTCTTTCTTTTATTTGATTTTTCGAAACAGCGTTTCTCTGAGTAGCCCTGGCTGTCCTGGAACTCGCTTTGTAGACCAGACTGGCCTCGAACTCAGAAATCTGCCTGCCTCTACCTCCCAAGTGATGGGATTAAAGGCGTGCGCCACCACTGTCTGCAGTTTTCACTTGTTAACTGACTTGCTATCTGACTCGACAGATAGCCAGTTAGCTGGGTGCCCTCAGCCCAGTGGCAAGCCATTCATGAGCTGCAAGAGCAGATTGCTCACAGTGTGTAAGCTCCAAGTAAGGTAGGCAGCAAGAGCTCTACCTTACAAATATTAATGTGTGTGTGTGTGTTCCCCTTACATGCATAGAGACAGGCAGGGAGCCTTGTTGAAATCTCTTCGATGGTACAAATTCCTTTCCCCACAGCTGAAGTGACTTCATGGGATTGTCTTAGTCAGGGTTTCTATTCCCACATAAATATGACCAAGAAGCAAGTTGGGGAGGAAAGGGTTTATTCAGCTTACACTTCCACATGGCTGTTCACCACTAGAACTGTCAGAACTGGAACTCAAGCAGGTCAGGAAGCAGGAGCTGATGCAGAGGCCATGGAGGGATGTTTCTTACTGGCTTGCTTCCCCTGGCTTGCTCAACTTGCTTTCTTATAGGACCCAAGACTACTAGCCCAGAAATGGCACCACCCACAATGGGCCCTCCCCCAGTTGATCACTAATTGAGAAAATGCCCCACAGCTGGATCTCATGGAGGCACTTCCCCAACTGAAGCTTCTTTCTCTGTGATAACTCCAGGCTGTGTCAAGTTGACACAAAATCAGCCAGTACAGGGATAAAAAGGGATTTCCCCTTTACCCTTTTATTCTTTTCTCTCTCTTCTATTTGTCTATCTATCTATCTATCTATCTATCTATCTTGATTTTCTTTTTGATGGAAGACAGACATGAAAGTAAGACAGCCAACACAAAAGGGTGTATATATAAGGAAAATGAGAAAGTGACTATGTCTGGTGAAAAATACAAGCTCAGAAAAGGTAGGGAAGACATAAATTTTCATCTCTGGCAGATGCTTAGAATAGGAGATGATCTACATGGTTTAAAACCAAAACAAGAACGAATATCCATGACCTTCAGAGACAGGAAAGATTCTGTTTCCAGATTCAATGTGCTATTGTATTTAAGCTAGATTTTTTTTTTTTGCCAAAAATATGATAAAGCACAGACATAGGGAAATATCAACTATTTAGGAGGAGAAGAACAAAGACAGAAGAGAAATAAAGCAGAAGCTCCCTCTGAAAGATAGAGGATGTCAGACCGAGTAGGGAAAACAACAGCCTTTCAACATAGCCTTAAAGATGGTCCACAAAGCAATGGAGGATGTGGAGAAATCAGAAAAGAATGACTGGGAGCCGGGCGTGGTGGCGCACGCCTGTAATCCCAGCACTTGGGAGGCAGAGTCAGGTGGATTTCTGAGTTCGAGGCCAGCCTGGTCTACAGAGTGAGTTCCAGGACAGCCAGGACTACACAGAGAAACCCTGTCTCGAAAAACCAAAAAAAAAAAAAAAAAAAAAAAAAAAAAAAAAAGAATGACTGGGCAGTGCCGAAATACCGTTAGAGGTGGAAATGCTGAAGCAAACAGAGGGAAACCCAGAATGAAATCAACATGAAGGATATCAGGGCAGACTGAAATGAGCAGAGGAATCTGAGCTGAGGCTCATCCATGTTGGATGTATTAAATCTGGAGAAGAGAAAGAAGGAAAAAAGGAGTGGCCCTTGGTCCTGGGGGTGGGGGGCTCCATGCCCCAGTGTAAGGGAATGCCAGGGTGGGAAAGTGGTAGTGGGTGAGTGGGTGGGGGAGCACCCTCACAGAGGCAGGGGGAGGGGGGCTGGGAAAGCGGGTTTCCGGAGGGGAGACCTGGAAAGGGGATGACATTTGAAACGTAAATAAAGAAAATATCCAATAAAAAAAGAAAGAAGAAAAAAGAAATAAGGGAGAAATGAATGAAGAATGAGAGGGGAAACAAAAAGAAGACTAAGACATAAAATAGAAAGAGTGAAAGAAGAGATGGTGTTGGAGACAGTACCAGACACTCCTAAGTTGGACAGACCCTGGGTAGGATGGGATCTTAGACCCACTTTGAGGACACACAGTGAATCTGTCAAAAGACAAAGAGGATCTTAAAAGCATCAGACTTACCACAGGGAATTACTCATCAAGAATGTTGGAAGCTGGAAGGCAGTCAAAGGGTTAGTCTACTTAAAGTGAGAATACTTGGTGTGATGGTTTGTATATGATTAGCCCAGGAAGTGACCCTATTAGGAGGTGTGGCCTTGTTGGAGTAGGTGTGTCACTAAGGGTGTGGCCTTACGACCCTCACCCTAGTTGCCTGGAAGTCAGTCTTCTACTAGCAGCCTTCAGATGAAGAGATAGAACTCTCAGCTCCTCCTGCACCATATCTTTCTGGAGGCTGCCATGTTTCTGCCTTGATGACAATGGACTGAACCTCTGAGCCTGTAAGCCAGCCCCAATTAAATGTTGTCTTCTATAAAACTTGCATTGGTCATGGTGTCTGTTCACAGCAGTGAAACCCTAACTAAGACACTTGGGAAAATTTTCTTCAAATGTGAGGGAGAAATGAAGACATTTCTAGATAATCAGAATGCGAAGGAATTTGCTAACCCTATGTGTTTCAAGACATCTTAAGGATGACTTAAAGCCTTACAGACTAAAATGGGGGGGAATATTGGCAAAACTTAAGGTCATATGAAAGGTAAGAACTCACCGACTGAAAATAAACAAGTCATTAGAAAAGCCAAAGCTTACAGAAGCTAATCTTTACACTAGTGGTTTGTAGCTATACACTTCTGTTCTTACATGAGTTACATACCTGATACAGTGAACATGTGAGTCTAAAGGTTGTATTTCTCCAACTTTGCATTCGAAGTCCAAAGTTTGTTTGGTACACAAGGTACCAGAGTCTTCAAAGTACCACCAGGAAGGAGGGATTGTGACTACTCTGGCAAACACTAAGAGAGCAATAACCATCAAACCTTCAAATAATGAAAACCTGGATGTCAAACATCTAAATCAGATTTGCTACCAATCATCATCAGGGCTTAAAGTGAAGAGGAGCAAGGAAACACTTCTTCATTTCAGGAGTCTAGCACCAACTTAACGCCAGTTTCAAGACACACCTACTAGCAAAGAAATCTTCCCTCAGTGTATAAATAAGCTTATGAAAAACAGATGCAAAATGTTCTAAACAGAACACTGACAAACATGAGTCGCAGCATGCTAAAAGGCTTATAAGTCTGAGGGAATCTGATGCCCTCTTCTGGCATCTGTGGGCACCTGCACACATACGCACATACACGCACACCAAAAACAAATAGTAAAAATAAATACTTAACGAGAAAATAGGGTTGGCAAAAAATGGCTCGGTAGATAAAAGCACCTGTTCAGGCCTGGGGACCTGAGTTTTATCCCCGGGACCTAGAGTGCAGGGACAGTGTGAAGGCCAGAAAATTGTCTGACCTCAACATAAGTTCGTTCTCTCTCTCTCTCTCTCTCTCTCTCTCTCTCTCTCTCTCTCTCTCTCTCTCTCTCTCTCTCTCACACACACACACACACACACACACACCTACACCTAATAATATAATTAAAAAGTAATTAAAGTGATAAGTGCTTATACTGTGTCACTATTACTCCAAAGGTGTGTGTGTGTGTGTGTGTGTGTGTGTGTGTGTGTGTGTGAATCAGAATGAAAGGAGACAGAATTTATATCCATGTCTGTTTGTTATGAAGTCTGGCCTGTCAGTTCTACAATTCAGCATATATTCTCTAAAGACGAACTGTCTGCATGATAATCTGTTTTACCAAGGGTAGTAAGGTTAGAAGCAACTCAATCCACATCTGTGCAAATAGATGCTCACAAAATCCCTGGTAGCAGTAGAGACCCCCATGAGTCTTACCTGTATTTTAAACACCACAGAGATTCCTAACAATTTCCAGACAAGAAACTATTTAATACCATAGTTATAAATGTGTTATGCAAATAGAAGATATGGATAATTATGACTTACTTCCTTTGTTGTCTGGAGTTTATAATCTCGGAATTTGGAATTTTTATGTGCCTTGGAATTATAACAACATATAATGATAAATAGTATCATAAAGCATTAGAACTATATACCAGGTTTCAGAATGAGAGGGATTAAACGTGGGGAAAAAAGAGACTTCTGATGGTTACTAAGTTTTTAAAAGAGTAATTTGATTAATGCTCATGGCAATTTAATTTGAAATCCCGTTTGTCAAAACTGCAGCTGGGCATTCCTTTCTTAGCATTTTAGTGTGCCCAGACACCTGCTGCTACCTAAGTAGTTTAACATCTCATTAGTGTCTGCAACAGTAGCTTTCAGGGCCAATTGAAAGAAAAATAAAGGTAATGCAATTTCGCTCCGTGGGATCCCGATTTACATAAAATTACATATTTGTGATGACTGTTTTCCATCCAATAATTATATAATTTTTTTTGAACTTAAATATCCTGCCGATCTGGACTTTTTCTAAGAAGCAGAAAGCAGCTTGCTGAGTTTTTCTTTTTCCCTTGTAAGTATTTTCAGGCAGAGATTTTTTTGGAAGGTATTTCCCTTCCCCTGTGGAGAATTCAATAGCATTTGTTAGGGGAAAATATGATTCATGAATCAACTAGTAATTTGGCAGAGCAAGGAAGTTCTGCGAGTTTTTTAAAGGCTGGAAGTTCAGTCTTCTGGTGTGATGGGGTTATTAAACCAATATAGGCTTGGCTTCCAATTGGAATGGACTCATTTGGCAGTAGCAATGTTTCAGTCACAAAAAAGGAGTCTAAGTGTGGTTTTAATAGGAAAACCCTGAGCGCAAAGATGATTTATATTTTCATGTGGAAGCTCTCTATGCGGTGTTGTATTGCTCTTGGGAGTCATCTATTATTTTTGAAACCTCTCCTCCTAGTTTTGTATTCGTAACTGTTCTTTTTCCTACCATATGGTGTATTTTAAAAATGTCTGATGATTTTGGAAATATATATATATATTATATATAAATTTGGAAATAATATGTATATAATATATATGTGTATAGATGTGTATAATATATATGTATATACAAATTATATATACACATATACATTATACATGTATACATTTAGATGCTACAGTATAAATCACTATCAACATATGGACAACTCTAAGAACAGTTTGGTGTCTTTAATATCCTTACTTAGTGATCAAAATGTTATATTTCACAGCTTCTCTGAGCTAAAATTAAAAATCTTATTAAGCTTTATATATAAATGTTATGGGACTTTATGGTTTAAAACATCTTGACACCTGAATCTGTATTTAAGTTTTTCATAAAATACATGTTTTTTATCATTACTGTACTCCCCAATTGTCTTAGTTAGGGGTTTTATTGCTGTGAACATACACCATGACCAATGCAAGTTTTATAAAAGACAACATTCAATTGGGGTTGGCTTACAGGCTCAGAGGTTCAGTCCATTGTCATCAAGGCAGAAACATGGCAGCATCCAGGCAGGCATGGTGCAGGAGGAGCTGAGAGTTCTACCTCTTCATCTGAAGGCTGCTAGTGGAAGACTGACTTCCAGGCTACTAGGGTGAGGGTTTTAAGCCCCCACACACAGTGACACACCTACTCCAACAAGACCACACCTCCTAATAGGGTCACTCCCTGGGCCAATAATATACGAACCATCACACCAATCTAACATCCCCCTTGGTGGTTGACACTGTAACACACATTCATGTAACACATTCGCACATTTCTTTTTGGTCAGCAGAGATTCCTAATCAGACACAGGTGTCCTGACTTGAAGGGACTTCAAGAACTAAGACTCGCTCTCTCTCTCTCTCTCTCTCTCTCTCTCTCTCTCTCTCTCTCTCTGTGTGTGTGTGTGTGTGTGTGTGTGTGTGTGTGTGTGTGTGTTGGGGGGGGCAGGGATCTGTGCCAATTCTGAGAAGATAATGGTTTATCATTTAAGTGGCTGGGATATGGCAGTTATTAAAAACATGTTTTATTAGATGAGAACAGCCAAGAAAATGATAGAGAAGTATCAAGGGTCATCTTCTTGGCCTAGTTTGCGAAGCGTTTTGTCTTCTGTGGTGACAGGGAGCCATTACTTTAGGGTTAGCCCCAAATTCCTGAAACAAAGGTTTCTAATTTCTACAGCAGCCTGCTATGACATTTTCTGAAATCAAACATATACCTTCACAATTCTATTACTCAACTTTACAGATTTGGACATATTGGTAATTTTGGCTACTGCATTTTCTGCTGTGGGACGTAGCATTTTCCTTACCATCTAGAGCTTTGCAGGTCAGGTATTTGTGAAGTGCTGGATATGCAGTAGTAGTCAGAGCATCTGAGACATCGCAGAGACTTCTGTGCGGCATGTCTCTCGGCTCAATGTAAACACATCATTCATGCATTTCCGAATCTTCCTACTTCCTGTGGAGGTCGCCCGTCCTATCCAGCTGTCACCACCTTTGCCACTGCAGATTCTTTATTCTGCGGAGGCGTAGCTTCACTGGGGTTTCAGGTGAGAAACTCACAACTAAGGACTCTTCTCTCCATGTTAGCTTACCACCAACTGAGCAGCGTTCTGCTTATTGAAAATTTCTTGGTATGCCTCATTTCTTTTTCCAATCTGACTCCAAGTAATGGAATATGGAATGAAATGAAGTTGACTATTCAAGGAATCTGTCTGGGAGATGACGAGGCTTGGTTTTCATACAGTTCATGAATTACTGCACCAGCCAATGAAGAGGAAGATGATGATGATGATGATGATGATGATGATGATGAGGAGGAGGAGGAGGAGGAGGAGGGGGAGGAGACTTCTAGACAGAACAAGCGTAAGATGGGAATTTGTAAATCTTTGCATCTGCTTCCTGCTTTCCTCAGCAATGCCTGAGACCTGGACCTAGTACTGAGGGCAGATGACCTGCTCAGTCTCCTCATCTGCTGTTTCGGTTGGGAGATGCAGATACAGGCTAGAATGACTTATCTTCTTATTTAATTTGGTGGATGCTTTAGTAAAAATCCTGGAATAATGAAGTTGCTGCTCCTCATCAGAATAGGATTTTTTTGTCTTTTCTTCCTTCCTTCCTTCCTTCCTTCCTTCCTTCCTTCCTTCCTTCCTCTTCTTTCTTCCTTCCTTCCTCTTCCTTCCTCTTCTTTCTTTCTTTCTTTCTTTCTTTCTTTCTTTCTTTCTTTCTTTTTCCTTCCTTTCTTCCTTCCTTCCTTCCTCTCCTTATCTTGCTTTTTTGCTTTTCTCTTCTTCCTCCTCCTCCTCTTCCTCCTCCTCTTCTTCTATACTTGAAGATTTTATTTTTCCAGATTCAACCTGTGTTAGTCACCATGGCTTTTACAGACCCTCTCCATGGGAATCTTTGGACAAGGAGGTGGGAGAATGCCAGGGCCAAGTCTCCATGGGCAGCATCTTTCTTTCAATATAAATGTGGAATCTTCCAAACCATACTGTGGCAGTTCCTTTTACAATAAGTTTACCTTTTTTAATATTTACAAAATATTTGTTCTCTTACTCTTAATTATGTGTATGAATATGTGTCTCTGTGTTGATGGGTACATGTGAATAAGGGAGGGCCCACAGAGGTCCACTACATCAGATATTCTAGCACTGGAATTACATGGAGTTGTGAGCTGCCCAACCGAGGTGCTGGGAACCCAAGTTGGGTTCCCAGAGCGACATGTGCCCTTTACCACTTAGCCATCTCTCCAGCCCCAAGAATTTTACTTTAGAGAATTCCAATTTTCCTTTTCATCATTAGCTGCTGAGGCACAGACCCATCAATGTTGTTCTGTTCTGTTCTGTTCTTTTCATTTCTTTCTTTTTCTCGATACTACCAGGAATTGAAACCAGGGACTCAGAGTTGACTACCAAACTTCCTACCAATGAACTGTAGCCTCAGCCTAGCTCTGTAACTTTCACTAATCAGAAACAGGACACAGACAAGCAAAGGGTTAAAAATGATTGCAACATTAACATAGTATAATCTGGACAATAATGTGTGTATGTATGTATATATATGTGTGTATATATATATGCATATATATACATATATATATATATATATGCTAAGGAGTATACATGTGGATACACTTTAATATAAATATAAAAAGAACAAGAAAGGCTAAATATTCGGGACTGAGGAAGGACTGGGTGCAGGTGACATATCCGAGCAGTGAAACTGGAGATTAAGTTAATTGGTACCCAGTTCTAGTTCTTTTTGGGGTGTTGCTTCAGTAGATAATTACATAAAATACCTTTAATAGTGAGATGTAAAATTTAATGTGGAGTTATATTCCTTCCATTTCTATACACCATGGCAATTCTAACTGTATAGAAGTTATTTAGTTGTATAGACTTTAGGTTACTATTAGGTTAATAATTAGAGTAATATAACTTCTGGTTAACATTGGTATGTGATATTTTTATTTATTAACAAATTTGATTTTAAAATAAACTTTATAAAATGAAATAAAATATTATAGTAAATTAGAGTATTAAAATGGTTCAGCTGTCTTATATCCCATGGCCTAGTGGGTTTTAGATAGAAGAGTGGGAAGTTCAGTGTGTGTGTCTGTGTCTGTGTGTCTGTGTTTCTGTGTGTGTGTGTGTGAGAGAGAGAGAGAGAGAGAGAGAGAGACAGAGACAGAGACAGAGACAGGGACAGAGAGACAGAGAGACAGAGACTTAAATAGAACTATGGAAAAGCCATGGCTCTTGGCTAAAATATGGATATGCAAGCTGAGCCTGGTACAGCAACTGTCTCCGGCTCATAATTTATTGACATTGAATATCAGCTAAGCCGGTCACAGATATGAACCGCTGGTAGCAATAGTGTGTGGGAGTGCCATAACTTCAGATCATAACTGAGCCTTTGCCAGTACAAGTCTACAAATAATTAATGGATTCTATTTTCCCAAGCTGAAAGGCAGACTCAGAGAACAAGACCCAGCTAGCCTGAGGTAAAATGCCCCCTGAGAATGTCACCATGTGACGTAAAGAAAACCTGCAGACGCAGACTTTGTAAGTAGTCAGATCTCCTCTTTCCTTCTTTCTTATTCCACTGAGGCAGGGTCTACCGGTAACACAATAGTCTTAGACGGGTTCTGGGAAGACATCGAAATGTAAAGAGGATACCAGGCAGTCATCCAAACGAGCCCTCAGCAACTGGCTCACGCGTCCATCCTCAATGCAATAGGAAGTAGCAGTTTGAAAGGCTGAAAAGTTAAGTGTCATAGAAATTTTTGCTCAAATATTAGTTTCTGTCATTTTTTTTCCTTAGCCAGATAAATCAGGCTTAAATAAGTTTGTCATGTGTGAAGGTTGGAAAATGTTAGTACTTTCCTGAATCAGTTGACCAAAGGCTGGGGATATTTAAAACAGTGGTGTAATGTAGGATTGCTAGTAGGGAATCTGGGATATAGTAACGTTCAGAAAATGTTAATAATGGAGATGATGGCGACAACGATGATGACGAGCTGTTGATGACAATGATGATGATGATGACGACGACAATGATGGGTCCCATGGGATTCAGTTTTAATGAGGGGGACACTGTTCTGGAGGGCAGATCTCTGGAGACCATGTTTTCTGTCTTATTAATGTGTTTTTTTCCTGACATTGTATTTATGATGACCTTATATTGACTAAAGTGCGACTTTCTATTGCCCTAACATGTTTTCCAGATGTTGCTCATGTGTCCTAAAGATAATATGTATCCTGACCCATGATTAGTCTAAAAACAACTGTTTCCAAAGGGCTTCTTGGAGCAATTGCCATTCTAAAATCTTTTAGTTCTTCAGTCCTATGGCTGGCTGTTTCAACTAGAATGACAATCAGTTCACTTAATTTTGTCTATAAATTTAGCATCAAATACTCTGTGGGGGGAAAAATGTAACAGGTGCGGTGGAGCACATTGGTTTCATCATCTTACCAGAGTCAGAGTGATTTTTACTGTATTAGAAGACATGTCTTTAGGTCAAACACACTTCAAAGGTGTTTGAAAGCATGGGCATGTTCTTTCTTTCTTATACTTGCTTTTATTTGGAACTTCTATATTGCTGAGTGAGCATTGCTGGTAAAAGAGTTTATTTATCTTCTCCCTCAGACTGTGCTTTTGAGAAAAAGAAGGTTGTTATTTAATTTGACCACCGTGACCAAAATCTGGTCCATCAAAGAGAGCACTGTGTTCATAGTTAGAACTCAACAAACATCAACTATGTTTAATATTTTTAACATCACTCTGTGTGTCTGTTCCTTTTCTGTTGCTGTGATAAAACACCATGACCAAGGCAACTTATAAAAGGAGGAGTTTATTGGGGGTGGAGGCTTCTGGTTCCAGAGGGACCATTGTGGGAGAAGTGGCAGGTGTAGAAACTGAGGCAGAATGCTGAGAGCTCACATCTCAGACCACACACATATAGCAGAGATGGGTGGAAGGATGGCTCATGGCAGGGTTTGAACTTTAAAGCCTGCTCTCAGTGATAGAGTTCCTTCACAAAGACCACACATTTTAAATTTACCTGATGAGTGCAATCAACTAGGAAAAAAGTATTTAAATGTCTGAGCCTATGGGGGGGGGACAGTCTTATTTAAACCACCACACTCTGGTAAACAACTTCTTCCTGTGTGACCTCACAGACCAGTAATAGCAGTATGTGGGACAGGGAGTCAGGAGGACCAGGAGGTCTTTAGAGTCTCAAACTCTGAGTATTTGGGGCAAGCTTGGGCTACAGAAGAGCCCTAAACCTAACATTGTCTTCCCTGATTGTACTTATCTTTTCTGAGAACTCTATTATTTATTATAATGAAGACTTTATAACAAAGACTTTAAAATCCATACAATTTTAAGATGCCAACCTTAATCCTCAGATATATGATTTCTATTACAAAGGGTTCATTGATTTTGTTTGTTCATCAGAAGAAGTAAAAATAAAAGAAGGTTCTTTATTAGCACTGTCTGCTTTTAATACAGCCACTAATTTTAGCAACTTTAGACTATCACCAGAAGCAAACTCATGTTTAATTTCACTCAATCGATGTGCTTTTCTTTCCAGAACTGATGGGGGGATGAATAAGAATGAAATAACGTCAGTAATAATTTCCTTTATTCTTGGCAAGCACAATCAGGTGCTGATGTTCAGGTTGTACTGTTGGCAACATTTTTTCAATTAACATTTAATCTTCCCCCACAGAAAGTTCAACCTTGTGCTGGCACGGAACCCAGCATTTCAGTGGAAGAATGTTGAAAAACAACAACAAAAAAGCTGTCCCTTCTGTTTTCTGCTGTTCTTCCTAGAGTCTTAGCTCTGAGAAGGCACAGCATGCTTCAAGGGTGTTACCCTACACTACACCCAATGCTTGCTTTATTTGTAGAGTTTGCTGTCTTGATTTTGGCATTAGATCTATATTGATGTATTCCACCGACTAGAGGGTCAGACTCAACAAAAGTCAAGATGATGACCTTTCAGTAGGATGGAGTTTTAAATGCCTGAATTTCCAAAGCTAAAGTGCAGACAAAGCTGTTTTTGTGACTCAGATGATCTCTTATTTGGTCAAAAAGTTTCATTTTATGCTATCAGGTTTCTCCTTTTATTACCATACAAATTTAAAAGTGAAATATGTAAATATCAAATTATCTAATCTTGGATGGATATTTTTGGAAATCGTTTCTCAATCTGGCCTGGAACTCATCATGGAGCCCAAGCTGGCTTTGAATTCATGACATATTTTGTTCAAAACTTTGGTTTGTAGTTCCCCTACCCTCTGAATTTATTAGGCAGTATGAAAAGATTCATCAAGCAGGGAAACAAATGCATTATCTAGCTGCAGAATTTCTTCTCCCCAGCAAGGTGGGTTTGGAGCGACCCGATGCCTTGAGAAACAGTAAATAGGAAGAATACGAGACTGAGCACAGTGGCACCCCTGAGAGGCTTTGCTTTGTTTCTATAGGCTAAAAAGATAATCTACAGATCAGTTTATTTGAATGGATAAGAATTATGATTTAGGACAATTAAAGATTCTGGGTGCATGCTATTGTGCTGCTGCTGCTGCTGCTGATGGTGGTGGTCTGTGTCCTGTGGGTTGAAGTGTGAAGTAAATTGGAAACAATCGAGGAATCTCTTCTCGCTTGAAGAACACTTCAGAGTAAGCAAAGATTTTTACTATATAGTATCCAACTTAGATCTGAAATCCCTGTGAGATTAAACATGGTTAGTGTTCTTTACAAGGCACTAACTAATAAGAATCAAGTAATTTGGGTAATTGGCATGAACATTTTACAATGGGCAGAGCTTCAAACCTGTCTCTTGGCTCCTGGTTTAGCTCTCTATCTACCATGTCTGTTTTGAAGAGAACTGCAAGGCCACATTTAAGGAAAACGTTAAATGGGCTTCAGCTCTCCTGGAAGCCAATTTACTAGGTACACTCTACACCCCCTTCCAGAGTTCAGCTGTTTTAGATCCCCTTAAAACAGGGCTCAGTTTCTCATTCGCAAGATCAGCATGGTGGACCAGACTGGAGCTGCGAGAACTTTGATGCATATTAGAAGCCTGGGAACGCTTTCTAAATGTCTATTCCCAGAACTAGTTTACAGAGATTGTGGATTAATTATCCCTCTCTGGATAGTGGCCTCTCCTCTTTCTCTCCTCTATGCTGCCTCTCTTTCCTCCTTCTTTTTCTCCTCTTTAAACTCCTTTTTGAAAAGAAGTTCTTAGGTAATGCTAATCTGAAACCAAGAGTGAGAACCATATTTCTTGAAAGCCTCCCCCCCATGTGCTTAATAGCATTTATAAGGTTTTGTGCAATGGGTATGACATTCCATGGTTAGATAAAGGAAAAATCAAAATTTATTATCTTTTTTATGTAGACTGGATTCCTTGCTAGAACTTAGATCCAGGTCTCACTTAAGAACATATGAGAAAAAGCATTTGTTTCTAGTGGACTCCATGTTACCCAGTTACGAGTCTATTGAAACTTAGCTCTCTGGGCAGATGTCAGCCTGGTGGGTATCTGTGTAAGCTAAAGTACTGTTGTACCCACAAGGAGGCCTTTGCCAGGCACAGCTGATTGAAGGATCAATCATGTCATTTATATGTGGATGGATGAAACTGTCAAGGTATGGAATCAACTAGGAAGGGGAATCTCAAACAATGTACACAGTCACTGAAAAAAAATCATGGACAGAAGTGAGGAATCATCCAGAGCCTCTGAACACCTGGGGTTCCCCTTAGCCAGCTGGACAGACTGAAGAAATGGAGGAGACATTGCTCAAAACAACCCTTGAGAACTATGGCAAACAAATGTTCAAAATACAACTGTGTTGTGTAGGTCAGAGAGAGAAAAAAAAAACAAAAAGGAAAAAAAGTCAGATCAACCTTTTTTTTTTTTTTTGAGACAGGGTTTCTCTGTGTAGCCCTGGCTGTCCTGGAACTCACTCTGTAGACCAGGCTGGCCTCAAACTCAGAAATCCGCCTGCCTCTGCCTCCCAAGTGCTGGGATTACGGGCGTGCACCACCACTGCCCGGCTCAGATCAACCTTTGTGTTTTAAATATCACCAAGATGTTGATGGGCTCATGGGGCCTTGCCCATCCCTGAAGATCTAAAACCAATTATTGGTTGGTAAAGGAAGGAAAGACATCTTCTCCAGTGGGGTAGCCACGTAAATATTGCCAATGCTTGTGTAAGCAACACAAATGAAATCAGATTGGTCATTATAAAATAAAGAGGTACTAGTTAGGAAGAAGTACTAGTTAGGAAGAAGTACTATGTAAGAAGAAGACAATCAGTGTGTATGAGAAAGAAACAGAGGAATATGATAGGTATGGAGAGTGGAAATGGTCATAACGAGAGTCATTTTATATATGAACAATATATGTAAAAACTTAGGGAAGCAGGGCTTCCATATCCATCAAGAATGAAATATATCACTTGTAAGAACCCTGAGTGACATCATTGTCTGGCTGTATATATGGTGGGTTCAGTGTGGCTGGTGTGCAGGCCCAGATGGCTTTGAGGACAGATTTTATGTGAGCTAAGAAGTTAATATGAATGCCCAGATGACATTATCGGTCATTCCCAAAAGCCTGCGAGTGGTTGAGGGGGGAAAACACTGCAAAAGCCTAGAAAATGACCTGGAATCAAAATGAGCATGAAGAGCTTTTAAGAGAAGGAAGCCTTTAGAAACCCTCTTTTCTTAGCACTCACCCTTGATCACTGGCTAAGGGTGGTCAGGGATGCTGGTTATCATTTGGACCAATGGAGAGAGAGAAGTCTGGGGAGATACAGAGGCAATACCATGTGGCTCCTACTAGAGCCCAACATTAACATCAGCTCAGGAAAGGCAATGCTGTCTGTCAGATCCATCTGGTGGTAACTGTGTTGTTACCCATTTTTATTGTTATTTTCTGAGCTTGAAAAAACATTATTTGAACAACATTCTGCATCTATAACTATTATGAACATGACCACTGCATGAGTAGAAATTTTTATACTTCCTTTCCAGCCATTGACCAATAAGATCTTGTGGGCCAAATCTAGCTGTCCACTTCTTTCTATTTGTTAGCAAAGAATGATTTTGTGATTTTTAAGTGGTTGACATACATCAAAAGAAAAATATTTCAAAGCATGGGAACCCAATATGAAAGTTCAAACTTTAGTGTCTATATAAAGTTTTGAGACAGAATTGTTCCCATTTATTTCTATAATGTCTGTGGCCTCTTCTAGCTATGCCAGAGTTGAGTCATTGGAACAGGGAGTATCTGGTTGTAGAAACAAAGTATTTACTTTCTCTCTTTTTGTAAGAAATGCTGGTCAAGGTGGCGTTCTAGTGTTCATCCGCTGGGCAGGAGGCCTGTGTGCAATTGTGTGCTCCAAAATGAGGTGAATCCTTACTTTGGAATACTTTAAACTCAAATTTTATTGTGTCTAATGAAAACATTCAGGGTATTAACGTAGATTTGAATGTTCCAGATTGAATATGCAACTGACTGTGCATGCCTATCACCCTCACTGTTTCAGAGAGCAGGCAGAGCCATTAAGTTGCATGCAGAGCCTTGATAAATGCACTATTAAAAATTAGAAGAAAGACTTTGTTGCTTACAATGGCTTCTAAAATGTACTAAATGTAGCTATGAAATCATTGTGGTGGTATAGCTATAGGCTAGTTACTATTTATTAGGTAATTTCTCCTCTATTTCAGAACTTCATTGGTAATAAAGGGTGAGACCTCAGATAATGGAACAGAATCCTAAATAAATTATGCTCCCAGACATTCGATGTTTCTGTCGCACAATTCTAATTTTACCTAACCTACTGTCTTTAAAAATATATGGAATTCAAGCTAATTTTGATAGTTTTACTCCAATATACAAAATAAAATATGCCATGTCTGTTTTTGGAAAGTGTGTAGTGCACCTAGCTATCTGGTGCCAAAGCGATGAGGGAATTATGGGAGTTTACCCTGCTTTCATACCACTCCATTTGTGTGGTGAGTTTGCTGCTGTATGTAATGCAATCAATGTCTTGATTGTCTTATTTGAGGAGGTTCTGAGTATCAGAGAATTCTGTGTCTGTAGACTTAAGCAATTGCAGTTCAAAAGTTTGGGGGAGATTTTTATATCACTGCACTCAACACACGGACTTCTTGTAATTCCCTAAGCAGTACAGTGTGCCATCTAGTCTCACATCATTTCTGTCATATTCAGGATTACATACAATCAGCAGATAATTTAAGATATCAAAGTCAAAGGAAATATTGGACATGTACTACAAAGGCCTGGAGTGTCTGGTCTTGGTATTTACAGGAGTCCTAAGGTCAAATCCTCTTTGACTATCAAGAGTTGACACTATTTCCTTGAAGGTTGCTGTACATTCCATCAATCCTTATTCTAGGAGGAAACTGTACAGACTACTTCACTGAAATTACTTCTCTCTAAAATGTACTTGTGGGCCTTTGTATCCACTCTAGAGCTTGTGCGCGTTCTCGTAGAGAACTGGGAATTACTTGAAAGGCTCTGTTTGTAAATACTCAGATGGCTCCAAACAAGGTGCTGTTCCTCCATAGAAGGATAGAAAAGCTTCATACTGTGAACCAGCATCCCTTCTGAAAGCTGGGGTTTGCCTCTGTGCTTCTCTGTAGGTTTCCTTTAGGAGTCTGAAGTAGGCTAGCTAGGTAGAGGGAGAAGGGAGGCACGGGGCAGGGGGCTGGAGGCAGAGCAACCACAATTACATACAGCAGTGATAGGGCTGAGCGTGATGTGATTGCTCTAACAGTAAAAGCCAAGACTACCCAAAATGGCTGCAAACAACACAACTGACCAAGTCCCCCAGGAGCTGTGCTGTGCTTCAGTATGTCACCTTAGCGTTAGCTTTCCAGAACTCCATAGAAGGATAGAAAAGCATAATAAATCCTATTTCAGGAACATCCCACCCCTTCTCTGTAATCCTTCACCTTAATTCCTGAATAATTCTCCCCTCTACAAACGCTTGCCTAAAGGACAGTGTTGTCCAAAATGCCCAGTGTTCTGCATTCTCCTGAGAAGCCTTCACTTCCTCTTGGGGGCTACTTTTGCTCTTCAAGAGAATTTCCTCCTACTTCTCTGCCTTTTCCTCCCGTCTGTGAATTATTCCTCTGATCGTGCAAGAAGTAGGAAACACTAGCTAGAGGTGTCATAATGGTCTCTCAGACCTCTCTGGACTCCACCAACCACAGCAACTTTGCGGTTTAAAATGCCCTCCCCCCTGTATAGTGACAAAATGCTCTCCAGTATCCAAAGCGCAAAGAAGCTGTTACATGCCTTATATGGAAAGTATGCTAGACTTTATGTAAACACAACTTCAGGTGTGCATGGTAGGCTGTGAGTTCAGTGGCAATTGTTCTTTAATGTGTATTAAATAGGACATCCATAAATAGAAACACACATGGATCAGGTTTATGTATTGATTAGTCAGTCGATGACCGTGTTTCAACCAGAGGCTCACAGCAATACTGTGGTAGTCATGGAGACGTTGCAGATATATACCATGATAAATGATGAGAACCCCTGTATTCATTTCTTTTTTACCTGTTTATTCCCATGGCGACAGTAGCAATTTGGTCTCAGTTCAAAGCTGTGGAGTTGGATGTATATTTATGCACATACATGCATATCTCTGTGTATATCAGAACTGTGGATTGCTGGAATCAATCCTGACTCCTCTTTGAAGCAGATGAAACCCATGAACAAAGCATTTCTTCCTCACTTTTAAAACCAAAGGTCTTCTTAGGTGATGGCTACCTATGATATTTCTATGAAGCCATGTTTGTATTTCATGTCTTTGATCTAGGACAGAATCCTTTTTATTTTCTTACATTCCTAAGAACAGAACTTTATAAGAATCCTACTTAAGGTTGGCTCATTTATGGTGTTGTGGAAGGGATAATGAAGACGGTCCTGAGAAAACAGAGACATTAACTGCATCATTGGCAGGACAGTTATCTTTTGTTACTGTTGTTATTATAGTCATTTGTGATTCACTCAGTATGCTGAGCTATTCTGGATGGTGCTACCTTCACTGAGCCAGCAGCTGTAACTCATGGACTCTTCAATCCTATTTGTTGTTATAAGCAGTAGATATAAGTGAGCTCCTTTTATTACTTCCTGGGCTCAGACTTTTCTTTTGTCAAAGAGTGACAAAGTTCCTGACTGATCTGGGACACTACAAATTACAGTCAGGTAAATGAGCTCAGCTACCTAGGCTCAGCAACTTCAACCCACAGATACTTGACCAGCACTTCATGTGTCATCCAACTGCTGCTTTTTCTGGTTCACATTCTTATTCCCAGAAGGTTATCTGCCCATGGAATTAAGCACTTGATCTGCCACAGGTGGGTGTTTGTGTTGACCTTTCAAATAGAACTGCCTTTGTCAGAACTTTCAGTACAGAGAGAAAAAGCACAATACCATGTTCTCAGTGAGAGACAGTGTCACCATGTGTCTCCAAGTGAACAGTGAGAGGCAATGCTTTTAAAATGAACCCAACCAGCCAGGAACCGATTCAGCACTGGGAAAAGACCAAGCCATGCCTGCTCCAGCTGCTTCCTGTGCTACTGGCTCTCTTTATAGAAAATTAGAAGCCAGAGGGGCTTAACAAGGAGGCAGGGAGATGCTGAGAAAAGGAGCAAAGGCTCCTGGATTCTTTGGCAATTGTTTTACACCTTTTAAACCTAAGAAAACATGCATAAATTCAGGTGTTTTGTTATTTAGTATCACTACTGTAAACCAAGGTTTCCTTTTGATCTAACAAAAGAATTAACTCAAATCATCGATGTATATCTTAATAAATAGAAATTACGTGAGCACAGTGACAGCCATGGGCGTTGAACTAGTGAATCTCTCTTCTCAGTGAAAACAAAAAAAAAATTCGATTTTCTTTGTATTGGTTCAATTGTCTAGCATAGAAAATCCCAAGCCCATTTCAGTTCTCTTATCTTATGATTCTGTTTATCTTTTTTTTGTCCCCAGGAACAATGAAAAGCATATTTTCCTTACCAAAAGCCATCTTTTAATTACTGCCTTAACTGTGGGATGAGGCTGAATCTCTCATTTGAATCTTTGTTTTGAATCACAGAGAATAAATGTCTTACAGCGTGCACTTCTGTATTGATTTCCTTCCTGTGTTTTTCCTTCTGCTGTTAGCCTTCTTTTCAATAGATGGTGCTCTTTTCTAAGAGACACATCCTTCACCCACAGACCAGAGAAATCGGCTTTACTTTAAACAATCATTAATTAAAGAAATCAGACAAGCAATTTGCAGTACCTTGGGAACAAAAGCCTAATGAGCGAAATGATCTTTCAGTGACTCTGAGCGCTCTGTTGAAGCCTGTGACATGTGTGCTGGATAGGTGAAGCAAATATTGTAACTAAACATGGGAGTGCGAAGCTTATGATGCCACCTAACCCCACTGGGAAGAAAACTCAAATCAGGAGCCATTTTAAAGTGCTGGGATATCCATCTACTTTATCAAAAGTAGATGGAGAAGTACTCCATAGTAACAGGCTGAATCTGAAGATGTAATTCAGTACCAGCACAACATTGCTCTCAGTCATTGCCAAACTCATCTAGAACACCCAAAACAACAGGAAGCAGACCTCAAACTCTTGGAAAGTAATTTCACTAGATAGAGATACTTTCCTCTCTAGACTATCCCAAACAACTCCCAGTAATACAGAATGCTGCTGCTTTTAAACTTCCCTAATTGCTTCCACTGTTTGCAAGCACTGAAAAAAAATAGTTATGCCCTGAGCTACCCAGTAATTCCAGATCCCACTTGGGACTCCCTCAGCAGAACTGGAGGAAGAAAGTGCGAACTGGGCTATAAACATCACAACAGCTTACTTGCTACATCTAGATTATCCTGCCCTGGAGAGGTGCCAGGGGAGATCCATCCACCTGGGGCACCCTCAGGATGGAAGAAGAGTAAGACAGAGACTCCCCAATACAGGAGAAGGAGTGGGGCTGTGGTCCAGCCTAATCCAGCAGGTCTAAGAAAGTTCTCGAGTTCATCTCTTCAGCCTACTGAGAAGCCTCTGTCCCTCCATTAGGGAAAGCAAGCTTGGTTCCCCTGCCTCACTGTTTACAACTTCCAGTTCTTACAGCTCATGCAGGGGGATGACTGGCTGCAAGACATGCTTCAAAGACCCTCTTGGCTTAGAATAAGAAGGGGATCTAAGATGGAGCCTCCCACCCCCACATCTTAATAGCTCGGGCCAAAGAAGCGTCTTGTCTTTGGGGAATTTTGAACACTGCTTTTTCAAGGGAGGGAGAAAAAAAAAAACCCAACCAACAAACCCCAGAAAAGTAAAAGTTCACACACCAACAGCAAGTGCTCTATTCAAACCACCGCCTCTTTGAATCTTGTTTACTTCTCTGTCTCTCACGGGGCTGGGGGACTTTGTTCCCCTTACCCCTCCACCCCCTCCCCCCGCGGAGCTAGGCATTCTGAACATTCCTTACCTTACAATCACATACATGACCAGGAAGTTTCCGAAGAGGCCCACTACGCACACGATAGAATAGAGAGCCATGATGGTGATGGCTGTGACCATGGAAGGACTGCCGGATTGAGGGCACGGGCTGTCGCTCCCACCAAGCCCTGTGCGGTTCAGCCCGCAGGGGTCGGACTGGTTGCCATCTACACGGGACAAGTTGAGCCAGGAGCCAGGTGCTGGGGAGCAACTTGCCTGAGCTAAGGGGTCAGAGCAGTCGCTGCTGTTCCCTGGGCCGCTGCCGCTGTCCATGGTGCTGAAGGCCCGCTGCGGACTCGGTAGGGTAGGCTGTAACTGAGAGCACCCAGACTTTTCTTCGGGGTTCCACGCGCCCCAGCCTCTTCCTCTCGCAGCTGCCCTAGGCTCCGTCAGTTTCTTACACGGACCAGCCCTAGTGGAACCAGAGAAGAGCGGCAGGCAGAAGGGAGCGTCTGAGCATCTGATAGTCTCCTCCGCTTGTAGCCCCCTCCCACCTTAGACATACACGGAGGCGCATCCCTCGCATCCCAAAGCTCCACTCTCTGGGTGGAAGGGAGGGAGCGCGGGCTGTGAGGGATCCAGAGGCTAGAGAGGAGGGAGGAGAGAGAAGGAGTGGATTGTGCGCAAAGCAACTCGGAGAGTCAGCCTCCTCCTAGGTCTCCATGCACTTCCGTGTGTAAATGAGTGTAAAGTGGGGTAAGGGGGAGCAGAGGCAGGGACGTTACAGAGAAGGGTGGGAAGAGAGACAGCGAAGTTTTCCTTGTAACAACCATGCATTAGGTAGGGTGTTCGCAACAGCCAGGAAAGTCATTGATCTGTTTGCATCTCAATGACCCTTATACCTCAACACTCTTCTGACTCAACTGCCCATTCATTTGCAATTCATTAGGGCTGGAGACCCACTAATGCTGTCCCCTTACTCGGATCCCCCGTATCTGAAGCAAAAATAAAACTTCAGTTCCTCAAAAATTCAACCCCACAAACCTGTTCAAAGCAACGATGGTCTTTTTTTTTTTTTTTTTTTTTTTTTTTTCTGAAAAAGAAACAAGTTGGGAAAGAAGCCTGCTTCGTGTGCCCCCACTCTTTCAATTTCTCTTAGGCTGGAAGGTCTATTTGCATTTCTTTTTTTTTTTTTCCTAGTGAAGAAGAAGAGCAAGAACGCATTACACAAGTGAGGGAGGAGGAGTTTGATAACCTGTAAAATGCACTAAGGATAATACTACCCCTGCCAGCTCCACTCTCGTGGACCTGCTGAGAAAGATTCAACCTTAGCTTTTGCACTTCCTCCATGCTCCCAAGCTTCTGGGGAGCAGGCTACTGAATCAAGCAGAAATTTTATCTTTCTCACGGTAGAGAATCCAAAGGGAACTCCGGGGCTCTTTTGAGTGTGGAATTAGCCTTAAGCAAGATCCTCGAGGAGCAAGAATGCATTTACAAAATGTTAGATCTCACATCTATGTTCACACGTGCTTCCCAAGAGATACAATCGTAAATTCAGCAGTACCGTGCTTTTCTTCACAACACTGTGCATGCATTTGCACGCACAGACCCATAGTTTTAGCTATAAATACTGGGAAAAATGCCCCCCCCCCTTGATTGTGGAAAGTTTAACTGAATTCTCAAAGACAGTGGGGAAACAAGTTTAGAAGGAACATGTAATTTAGGCACTCATCCTGAAAGAAAGATAACTCACAGCAAAACTATTAACTGTAGACTTTTTTTTCTTTGAGACAGGGTTTCTCTATATAGCTCTGGCTGTCCTAGAACTAACTCTGTAGACCAGGCTGGCCTCGAACTCAGAAATCCTCCTGCCTCTGCCTCCCAAGTGCTGGGATTAAAGCACCGCCCGGCTTGTAGACTTTTGACCAATGTTCAGTATTATTTTTACCCTGTTGCATTAAAGGGTGATTTCAGCAATCGTGTAGATAAGGTTTCACAGAGGCTGCTAAACTACCTTTAATATTCCTCCTAGTTATAACTGTGCCAGTTCATACGGTTGAGCTGAAATCTGGGTGCTCAGCATTTGTCAGTCGCCCCAGGACACACAGAACCATCCTCATCCCCCTTCTTGTGAATGACAGGGTGACTTGTAGGCTTGCTGCTGTCTTTGCTCTCAGATCATTTTGTGATATAGCCCTGTAAGCTCTCGCAGTGTGCGTTTAAATATGTTACTTTACCTCACGGAATCACAGTCTTCTTCTCAGAGTACAAACCTGATTTTATCCAACCATATGTTCTCATCTGAGATTAATATTTTCTTTCTATTGCTATTTTGTATGCTTCACTGAGAGTAATTATCATCCTTTGATTACCCCAAATGGAACATTTCCTGAACACCATTTTGTGTCTCTATGTCTCATCTATCTCATAGATCTATCTACGTATGTATGTATGTATGTATGTATGTATGTATGTATCTATCTATCTATCTATCTATCTATCTATATGTTTCAATGTATTTATATATCTATGTATCTATCTATGTATCTATCTATCTTCCTATTTTCTGTATGTCCTATTCATTCAATATATGCATTGAGAAAATACAGTTAAATATAATTTATCTGTTAAATATGAATATTAAGTTAGCCTTGAAAAACTTATTGAAAAGCTATACAGAAATAATAATTTCATAGTACTCAATAGAGACTGCAAGGATCAGAGTTCAACTTATGTTATTTCTTAGTTTTCTCTATTTCCTTCCAGGGAGATCTAAAGGTCTTCATGGAAGCTTAAAACTCCCACAAAAAAAGCAGACTATTTAAAAATGACTCAGCAAACTGAAATCCTAAATATTTTATATAGTCCGGATTCTAACCATGTGGACTTTAATTTCCTACAGCCTTAGTATTTTGTCTGTGGGAATATCTGCCTTTCTGCTGATGTTTCTTGCTAAACCTTGGAATTTCATTTGAATCCAGAATAGTTTATTACCTACTGGTCTAGGCTTAATTTTGCTATCAAGCTTATATGATAAAACGTTTTCCTGAAATGATTGGCTTAAAATGTATCTAGTCATCCTCTTGGATGGATCCTGCAATGAGCTGAAAGCTCCTCCTCTTTCTTGGATTTCAGTGTCTCTTGGCTTTAGGTATTCATATAATTGCCTCCAATGTACACTCATTTTCAGAGTTTAGTCCTGATTGTTTTTGAGAGTGGCTGTTAATGGAACACATGATTAACAGCTGTTAGTGAGAACCAGAGTCGTAAATACTATACATGGACTAATTACAGTGGCTCATAGAAAGAAGAAGGCCAGGCACTGTTTCTTCTGGAGAGCATGTTATGTGTTTTGTAGCTACATCCTATCATTAGCATGTGAATGTGCATAGCTAATTAGAAGACAATTGAACATCGATATCAATATCATGTTTAGACTACTGGAATGATACACAACCCTTCAATAAGATGTAGTAAGACTCCTTGGTTTAGAGCTTAAAAAAGCTTGATAGTGGGTTGTATAGTTTATTTTCTGGCTATGGGTGTTTGTCATGAGCCTAGGAGAGTCTCCCATCAGTTTATACTTGAAAAGAGGTTGCTCTTTATCAGTCTCACTTAAAAATTACTGAACACTCGCAAAAACTTCTGTGTATGTGGGTGTTACCGCTTGAACGTAAAACATACCACACAGCTCAGGTGTTAGAACTTTCGGTCCTCCGCTGCTGATGCTGCAGAACCTAGAGAAGGCAAGCCTTTGATGAGCGGAGTGGTTACTGGGAGGGTGTCCCTGAGGTTTTACAGCCCAGCCCCAATTTTTTCCCACTCAATGTTTTGCATTGCAGCTGTGACATGGCTACCTGCCTCACTCCTGATACTATGCCTTCCCTGCCATGTAGAGCTGTGTCCCCTCACACTGTAAGTCCAAATAAACCCGTCCTTTTTAACTTTGCATCTTACCAGGTACTTGGTTGCAGTGATGAGAAAACTTCCTAATACAGTAGGTTGTTGTTGTTGTTGTTTTTTAAATCATAATTCATCCCATTAGAAGTTAAAGCTACAAAATATAGAAAACCACATTTCTTTAGCAATTTAGCAAAAATTAACAACACAAATACGACTCAGACAAAACATATAATTGTTTTTATTTTTAAGGAATGTCACCCCAATTCCCTCCCCTTCCCCTGGATTAGCAAAAAAGGTATTTAGTAGGGAGAGAGGTAATATGGCTGGACCATTCTTTCAACAGTACGAATTGGAGGTAGTTCGGTTCTTGCACCTGATTGTATCTCAGTAAGACACAACACAGGTGGATGGCGTATATGAAGACAAGTGAGGAATGTTCGCATTACTCAGATGCGTGGTTGGAAAAAAAGAGACGAATTTAGTGGTCTTTATAAATAATTGTGGCAATTTTCTTTTCGTACTAAACCCAGTCAGTCTTCATGTCTTAAAGGGAAGCTGGGTAATAGGACTTAAACTACATAAGTAATTCTTACATCCTGTGGTACTCACAGATCCATGAGCTGGTCTCCTATTTTGAGTGACTAGTCTACTTACTCATGGCTTTGTAATATTGCCAAATGGTCATTTGAGTCTATCCATGGCACCCCAGCACTTTCCCAATGCCCAAAGGACCCCGTTCCACTAACGGCTATCCACACTTGTTAATACCACCACTAGCTAGCTGTGTTGATGAAATTCCTAATATTGTGATACTATCAAGATTTTTTTCTTTTAATTTCCGATTTTGTTGGGAAAACAGAATCTCCTTGCTGATAATCAATAGTTACAGTCATACTTGAGGTGATCAATTCACCTTCTTCATTTTAAAGAAAATACCAGCCAAACATGTGATTCGAGTCGGTATAGACATCTTTCTTTTAGTCATTCTTCAGATGAAAATATTAGGGGTGGAGTACATGGTTCCTGTTACAGCTGTGACAAACCACACAGGTACTTTTCCTTGTGAGTGACAACCCTCTGTGGTAGGTGATGGGCAAAATGTTCTATGTGTGCTTGCCGTTTTCTCACACAGATGTTAAGGGTCAGGATGTCTGCATGTTTGTGTGTTTGTACTGTATATATGTGTAGTTTATGCAAACATGGTATATATACAGCTGTGAATATGCAGAGACCAGAAGCAGATGCTGGGGGTTCTCCTCTACTCTGCTTTAGTCTCTTGAGACAGAGTCTTTCCCTGAACTTGGAGCTATGCCGGAGGCCAAGAAGACCTAGAAACCCTCCTATATTTGACCTGTGAGTGCTACATAAGTACTTATGTGACCTGAGTACACACAGGACCACACCCAACTTTTTATATGGGTGCTCATAGTTGGACAGCAAGTGCTTGTACTTGCTGAGACATCTACTCACCCTCCAATGGAGGAAATTTTATAAAATTAACTTTCATTCATGTATAGATACTCCCTTTCAGTTGTTGGTGCAGTGGGGGACAAGAGACTCCCCCAAAATGCAAGCCATTGACATCACTCCTGATTGCCCACTGGGACTCGACAAGACCCCATTTGCTGAAGATACCACGCATTTTGGTCACAGGACTTTGAAAAGTCAAGCTGATACTGCCCTGGAAGCTTCCTCTCTGCTATTCTGTCACAATACCAGAAGGTGCTCTTTAGGTTGCTATGGGGAGAAAAGTGATCATCAGTTTCTCCCAGCTGTGACTCCTGCCAGCTGCAATAATGGCCAGTCTGTCAAGAGAGAGAGCATGAATGTTATAGGGGTAAAAAAAAAAAAAACACTTTGTGATTGGATTAAAGGCCCTATCCACAGGAAGAAGTTGATTCCTGGTCTTTTAATTCTGGGTAAGAACTAGGTTATAGAGCTCATGGGCTCCAGAGATGAAGCTACTATTGTTATTTTCTTAAATAGACACAGTATCAAACATGCCTTCTAAATATGTATCTCTATACAGGACATCTCTCAGACCTTGCCAGAAAAGCCTCTTTGTGCTGTGGGAGGTGGTTGATATGGAGGCTCGTAAATGTCAAAATGCAGAGATATATTTATGGAGTGACTGACCATAACGCTGGGTGGGGCAGGGGTGGGGTGGGGCAGGGCAGGGCGGGGCTTCTTTTTTTTAATTCTTTTTTTTTATTTTCTATATTCTTTGTTTACATTCCAAAGGCTTTCCCCTTTCCCAGTTACCCCCCACCATATGTCCCATAATTCCTCTCCCCCCCATGCTATTCCCCACTCTTCCCCCCCACCCCACGATTTCTCTGTTCTGGGTCTACAATACTGGATCCAATCTTTACAGGCCCAGGGTCCTCTCCTTTTTTTCTTCTTGAGAGTCATTTGACTTGCTAATTGTGCCTTGAGTATTTAGGGCTTCTGGGCTCATTAATATCCACTTATCAGTGATTGCATTTCCTGTGTATTCTTTTGTGATTGGGTTAGCTCACTTAGGATGATAGTTTCCAGATCTAACCATTTACCTACAAATTGCATGAATTCATTATTTTTAATTGCTGAGTAGTACTCCATTGTATAAATATACCACATTTTCTGTATCCATTCCTCTTTTGAGGGGTATCTGGGCTCCTTCCAATTTCTGGCTATTATAAACAAGGCTGCTATAAACATAGTGGAGCATGTGTCTTTGTTGTATGCAGAGGAATCCTCTGGGTATATGCCCAGGAGTGGTATGCCAGGGTCCTCTGGGAGTGGCATGCCCAATTTTCTGAGGAACCGCCACACTGATTTCCAGAGTGGTTTTACCATTTTGCAATCCCACCAACAGTGGAGGAGTGTTCCTCTTTCTCCACATCCTCGCCAGCACTTGTTGTCTCTCGAGTTTTTAATCCTAGCCATTCTGACTGGTGTGAGGTGGAATCTCAGGGTTGTTTTGATTTGCATTTCCCTGATGACTAATGATGTTGAACATCTCTTAAGGTGTTTCTCGGCCATCCGAATTTCTTCTGGTGAAAATTCTTTGTTTAGCTCTGTACCCCATTTTTTGACAGGGTTATTTGGTTCTTTGGGGTCTAACTTCTTGAGTTCTTTGTATATATTGGATATTAGCCCTCTGTCGGATGTGGGGTTGGTGAAGATCATTTCCCACGTTGTTGGTTGCCGTTTTGTCCTTCTGACAGTGTCCTTTGCCTTACAGAAACTTTGTAATTTTATGAGGTCCCATTTGTCAATTCTTGATCTTAGAGCATAAGCTATTGGTGTTCTGTTCAGGAACTTTACCCCTGTGCCCATGTCCTCCAGGGTCTTCCCAAGTTTCTTTTCTAATAGTTTCAGTGTGTCTGGTTTTATGTGGAGGTCCTTGATCCACTTGGAGTTGATCTTAGTACAAGGAGATAAGAGTGGGTCAATTCGCATTCTTCTGCATGTTGACCTCCAGTTGAACCAGCACCATTTGTTGAAAAGGCTATCTTTTTTCCACTGGATGGTTGTGGCTCCTTCATCAAAGATCAAGTGACCATAAGTCTGTGGGTTCATTTCTGGGTCTTCAATCCTATTCCATTGATCTACCTGCCTGTTGCTGTACCAATACCATGCAGTTTTTAACACAATTGCTTTGTAGTACTGCTTGAGGTCAGGGATATTGATTCCCCCAGAAGTCCTTTTATTGTTGAGACTAGTTTTAGCTATCCTGGGTTTTTTGTTGCTCCAGATGAATTTGAGAATTGCTCTTTCTAAATCTATGAAGAATTGATTTGGGATTTTGATGGGGATTGCATTGAATCTGTAGATTGCTTTTGGCAAGATGGCCATTTTTACTATATTGATCCTGCCAATCCAGGAGCAAGAAATATTTTTCCATCTTCTGAGGTCTTCTTTGATTTCTTTCTTCAGGGACTTGAAGTTCCTGTCATACAGATCTTTACTTGTTTGGTTAGAGTTACGCCAAGGTACTTTATGTTGTTTGTGGCTATTGTGAAGGGTGTTATTTCCCTAACTTCTTTCTCAGCCTGCTTGTCCTTTGAGTACAAGAAGGCTACTGATTTGCTTGAGTTAATTTTATAAATACTTTGCTGAAGTTGTTTATCAGCTGTAGAAGTTCTCTGGTGGAGTTTTTTGGATCGCTTAAGTAGACTATCATATCATCTGCAAATAATGATACTTTGACTTCTTCCTTTCCAATTTGTATCCCTTTGACTTCCTTATGTTGTCTAATTGTTCTCGCTAGAACTTCAAGTACTATATTGAAAAGATATGGAGAGAGAGGGCAGCCTTGTCTATTCCCTCATTTTAGTGGGATTGCTTCAAGTTTCTCTCCATTTATTTTGATGTTGGCTACTGGTTTGCTGTAGATTGCTTTTACTATGTTTAGGTATGGGCCTTGAATTCCTGCTCTTTCCAAGACTTTTAGCATGAAAGGATGCTGAATTTTGTCAAATGCTTTTTCAGCATCTAATGAGATGACCATGTGGTTTTTTCTTTTAGTTTGTTTATGTAGTGGATTACATTGATGGATTTCCGTATATTGAACCATCCCTGCATCCCTGGAATGAAGCCTACTTGATCATGGTGAATGATCGTTTTGATATGCTCTTGGATTCGGTTGGCAAGAATTTTATTTAGTATTTTTGCATCAATATTCATAAGAGAAATTGGCCTGTAGTTCTCTTTCTTTGTTGGATCTTTTTGTGGTTTAGGTATCAGCATAATTGTGGTTTCGAAGAACGAGTTGGGCAGTGTTCCTTCTGTCTCTATTTTGTGGAATAGTTTGAAGAGTATTGGTGTTAAGTCTTCTTTGAAGGTCTGGTAGAATTCTGCACTAAAACCATCTGGTCCCGTACTTTTTTTGGTTGGAAGGCTTTCTATAACCCCTTTTATTTCTTTAAGGGTTATGAGACTGTTTAGCTGATCTACTTGATGGTGATTTAATTTTGGTATTTGGTATCTGTCTAGGAAATTGTCCATTTCCTCCAGATTCTCCAGTTGTTTTGAGTATAGGCCTTTGTAGTAGGATCTTATGATCTTTTGAATTTCCTCTGTTTCTGTTGTTATATCCCCCTTTTCATTTCTAATTTTGTTAATTTGGATACTATCTCTGAGCCCTTTGGTTAGTCTAGCTAAGGGTTTATCTATCTTGTTGATTTTCTCGAAGAACCAGCTCTTGGTTTTGTTGATTCTTTGTATGGTTCCCTTTGTTTCTGCTTGATTGATTTCAGCCCTTAGTTTGATGATTTCCTCTCTTCTACTCCTCCTGGGTGAGTTAGCTTCTTTTTGTTCCAGGGCCTTCAGGTGTGCTGTTAAGTTGCTAGTGTATGCTCTCTCCAGTTTCTTTTTGGAGGCACTCAGGGCTATGAGTTTTCCTCTTAGCACTGCTTTCATTGTGTCCCAGAGATTTGGGTAGGTCGTACCTTCATTTTCATTGAAGTCTAAAAAGTCTTTGATTTCTTTCTTTATTTCTTCCTTGACCAGGGTGTCATTGAGTAGAGTATTGTTCAGTTTCCATGTGTATGTGGGCTTTCTGTTGTTCTTCTTGCTATTGACGACCACTTTTACTCCATAGTGATCCGATAGGAGACATGGGATTAGTTCGGTCTTCTTGTATTTGTTGAGGTCTGTCTTGTGACCAATTATATGATCAATTTTTGAGAAGGTACCGTGCGGTGCTGAGAAAAAGGTATACTCTTTTGCTTTAGGATGGAATGTTCTATATATATCTGTTAAATCCAATTGGTCCAAAGCTTCAATTAGTTTCACTGTATCCCTGTTTAATTTCTGCTTTCCTGATCGGTCCATTGAGGAGAGTGGAGTGTTGAAGTCACCTACAATCATTGTGTTAGGTTCCATGTGTGCTTTAAGCTTTAGTAAAGTTTCTTTTACGAATGAGGGTGCCCTTACATTTGGCGCATAGATGTTCAGTATTGAGAATTCTTCTTGGTGGATTTTCCCTTTGACAAGCAGGAAGTGACCTTCTGTGTCTCTTTTGATGACTTTAGGTTGAAAGTCAATTTTATCTGATATTAGAATGGCTACTCCGGCTTGTTTCCTGGGACCATTTGCTTGTAAAACTGTCTTCCAGCCTTTTACTCTAAGGTGGTGTTTGTCTTTGACACTGAGATGTGTTTCCTGTATGCAGCAAAATGTAGGGTCCTGTTTCCGTATCCAGTCTGTTACTCTGTGTCTTTTGATTGGGGAATTGAGTCCATTGATATTAAGAGATATTAAGGAATAGTAATTATTACTTCCTGACATTTTGGGCATTATTATTATTATTTGTATTTGAGTGGTTCTCTTCTTTTGGGTTGGATGAGATGGGGTTTCTATCTTGTTTCTTCTGGGGTGTTGTTTCCCCCCTTGTGTTGGTATTTTTCCCCTATTATCCTTTGTAGGGCTGGGTTTGTAGATAAGTATCTTGCAAATTTGGTTTTGTCGTGGAATATCTTGGTTTCCCCATCTATGGCAAATGAGAGTTTTGCTGGGTATAGTAGTCTTGGCTGAAGTTTGTGTTCTCTTAGGGTCTGCATGAGGTCTGCCCAGGATCTTCTAGCTTTCATGGTCTCAGGTGAGAAGTCTAGTTTAATTCTGATAGGTCTTCCTTTATATGTTACTTGTCCTTTTTCTCTTACTGCCTTTAATATTCTTTCTTTGTTTAGTACATTTGGGGTTTTGACTATTATGTGACAGGAAGTATTTCTGTTCTGGTCCAGTCTATTTGGGGTTCTATAGGCTTCTTGTATATTCATGGGCATCTCTCTCTTTAGGTTGGGGAAGTTTTCTTCCATAATTTTGTAGAAGATATTTGCTGGCCCTTTAAGTTGTAGATCTTCATTCTCATTTATCCCTATAATCCTTAGGTTTGGTCTTCTCATTGTGTCCTGGATTTCCTGAATGTTTTGGGTTACCAGCTTTTTGCATTTTGCATTTTCTTTAATTGTTGAATCCATGGTTCCTATGGTATCTTCAGCATCTGAGATTCTGTCTTCTATCTCTTGTATTCTATTGTTGATATTTGCATCTATGACTCCTGATTTCTTCCCAAGGTTTTCTATCTCCAACATTGTCTCCCTTTGTGATTGCTTAGTTGTTTCTACTTCTGTCTTTAGATTTTGTATGGTTTTGCTCAGATCTTTCAGTTGCTTGTTTGTGTTTTCCTGTAATTCTTTAAGGGATTTTTGTGTTTCCTCTTTTATGACTTCTATTCGTTGACCCATGTTCTCTTGTATTTCTTTAAGTGATTTTTGTTTCTCCCCCTTATTGGGATTCATTTTTTGCTCTATATTCTCCTGGATTTCTTTAAGTGATTTTTGTGTCTCCCTTGTATGGGCTTCTAGTTTTTGATCTATTTTCTCCTCTATTACTTTAAGAAATTTATCTAAGTGATCCTCAATCTGCATCTTTACCGGTGATTTTAGATCTGAGTCTTGTTTTTCTGGTGTGTTGAGATATCTGGGATTTAATTGTGTTTGCCTTGTAATGGCTTCTAGCTTTTGATCTATTTTCTCATGTATTACTTTAAGAGATTTATCTAAGTGTTCCTCTATCAGCATCCTGACCAGTGATTTTAGATCTGAGTCTTGTTTTTCTGGTGTTTCGGGGTGTCCACGATTTATTGCTGTTGGGGAACTGGGTTCGGATGCCGCCATACTGCCTTGATTTCTGTTAGTAGCGATCTTACGTTTGCCTTTTGCCATCTGGTTAACTCTGGTGTTAGTTGGTCCTGTAGATACTAGCTGGTGCTTGACCCTCCTGTGGGGTTGTAAGGCTATTTCCCAGCGACTGGGATACCTGAACCACTGTCCTGCAGGGCTCTTGCTCACAGATTGCTGACAGGTGGCCTGAGTCCCCTGAGGTCTTAAACTCAGGATATCCCAGGTACTTGGTTCAGCCTGTTGGGCGGCTGCTCTGTACTGCTCCTGCTCAGGGTTTGCTGTCTGTTATCCTGTTTCCCCAGGGGTCTTAAAGTTGGGATATCTCAGTTATCTGGTTCTGCCTGCTGGTCCCAAGCTGCTGGGAAGCTGGCTGGGTCCGGCTTCCCCGCCACCGGCTCGATGGGAGGCTGGTTCCGCCTCCGGCTGGGTCTGGGCACCTGGCACACTGGCTGGGTCCGGCTTCCCCACCACCAGCTGGATGGGAGCAGGGCTTCTTTTTGTTGGCTGTAAGTGTGAGTCTATGAGGCATACACTGGTGAGTTGCAGGACAGAGTGTATTCACAGTGTTGGCTGTTTTTATCAACCATACTTTCCATAGTACCTCCAACTTACTCCTGCAAAAGCCATATCATTCTATAGAATTGTTAAAATAAAAATTTGCCTTGTCTATTTCCTGACTCTTGGAGACCTCAGGGGTCCGTAGACCACACCTTTGTGCATACTGATCTAGACTCTGGCTTTTCTGCTTTGGTTTCCTGGCAATCTGCTGGGTACAGATACATAGATGCCCCCTGGGTGGCACCCCGGTTTCTCTCTAAGCACTTGCTCCGCTCCTGTGCCCCACAACCTTCAATGGCTTCCTTCCACTTCTGTTGAAATCTTATTAACTTGCATCCTTTCGCCTCCGTTTCTCAGGGCTCCCCTCCTGTCTGTTCTTTCTCCCTCTCTCCTCTCCCTGAAATTTCATATTCCACAAATTACAAGAAAAACAACAAGGGAAACGTTTCTTCTGGCATGTAACCCGGTTTTCAAGGCATTGCCCTGTTTCAAGGGCAGAAGAACTTGTAGCTTTTCCTTGCATTCAATGAGACTGACTGTCCTGCTATTGAAAACTGGTTATTTATTTAGGTTTCTGCTTCTAAGCCAAGTCCTGCCTAGTGTCTCTCTGTTTTCTCACAACCCTACATATTCGTCCATTCTTTGATATCAAGACCTTTTATTTCAGAGGCTATTAAGGACTTTAATAGGACTAAAGTTATTGACATTTCAATCTTTCTCTCCTAGCTTTCTCTATCTCCTCCCTCTCCCCCCTTCTTCATTTATTATACTTCCAACTTTTCCAATTCTGCTTTCATTTATCCCAAGGTTATCCTTTTCCTTTGCTTATGTCTCATCTGAGGGATTTTTAACATCCTTTCTGCCCATCTTCTCAATATGCCCTTCATAGTGATCTCAAATCATGCTCATCTACATTTTTTGTGTATGTGATAATGTACCCAATTTAGGTCTCCAGCTCTGACTCCTACCCTAGAGCAGTGGTTCTCAACCTTCTTAATGCTGTGACCCTTTAATTCAGTCCCTCATGCTGTGGTGGCTCCAAACCATAAAATGAATTTCATTGCCACTTTGTAAGTGTAATTTTGCTGTTGTTATGAATTGTAATGTAAATATTTGATATGCAGGATATCTGATATGCAACCCTTAAAGGGATCGTCATGCACATGTTGTGAATTGCTACTCTAGGGAGTCAGATTCTTATGTGCATCTGTTTGTTGAATGTGTTCACTAGAGATTCAATGTGTCAGCTATTCTCATCTTCCTAGCCCAGCCCAGTTCTCTTATTGGCACCATACCTCTGTTTCTTCATTACCTTTGGCACCTTGACAGTAGCTAATGGCATAACATCTGAGTTTCTGTTCATGGTAAAATTATGTTTTAACCAAAGATAAGTAGCATGGCTGTGGACAACTTAAATACATTGCTGATCATCTGTTGTTTTTAAACATTCATAAAATTTACTTCCTAATAATGTCCACCCCATAGACCCTTTACATAATAAGTATTAAGTAGGTTTGGATTAATATACCACTTACAAAAATTGCCACCATACTTAAGCATGCTGTAAATATTTACTAAGTAATATCACAGGTCATTCCTACTCCCCTTCCACCCCATTTTTAATCACTAAGATCTCATAAATGTACTCTTGCTGGCATCACTTTTCTAGTTCAATCTTTAATGACTCCTTTGGAATTATGTGGTGAGTTCTGCGCTGGTCTATCTTCTCCTTCATACATTCAGCTTACATACTGTTACTCAAGTGGGATTTAGGAAACACACAGGTGATTGTGTCACTGCTGACCTTGCTTATTGACTTTTTATGACTTGTAGGTCAGAGCTGACATCCTGACATCTTTAGGACCATCCCCAGAGCTGCACTTCTAGTCTTCACTGTTTGCACTTTACTCTTTTGAGTTCTGCCTTGGTTAGCTTTCTATTGCCATAATTAAACACCATGACTATGAGCAACTTGCAGGGGCATGGAGGGGGTTATTTCATCTTATAATTACCAAGTTACATACTCCTTCACTGAAGGAATTCAGGGCACGAACTCAACTCAGGAACCTAGTGGCAGGAACCGAAATGCAGATTGTAGAGGGCTGTTGCTTACTGCCTTGCTCCTCATGGCTTGCTCCAGCCTGCTGGCTTTATATACCTGCTAGGGGATGGTGTTGCCCACAGAGGGCCGGACCCCTTCCACATCAATCTTCAGCCAAGAAAATGCCTCACAGACTAGTCTATAGGCCAGTTGAAATGGAGGCATTTTGTCAGTTGAGAACGCCTCTTCCCTAATGACTCTGACTTGTATGAAGTTGACCAAAAACCCAACCAGGACAAATGCTAAACAGCTAGTTTCTGTCACGCATGAACTCTGAGGAACTAAGATATAGTGGACAGCTAACGTTTGCTGTGATCCCTCCTTCCTGTGTTTTGCTCATTTTCTTTTCTGCCACATAGTAAATATTTAAGAGTCTGGCAAACTCTTAAATATTTTTGAGCAAAATATGGTGTGCCAGTTCTGCTGACAGTGTGGGCTGGCATGGATAGAACACAGCAAGTCTCCAGGCATTTCTGCAACTGCTGCAGGAAGGCATACAGTCTCAATGGGCAATCTCAGGCCTTGTAGGCACAAGAGGAGGAGTCTTTCAGAGTTTAATGCTCTTATGCCATCTTCCCCTTTATAGTAAAATTGGAAATTGCCTGACTCTTAATACTTTTTGTTAATATTAAGAGCCTCTACTTGAAATATGATTTAAATTTCTTCTTAGAACTTTTGATAAGATTAAAGTGCCATAGAATTCTTTTATCACTTTTTCTTATTGTTTGTGATACAAAAATAAAACAAACTTTATGATCCTAGAATTAATAAACAGTTCTGCAGTGGCTGAGATCCCTGGTCCTTGTTGGGAGTCATACATTTAGCTTTATTTGTGTCTGTTTGCAAGTAGAGAACTATTCTAATAAAACTGGTCTTACTGTCTGTCTAAAACCCATTCTTCTAAGAACAATAAAAGCAGTACATATATGTAAATGCTATTTTTTCACTCTGGATCATTCTTAGCTTTATAAAATGTCTCTTCTTCAGTGAAGATACCAAATCTCTGCACTTTATAAATCCTGAGAGTACACTATCTGGGAAATATTTTTGTTTGTTTGTTTGTTTTGTCAGAATGAATTTATTCCTGAAAACTGCTATATACTTGGCTAATATTATGTGTTCACTTCTTTAAAAGCATGTGGTTACACATTGTTTTCTTTCTAGGAAAATCCTAAGACTTCGTTTGTATTTAAGGAGTCTGACCAAGATTGTTCTAGATTTAACAATTTAAATTCTTGGAAAGACAAGACATTTTTAGAATCTTTTACAATGTTTTCTTTTCTTTTCTTTTTCTTTTTTTTTTTTTTAGCTTAACAAAAATATTCTAAAATCCTTGTGTCTCCAGACACCTTGTATTTTATTTTTTTTCTTTAATCAGTTTAAGTACCTTAAGAACAAAGATCAAGCTTTACAATTTCTCGTAAATATGTTGAGGTCTTTTTCTTGGATGAAAATTTATACAGAACATCAGAAGTATCAAGTATGATCTGAATGCAATATATCAAACATTTCCTAAATGGAGTACAGAAATACTGGAAAGGTCCTGCAGTGTTTTTGTCAGCTCTCACATGGGGATATACCTGCTCTCCACTATTGGCCTGATGTTATCTAAACTACAGCTGGTTAAAATATTCATTTCTTTGACAGTAGAGAGTTGGTTTTCTGAAATGATAAGGAACTCATTTAACCCCAATTTCTGTATCAGGCTCAGATGATTTTTATCTTGAAGTTTTAAAAAGATATTCAGCTTTAAGCTGTAGAGATGAATATATTTCTTATTGGCATATAGTTTTAAAAGCAACTTAAAGATTAGCTTTTGAAGTAGTAAGTATTTATAGAAATACATAATAGAACAAAATGATCAATTATACATTAGAAAGCACCTTATATGTGGTTAAATGTTTTAAGGGCAGATTAACGCTCACTCTTTCTTTCTCTATTTCATTCTTTCTTTCCCCTCTCTTTTTTTTCTCTCTCCCTCTCTTTTTTCTCTCTTCTTCTCTTTCTCTCTCCTGCTTTCCCTCTCCCTCCCTCCCTCACTGCCCTCTCTCTCTCTCTCTTTCTCTCTCTCTCTCTCTCTCCCTCTCTCCCTCTTTCTCTCCCTTTATTTTGGAAAGATTTACCACATAGCTCAGGCTGTGCTTACACCCCCAGTAGAATCTTTCTTCATCTCTAATTTTATGATTACGGCATGGATCACCAAAGGGCTTTAGAGTTACCTTTAAATACATAAATAGATATTTGAGCTCAGAAAAGCCCCCAGAGGTCTCTGCATGACAGAGAATCTATAAACCACAGCATAGAAGATAGTGAGGCAGCCAGGGTGAGCTGTAGGATGAGTGAAGAAATACAGTGAGAGAGAAATGTGTTGAGAAAGCAAAGACTAGCCGGGTGGTGGTGCACGCCTTTAATCCCAGCTCTTGAGAGGCAGAGGCAGGTGGATTTCTGAGTTCGAGGCCAGCCTGGTCTACAGAGTGAGTTCCAGGACAGCCAGGGCTACACAGAGAAACCATGTCTCGAAAAAAAAAACAAAGACTAATGAATGGTGGGATGGGTGTGCAAACCCGATAATGTATGTGTAGGATAGACTTTGTCTTTCCAGAAATACACAGATGGAAAGAGAAATGAATCCTGCATCTAAACCCACAGCAGTTTAATCAGCTGGGTGTTCATTCCTGAACCTACAGTTTGGTTGAGAAAATGACATCCTGGTGAGAAGAATGCCCAGTGATCTCTGCTGGGTCAGCCCGAGTGTATTTAATGTATTTGTATTATTTACCAGAGAAGAACATTCAAGTTTGGATTTCACATCTTTACCTAGAAAAGATACAGAAGGAAGGATCAGAAGACAGTATAAAAGGAGAAGAGACTTTGAACAGGGGATCCTTTCTTTCTCGGGGGAGGTCACTATACTTATACTTGTGTATCAGTATGGAATGTCAAACAAAAATCAGAAGAAACAGTGGCTCTTTGGTCTGGTGGACTGTCAGCAGCATGTCCCTTATGGTCTATACTAGATGACTTGGTGCCTTTCACCGTGTTTGTGGGTAGGAGATGAGATGCATCAATTATAAAGTCACAGACCCTCTTCCTTTAAATGGTCTGATTTTGTAGGCTTTATTTAGGATACATTGTTCCATTATTATTTTTTCTAAAACAGCAGATGAATTATAAATAATCTGATGTTCAGACTAATTCAACAAGTCACCTGTGTGGACAGCTGCAGAATGTGGGTGTAAGACAGATGTGGGGAGTCCCCAGGACTCCTTCAGACTTCTTGATTGTTCCTGTAAATTTACAAATAGGAATGGTACATTTTCTTGAGACTAACTGTATGCCAGACACTGTACGTGCACTTTATGTTGAGTAATGTGACTGGACTACTTGTCTACACAGATGAATAACTAGGCACTATACGGAGATAGAACAAAGGACTCCATAGAACGCCACTTAATCCACTGTCAATCACCATCTAGGCATTCCCAAGACTCAGTACCATCAAAAGTCTTCACCAGATGCTATTTGTCCTGAGCATCTGGATTATAGACTTGGCCCAATGTATTATGAACACATTACTTCTCTGGGAAAGGTTTTTGGCTACATGAAACAGATAAACGTCATATTTTTTATTTAATTAAAAGATACTTATTTGGTTAGATATTAGTACCAGGTATTTGATGAAAATAGTAAACAAGAAAAAAAAGCCTGATTTTTGTGGTTTCCCTTATAGGGAAAATGGGTAGATAGATAGATAGATAGATAGATAAATAGATAGATAGATACATAGTAAGATAAAGATGTAGATAGTAAGACAGACAGAAAGAAAGATGGATAGATAGTAAGATAGAGAAGTAGACAGTAAGATAGATAGTAAGATAGATAGTGCACTATATATAATATCAATGAGAAGGGCCCCCACAAGCTCACAGAAAATGGGACTATTAAGAGCTGCGCCCTTGTTGGAGTAGGTGTGGCGTTCTTGGAGGAAGTGTGTCACTGGGGGGTGGGGGTGGGCTTTGAAGTCTCAAATGCTCAAGCCAGGCTCAGTGTCATTCTTCCTGCTGCCTGATGATCCAGATAAACAACGCTCAGCTCCTTCTCCAGTCCCATGTCTGCCT
>OZ030027.1:33590305-33745305 GCA_964023405.1 Apodemus agrarius | reverse complement strand
CCTCCCAATAGTACCACCTTGGTGATCATGCGTTTAACACACAGATACTTTGGAAGCATATTCTCCAAGCATAACAGAGATGATAGAAAAAATTATCTATGTTAGCTTTCAGTACTATAGTATGAAGTTTATAGAATAATTTTGATACTTTGGGAAGCTACTTTATTGAAAGGGGCACATACTACATTTATAGTTTTTCTATGTAATTATCACATTATTGCAATACCACTTACTAAGAAGCTTGTTTTTTACCATAAGACTTGAGATATCACCCTGGAGATATTATATATTATGGGTATGAAATAAAATTGATTCTGAATGTTCTGTTTTAATCCATTAATTCAACTAATTTTTATGCAATAAATTCCATGTTACTATATGATTTTTCTCATATTTAATAACTGCAGAGGCAGTTTCTCTGCCTTTTTAAATATATGTGTTTCATCAAGTGAGCCAGTTAACTCTTCTAGTTTCCAAAAGAATGCCTAAAGCATTTCAGTGTTATTTTATTAAATTTACCTCTGGGAGAACTATTTATTCATAATACTGGTTCCTATCAAGTACCTGATATATATTTGTATTTATTTAAGTTTAGTTAAGATTTTTTTCTTAAAACTAGACATTATGATTGAAGAATAGTACAGGTACTTACTATTGTTGATGTTATTAATTATCATATTTACTTTTGCCAATTTGACTTTCTTTTATTATATATATATGGATGACATTGCTTTTTGTTTTTTAACTTACATACTTTGTGACTTTGTTTAACTCCTTATTTATGGTACATTTTTAAAAAAGATTTATTTATTTATTTATTTATTTATTTATTATTTATTTATTTATTTAGGTTTTTTGAGACAGGGTTTCTCTGTGTAGCCCTGGCTGTCCTGGAACCCACTCTGTAGACCAGGCTGGCCTCTAACTCAGAAATCTGCCTGCCTCTGCCTCCCAAGTGCTGGGATTACGGGCGTGCATCACCACGCCCAGCAAAAGATTTATTTATTTTATGTGAGTACACTGTTGCTGTCTTCAGACACACCAGAAGAGGGCATCAGATCTCATTACAGATGGTTGTGAGCCACCATGTGGTTGCTGGCAATTGAACTCAGGACCTCTGGAAGAGCAGTCAGTGCTCTTAACCGCTGAGCCATCTCTCCAGCCCCTTATGGCACATTTTTAATGATTATATTACCTATATTTTATTATTTAAAACAATTTTAAACGTAAATGTATTTTGATCACATTCTTCCCATTCTCTATGCTCTTCAAGATCCTTCCCCTGGCCCCTACCCACCCAACTTTGTCTCCTCAAAAACCAAACAACTCAGTACAACCACACCCCCAAAACTAAGAAAAAATATAAAACCATACCCCCAAAGAAAACAAAACAAAACACCAAGCTGTAATCAAATAGAAACACACACACACACACACACACACACACACACACACACACACACACTCTGGAGTCCATTATATGTTGGTCAACTACTCCTGAACATAAGGTATGAGAGATTTTTTTTTTATTTGAGAGAATTTTCATTTTATTTTTTTTCCCTTGGGGTTTCATGTATTGGTACAGTAATTGCATCACTTTTAAGTTCAGACTAAGACGATCGATCGTATATCTCCTTACTTTGAAAAGTCATGGATTCATCTTCAGGATGTATCAGAAGGAGCTATACACATCGTTTATATGTACTGCATATATAATTGTGCACATACAGCTTTTTGGTTTCTCTCTTTGAATGTAAATCTGTATTTCTCTGCAACCACTAACCAACCCACATTTTGCTCGTGGTGAGGAGAGTTGCTGAGTGCTAGGTGTGACTTTGAAATGCATGCTTAAATGCTTAGTGGTTATGTTTCTCCCCATGACCCCGAATTGACTTTCCAAGTAAAATAGGACTTTTAATAACTTACAAACCCCCTCTCACTGCTTTCTCTGTAGAAATCTGGGATCTCATTTTTCACTGTTTCCTCTCGATACTATCATATTGCCTCCTGGGATTTTTTTACTTGGAATATTTCTCTATTCAGATATTTGACTTCCTTCGATATGGTTTGGTTTTTCCTTTTTCTTTTTTCTTTCTTTCTTTCTTTCTTTTTTTTTTTTTTTTTTTTTTTTTTGCTTTTTCGAGACAGGGTTTCTCTGTGTAGCTCTGGCTGTCCTGGAACTCACTCTGTAGACCAGGCTGGCCTCTAACTCAGAAATCCGTCTGCCTCTGCTTCCCAAGTGCTGGGATTACAGGCATGCACCACCACAGCCTGGTGCTCGATATGGTTTATTTAGATCAAATTGGTCAAGTGAGTACCACTCTCTAAAGTTGTATCTACACCAAGATAGATGCATCTTGGCTCTAAGTCACCTTTTGTGATTCTTTAGGCCTTTCCCTCAGTGGGTGGTACCACCTGCCTGGTCTTTTGCTTTCTAGCGCAATAGCATCATTGTCATTGAGAAGAACCTATTCCCTCACAGGCTCAAATGTTGGTCCCCAGCTGGTGGTGCTCTTTTTTGGGGGGTGGGGTGGGGAGTTTAGGAGGTAGGCTCAGTCAAGAGAAAGCCAATCACTAGGAAGATGCATTTCAAAGCCACACCTAGCACTCAGCAACTCTTCCAGTTGCTGCTTTAGTTCTATGAGGTGAGAAACCTTCTCCACAGGCTCCTGTTGCTGTAATCTCCTGCCCAAGTCCCAGAGCCAAACAACCACAGTATGAAAATATAAGCCCAACTACATCTGTCCTTCAAGTTGATGATATACGCAGTTTGTCCTAGTGATGCCAAAGTTAACATACATTCATGTTCACTGGACACTTGACTGAAGGGAAAGCAACAGGGTTCTGGGTGTGTAGACCAACGGTTCAAGCAGCCTTGGCTGTTTCCTTATGTCCTCCTAATCTTTTCTAAGGCCCGGAAGGTCAGACCAGTGTACATGAGATTGAGACAAATGTCACCTCCTACCTTAGCTGAAGTCAGCCTCATTCAGCCATTCTTAGACAAGGCCCACATGTGACCATAGACGCACGTGGAATGAACACCAAGAGTTGAATGCTTTTGTGTCAGCAGCGAAGGACTCACAATTAGCCCTCATTCTGCACTTTACTTAATGCGTGTCAGCCTCTAACAAATTAAAATTTACTCTCGTGGTCCTTGTTTGCTACCTCTTAACCTTCACTTCATGGAGGTAGGGAATTTTATCTACTATGAAATTGGTTTTCAATAGACATTCATTGGATGGCTGAAGCCACGAATTATGACTCTCGGTTCTGCCAACCCGAGTTAATCATCTGGGACACCAAACTGACATTGCTGTAAGAACTTGGCAAACTTTTCTCTCTCTTACAGATATGAGCATATAAATGATTCAAATGAAACTCTCCTTAGAGTCTTCTGTGTCAGATTTTTGAAATTTCATAGTCACAACTTGTAGCCTCTGTTATACATCACTTCCGTATCGCCGTCGCTTGATTGCTGTCTGAATTAAAAACAGCATTTCCGGGGCTTTGCACTAACTTCTACTTGAAAACTGTCCTTTGTGTTCAGAGACTGTATCATCCAGGGCTGGGAGAGTTAATTTACTCATATGCTATTGAGTCAATGTCTTCATTCACATAGGTTTTTTTTAAAAAAAGATTTATTTATTTTATGTATATGAGTACACTGTAGCTGTCTTCAGACACACCAGAAGAGGGCATCTGATTCCATTACAGATGGTTGTGAGCTACCATGTGGTTGCTGGGATTTGAACTCAGGACCCCTGGAAGAGAAGTCAGTGCTCATAACTGCTGAACCATCTCTCCAGCTTCCTTTTTATTTTTTATTTTTTTCTATAGTTAGTAAGCTTTGTTCTTTCACAATTTCATCCATGTAAACTATATTCTGGTCATTCTCCACCCCATTACCCCTCCCATCCTTATTAACCTCCTCCCTGCCTATAAAACTCTGTCCTATTTCCTGATTTTGATTTTGGTTAGCATTCCTTACAGTTTAGGATCGTCTCTGTCACTTTGAGTTTGGAACTAACCAGGAAATCCTAGCCAGCTCATCTTGTTTTGTAAGTAGATATTATGCACCCTCCACCACCACCCCCTTCATCCCAGAAATGTTCATTGTCAATAGATCATTGGTAAGTGGTAGGGCCCATGCATATGTGAAGCCTTTTACTCAGGGTTGGGCTGTTATTAGGAAATGGGGCCTTTGGGAGGCAATTAGACTCTGAGCTTAGAGCATTCATGATTGTATTATTACACCTGTAGGAAGGGACAGAGAGACCTTACTTTCTCTATGTGAAGACTCAGGAGGAAGACACTCACCAGGCTCTGGCATTGCTACCACCCAACAAACAGGCCTACTGGAAGAACCACAGGTCTTCTGTGTACAGGACTTGGTCCTGAGGTTCTGCAATATTCTGTTGTAGTGGCCCGAGCTGCAGAGATGCTCATCTTCCTTCACTTTAGAGTGCTAGGGGAGTGGGAGTAATATTCCACAAACTATATCCCTAGCCAGGGAAGGAGGCACTTCTAATTGGTTGACATGTAATTGATAGCTGAGCGATTGTGTCAAAAATTCTGCCTTGCCATTCAAGACTTGAGGCTTGACCCCAGGCTGCTGAAATGTTGACCAGGTTTGCCAGCAACCCTTTGCAGAAGTGATATCCAAGACAGCTCTTAGAAAACGCTGCCAATATTTCCTGTCTGGCTCTTGTCTCCCAGCCAAGAAAACTGTGGTACAGACAACTAGAAGTAAGAAAGATGGAGGACTTTGTGAAAGTGGAAAAAGAGCAACAATACCATCACCACCACCACCACCACCACCACCAACATCTTCATCATCACTACCATCATCAATACCATCAACATCACCATCATCAATACCAACAACAATACCATCATCACCACCACCACTGCCATCATCTTCATCATCACCATCACCACCATCATCGTCACCATCATTATCTTCATCATCACCACCGCCATCATCACCATCAACAACAGCAGCAGCAGCAGCAGCAACAGCAACAGCTACAACAACAACAACAACAACAACAACAACAACAACGCTTTCAACATCTGAGGGGGCCTGAAAGGGGTTTGTTGAGGGCAGATGAAGTAATAGACGTTGTATATCTTGGTCTAAACAGCAAAAAGTAATTCCTAGTGACTCCTAAATTGTGATTTAAAAGTACTAGTGAGGGAGAAGCCAGAGACAAAGAGGCCCTTCGTGGACCCTCTTGTCTCTCTTTGCCAGCCTTAGAGAAAAACAGTCTACTTTTGGAAGTCTTGTCAGGGAGTGGCCCTGGCCTATGTGCTGTTTCTGGTCCTGTGCCCAGGATCATGGTGACCTAGTAAGCCTTCCCAGCTGGGCATGCTTTGTCCCTGGGTGACTTATTTTAGGGTCTGCCTCTCTTCTGTCTCTATCCTCATAAAGACCACTGTTCTGCCCAAAGCAGGAACTGAAAATTTGTTCTTTTGCCTTAGAATTCCCTACTAGCTCTTAGCGCAAGAGCACACGTATCCATTCACCACCCGGAATAAAGCTCGTTGATGTACTGACTGCCCCTTTCTGAGAGGTAATAGTTTTGAATTACTCATATTATGTACGTTTCAAGCTTGAGAGCAATTACAAATATTTATCCCTATGACTTTGCTTGTTTTGGGATAGTTTACATTTGCTGACTAAACCCTTTTTATTAAAATCTCAGATTGTATAAGCTTCTGTACCCACCCGATCCAGAGTATGAAATACTGTTGTGGAAGATGCTACTACACATAAATGAGCTGGGAGCATCCTCAAGGCTGGATAGATTTCATAATGTTAGATCAGGCTGCTTGGGGAGGAAGGTCATCACCAGCTATGAACCTTGTCAACTATGATATCAACATGATAGACCCGGTGTGTCCATTTGTGCAATAGTGGTATCCTTGTTATGGGGTTACCAAGCACTTTCTGTCTACGTTGTAAGCCTACTCCGTGAGAGAAATTTATATGGGTGTACTTTAGACCTGGTTAAAGCCCATGCGCTAGAGGGAATCTATTATTGTTTTGGTAAATAGAATTGATGTGAAACTGACTTGTAAATATTTATGTTTATCCCATAGATTAGTTCTGCTCTCAGCATTGGTCAGAGAGACTTCTGTTTACAGTGGGCAGTGGTTAATGCAAAAACCCATAACTGGTTAGTGTGCTGAGAGCAAGTCGGATGCTTGGCCCTCTAAGAGACATCTGTACTACCTGCTTCAGAAAAGTGGGCCAAGTGATTATCAGAGCCACAGGCTAGGCGGGAGTGCTGTGAAGCACTGTCTTCTAAAGGGGAGGGTGTTGTTGTCATGAATGCACAGCAGCGGTGCACCTGCACAAGACCTGCATGAAACTGGACCCCTCAATATTCCATTTTGGATAGGACAGGCCATTCCTCCGTGAGGACCAATTGATGGTTGACGAGGGAGGGGAGTCCTATTGCTCAGTGGTGCGACCACTTTTAAGCTGTTCTCACTGAAGACAATACCCGCTGTCTTAGTCAGTGGTTCTGTTCCTGCACAAACATCATGACCAAGAAGCAAGTTGGGGAGGAAAGGGTTTATTCTGATAACACTTCCACATTGCTGTTCATCATCACCAAAGGAAGTCAGGACTGGAACTCAGGAAGCAGGAGCTGATGCAGAGGCCATGAAGAGATGTTACTTACTGGCTTGCTTCCCCTGGCTTGCTCAGCCTGCTTTCTTATAGAACCCAAGACTACCAGCCCAGGGATGGCACCACCCACAAGGGACCCTCCCCTCTTGATCACTAATTGCGAAAATGCCTCACAGCTGGATCTCATGGAGGCACTTCCCCAACTGAAGCTCCTTTCTCTGTGATAACTCCAGCCTGGGTCAAGTTGACACACAAAACCAGCCAGTACAGCTTCCCATGCTCATGTAGACAGATAATCCTAAATAAATGCAGTGAAGCACACACAGCACACATATACATAGAGATGGGGGTGGGGAGAATACATAGGAATAGGAGGGAAGACAGGTTCTTTGAGGAGTAAAAAGGGATAAGAGAGGATGAAAGGTGGGAAGATAGAATCCAAATACATTATGTGTGAAGTTCTACAAGAATAAAGAAGTCAGACCAAAAATATCCCAGATTGCCACATTTTATTAATCAGCCAATTCTTAGTCTTTGTTGAAGAGGCTATTGTAAATACTCGAGAGTCTTCAGTAATTCAATTGGTCTCATCCCATAAGTACTAAACATTCAGTGATTTTTTTCTCCTCATTTGTGTCCTTAAGACAAAGATTCTATAGCCCGTGTGGTAGCAGTCAAAGAGGTACTGAAGATTTTAAATCTATAATTTGCAGTCCAATAGTAAATGATTCGGTTGAGGGATGCAGTGTCATTTGGTTATTTGGAAGGTTGAGTCAGCTTGACCTGCAAGTATCACTCATTTTCATCAAAGGGACTTTCCACTTGTAGATGTGTTTAAATCCAATTTAAACCGCCCTCCCCCCCGCTCATATTTCTATAACACAGTTTTAATAGTCTCATCTGTATCAGTAGTCCATCTATGAAATAAATACACGGGTCTTCATTATTTCCTAATCCTTTGTCTGCCAAGATATTTGCCTTTAAATAATGAAAATGTTTCAGTGAGTAAAATGAAAGAAAAAAAAATAAACCCTAAACTATTTTAAAAATCGTTATGGTGATTTTTTTAAACCATTGCTTATTACATCTATGCAATTGAGACATATGTATCATCTCACTTGAAATTATTTAAGCTTACTATTTTTTTTGGCATGTGGCCATTTATAAATGCACATGCATGTGCTCACTGAGAAGCATGCAGAGAGTGATGAGATAGTTTATATTTATAGTGAAACCAACATTTTCATCATTTTTTTTCATTTGTTGAAACTTTTCATCTCTTTCCTTTTGCCCATGGCTGCTCCTTCTAAATATTTAATTTCTAAAAGTTAGAAGCTCTGGATTCCTCTATGAGTTATCTAAACTTCTAAATGAAAATTTAAAAGTGTCCAGACAGTCTAGGAAATACTTTATATAAAGTAAAAATTTGGCTTGACTATCCCTTGTTCCAAGGGCACATAAGGGAAACAGAAACACACACACACACACACACACACACACACACACACACCACCACCACCACCACCACCACCACCACCACCACCATCACCATTTAACTCTTCCAATTGTTAATTATCATTTCTGTGTTTTCTGCTCATCATTTATCTGCTGTCTCATCATAAAGACAAAGGAGATAAAATAAAATAAATGAATATCCAGTAGCTCTTCCAGCAAACTAGGTAGAAAAGATTCCTACAACAAAATAAGGTTCTCTCTCTCTCTCTCTCTCTCTCTCTCTCTCTCTCTCTCTCTCTCTCTCTGTGTGTGTGTGTGTGTGTGTGTCTCTGTCTCTCTCTCTCTCTCTCCCTCCTGTCCCATTTCATTCTGGACTCCATATAACAGTAAAGACTTTGATGGGATGAAAAGGCTGGTTCTTTTTATACAATGACATTTATTGCCTGCAACAGCCACAAGAACAAGAGGCTACAATTGCACAAAAGCAGAGCCTTTCCCCATCATCTTAGCAACCCAGCTCAGCTGGATTCTATTGCCTAAATTGTCTTGTTAGCAGGGAAGAGAGGCAATTAGGTCAGACAAAGCCATGGCTACACTCTGAAGAGGAACCCACCTGAGGTAACTCCTCCCCTCTCGATCTCCATCTCCCTGTCTGAGCTTTTGAAAGGCAGACTTGGAGAAAGCTTACAGCATTGGACCAGATCCTGTACCTCCAAGCTCTGTGGAATATTCTCTCTGAAATGAGCCTGGAGGGCTTCCCAGCTTTGGTGTGTCTCTCCATTCTCAAGGACAGAGAAATGAATTATGGGAAGGGAGGAGAACCTGGACAATCACTGGTGCTTCTGAGACGAAGAGCCAGAGATGTCCTGGCCAGGATTTGCAATTCAAATTCGAGTTTGCAGTGTTCAGATAGAATCTCAAAAGTGTCTTATGGTGATTTGACCGACACGTCTCTGACCATCACAGTTACAGGGAACACCACGTGAGTAGTATACGTAACCTTTACGAGAATATCGGAATGAATGGCTGTGCAGACCTTATTTTCCGTTGTCAACTTGACACACTGGTGAGAAGAGGGAATCTCATGTCTCTGGGATGTTTTCTTAATTAGTGATTGGTTCGGAGAGGCCCATCCCACAGAGGGTGGAACAATCCCTGGGAAGCTGGTTAGTCCTGGAGAGTATAAGAAAGCAACCTGGGCAACCCATGAAGAGCAAGCGAGGAAGCAGTGGTCCTCTCTGCTTCAGTTCCCGTTTCTAGGTTTCTGTCTTGAGCTCCTCTGCTGATGGATGGCAAGTGATATAAGGAAATAAATTCTTTTCTCCCTTAAGTTTCTTTGACAGGTGTCTTATCGCAGTAACAGAGAGGCAAGCTAGGACAGTTGTTATTTACTGAAGTCTGTAGTACTAGTCTGCTGAAAACATTTAACCCTTATAAAGTTCTGCGAATAATCCCTCCGTCCGTCCCTCCGTCCATCTATCTGTCTGCCCGTCTGTCCGTTTGTCCCTCCGTCCATCCATTCATAAACAAACCCTCTGCAAATGTGTAATCCTGTTCTCTGCTCCTTTACCTTTCAGCTGCCCCTTTACACTAGGTGCTTCGTTTCCGTCCTTGGTCTCAGACTGATAGCTATACCTGTATTCTTGTTTAATTTTGATTTGTTTATTACTTCGTTAGATACATTTTTATTTTTAGAGGACTTTTATATTTGAGGTAAACTACAAAGAAAATTTCCCATTTCTACATACAAGGTCCCTAGTTGTTTATAGCAACTTAGATACGCAAGGGGTTCAGTTGTTTGTCATTAGCCCCCTCTATTCTCAGAACACGCCTTTAACTTTCCCATCCTCTAGTACAAAACACGCTTCTTTTTATCCTCTATTCAAATAAATGCATATCATATATATATATATATCAGTTTTGAAATTATGATGTATTGTACAATTTCAAAGTCACTAAAACAATATTTAAATTTTTCTTCAAAGATTAAAAATAACAATTGTGTATACTTACAAAGTTCAATACAGTGTTTTAATCAATGTATATGTTGTGAAATGATTGTGTCATGTTGATCAACTTAGACCTGATTCTATAACATATCCATGAAAACTAGAGAGGACTTTGTGTGGAGACGGAGGTGTGGAACAGGGTTAAGTAGGTAGATGCAGGAATGCATGTCAACCTATATGGGAATCATGTATGTAAGATGCATGCATGTATGTATGTATGTATGCATGTATGTGTGTGTATGTAGATCATAGGAAAACTTTGTATGTATATATATGTATGTAAATCATAAGACAACTTTGTATGTATGTATGTATGGTATGTAGATCATAGGACAACTTTGTATTTATGTATGTATATATGTATGTAGATCATAGGACAACTTTGTATCTATGTATGTATATATGTATGTAGATGGATTATATGTATGCATGTATATAGATCATAGGACAACTTTGTATGTATGTATGTATGTATGTATGTATGTATGAATATATGTATGCATATACATCATTGGACAACTTTGGGTGTCACTCCTTGGATACTTTTTATGTTTTCTTTGATGTAGGGTCTCTATGGCCTGGAACTTTGCCATGTAGGGCAGGGTAACTAGTCTGTGAGCATTCAGGCATCTGCCTGCCTCCATCTTGTTACTGCAGGAATTACAAGAACTGTGGTGGCTCCACCCAGATCTCTTTTTACTGGGTTTCTGGGGATCTGAACTCATTCTTGTAAAGTAAGTACTTTACTGGCTGAGTCATTTCCACAGGCCTAGAGTGATCTTTATAGAACATAAGGGCTGTTCTGCAGTGTCCATGATTTAGATGCCCCTTGGCCATTGCAGTCAGATACTGGATGGATTTTATTTATTTACCAAATCCATCCAGGTCTCTCCTCTTCCTAGCTGAACTTAAGCGATGGCTTTACTTCATGTTTGAACATACAGAGTTCTCCCCGTTCTCAGTCCATGTTAACAAAAGTTTCCCTGTATCTGTTCTCCTTTGTGCTATTCATTTGGCTAGTTGTCCTCATTCAGTGGGTCTCCCTATATGTTAATGAGGTAGATAGAACTCATCTATAGGAACTAAATTCATTTTCTATTATTGTGTAGCATATCTGCTCGCTAATTTCCTTCACAGTACCCGTCAAAACTTATATTAAACAGACTGATTTGTCCATCTGTTTATCAATTTCCTCATCAGAGTGTAGATTTAATTAGTGACGAGACTGTCTTTCTTTCATTAGCATCTCAGTGACAGGACATAGTAGGTACTCAATAAATATTTATTAAAGAACACATAGATGAAATAGAGTGAAAAAGTATTTCCAGATATGTTCCATGCCAGCATTCCTTAGGGCAGAGAAAAATAAAGAACAATTACAGTTATAGAGTTTAGGGCATGATTTATGAGCTCCTGGGGTTTACGTTTATTAAAACCTCTACGAACTTCAATCCAAGTGCAATTTGAAGTCCATAAAGAGGCAGTAAACGGGGGAGCACAACCGAGTATGCGTCTTAGCCTCTGATTTCCCGAGCGAGTCTCTCTGCTGCTCTCAAGTCAGAGGAAAAGGGGCCATTACAAGGGCGTGCTATCTATGGGCTGCGGAGACTAGATTGCTGCAGCTCATGGAAAAGCTAAGACATCTTTACTGAGAGAATTATTTCTCTTCCCTTTCATGTATATGTGAGAAGATATTGACGAGCTGTAAACCCCCTACCATTCTTATTCATCACACAGCTTCCTTCCCTTCACCAATAAATAAATACCGGGGCAGAAGGAGAGCATTGCATGTCACATTTTAATTACTGGGGACCAGCAGTGTGTGAATTTAAACTCGAATACAGGGATTTCTGCTTCCAGGGGAGATGGGGGTGCTAAGAGCAGGTGTTGCACTTTGCTTGAAAGAAGTAAAGGTTTAAGTAAATAGTTTCCAAGATTTTGGAAGTCAGGCAACCCAGAGCAATGTTGGGTAGTGTAGTGGCTAGTCCTGGTTGTCAACTTGACTATATGTGGAATGAACTACAATCTAGAATTGGAAGGCTCACCTATGATCCTAATCTGGAGGCTCAGAGATATAAGTTTCTGACCTGGACTTAGCATGGAGATCTAGAAGCATGGATTCCAGTTCAAGATCATCTGGGATCAAAGGTGTGGAGACATACACCTTTAATCCCAGATTATGGCTATGGATTCTAGTTCAAGATCATCTGGGATTAAAGGCATGGATACACACACCTTTAATCTGGGCTACACCTTCTACTGGAGACATATATAAGGACATTGAAAGAAGGAAGACTCATTCTTCCTTGCCGGCTTGCTTCGTGGGACTGAGCAACTGCAAGATCCTTGGACTTCCATCCACAGCTGCTGCTGACTACTGTTGGGGAGTTGGACTACAGACTGTAAGTCATCGACAAATTCCCTAACTACATAGAGACTGCCCATACGATCTGTGACTCTAGAGAACCTAGACTAATACAGGTAGGAGACCAGAACTATGTAAGATTGGCCTGGGAAGTGCCCCAGCTTTCTGCCTGGAATTCTGAGCCTGTAGGGAAGGAAGCAAGTCCCAGGCAGAACCTTGATGTCTCTTTGAGTTGAGGAGAGAAATTGAAGCGTGCAAATTGGCTCACGTAGGCAAGACAGCATTCTAGCATTCAAGTAGGTCTTGACTATAGAGAACTCGGGAGATCTCCCTTGAGCGTCTCAGTGTCCTTTAGTAAACACTCACCCGAGAGGCCAGAGGACATACCCTGGAAGGAGCTCAATGGTTCTTGGAATGAAAGCTGAGAATATGTCCTGATGAACAAGACTGACAAGCCAGCAACACACAGGACATCAAAGGAAGCACTGGGCGGAGGGAAAATGACATTTAGAAGACAAGGCATCTCCAGTCCTACCTAACAAATCTTAAAAGACCTAAGGTGATTAAATTGTTTCCAAGTAAATTATAGCTGTCCTAGAAAATAGTGGAGAAAAAATATTACATAATATTAGTGTAAAAAATATTACATAATATTACCAAATAAGTAAGTGGATAGTATTGGCATACCTCTGTGCAATGTTACCAGACGTTTCCAAAGAGCAGTGAAATGGGATTCATGGTACAGATAGAAATCAATCAACCTGAATAATGTAAAGCAACATACATGATAGCATGAGGAGACAAAGATGGTAAGACACCTTGGGTCAGATCTGAGACTACTGTGTGGAATTATAATGTACATATTCAAGAAACTATAGGAAAAAAATCTGGAGGATTTTTTTCCTATATGTCAAGATTCTTGAGAAGACCTCAAGAATTGAAGGTGTATATTCTGGGCATTGCTAAGAGCATATAGCACCAGAGAAGAAAAGGCTTCTAAACGTACTGATTTAACAAAAACATATCCAAAGTGAGATACAGAGGGGAAATGCATGGGCACAGTAGTAGTACCATCAACATGGTAGACAGCGCCAGGCAGCATGCCATATATATATAGTCCAGGTCAATAAATATTCCCAAAGACAAAGAGAAGAAAAGAAAAATAAAGATAAAACGTGCATGTGCGGAATAGTCAGAGAATAAAATCTATTATAAATGAACCAATAAATAAGAGGCAGAAATATTTTATATTAACTTCTCAAAAGTATTACGGGGTGGCTGTTTTAATATCACTTGAAGTGGAGCTCATAATAATAATAATACTGTCCATGGTAAAGAAAGCCTTTTTGTAATATAAATTGGCCAATTATTAGAAAGATTGTTTCTAAATATTTATCCATTTAAAGTAGTGCCTAAGACTACATCAAGGGAAAGCTGAAATGTAAAGTAATAGCTGAAAGAAATAGAGAAATGTACAATCACAGTTGTCAGTGCTGATTGGCAGTGGCACAGAACACCAAAATCAACACGGGAGCCCTGGGAAGCCTCATCTAACCCAAACTAACGCTTGGAATACTGCTCCGCACTGGACCAAATCCTGAACTTTCTAAGTTGAACAAGAGCGATCATTTCCCGGGATACATCTTAAACGGTGAGTCATGACTCCACATGGGGCCATGTCACAGAAGATGAGGTGTTAACAATTTGGCAACAAGAAAAGCTTCCCAAATATGCATCGACCATAGTCCACAATCAGACAGGAAATGAACTGGAGGTGTCCGGGCAACACTTCCGGTTGTTGCACAGTGTAACTTCTCTGCAGCCTTCATTCCGAGCTTATGATACCCACACTTTTTACTGCACGTGCTACTGAAGCACACAATACCAACAATATTCTCTGAAAAGCCTCTGCTAATGTTTGAGACTTGAATCCTGCGGACTGCAGTGATTTTATATTTCATTTAGAGTTTCCTGCTCTTAAAGAAACTTCCTGATATGACTATGGAGAGCAAAGGTTTACAGTTTTTCGACTACTGTTCCTTGCCATGTTAGGACCAGATTGGTTAATGTTGGGTTGCAGTGTTAGAATGTCTGATTATAAAAGCTGTTGCTTGAATTGCCGATTTGAGTTTAATAGAATACATTGTTTAATTAATTTTGACTGGAGATGGAAACAGGATTTTGAACTATTTCTGGACTGCCCCTGAATCATAACCTTCCATTTTATACTGTGTGTTTATGTAAAGCAGTCTTCTCAGTGTTGACAATTATAAAATCAACATATTGATCACAACTCCGAAAGCGCTTTGCAGCCTGCAAATTCAAAGATTCAGCCAAGGCTTAAATTCTTATTTGAAAATAAGCACACTCACCAAATTTACATGCAAAATATATTTTCATGTTTAATGAGTGGCAAAATTATCTGTCTGCTAGATAATTATTTTAAAAGATTTATTTTTAAATTGTGTATGCATGCATGCATGCATGCATGTTTGCACATGTGCACGTGTGTGTGCATGCATATGAGTGTGGGTGCCTACAGGTGGTTGTGAACTGCCTTCAGGTTATAGGAACTGAACTTGTGTCCTCTGAATGAGCAATATGTGCTATTAACAGCTGAGCCGTTTCTCTAGCTCCTCAAATCATTATTTTAGAATAAAATTCCTTATGACTCATTATCGGTAAATTACATAAAAATTTACATACCTATGTATCTGTGTTATATATATATATATATATATATATATATATATACCCTCAGACAAAAAGTCTTCCAAAATTAATAAAAACGAAAACACAGCATTTAAAAATGTATATAATGTGACTTTTAGCAGTTCTTGGGAATTTCTGTGCTAAGGTCCCGCCGCAGATTTCTGTTTTCCCTGGAAAAGACTAGAGAAAGAAGAGGACGTTAACAGCACCGTGAGCAAAAGAAAGGCAACAAAAGAGATCAGAGAAGAAATCAATAAGAAGAAAATGGAGAGACGCACGGGCAAAAGACTTTGTGAGAAGATAAGATTGCAGAGACATCGTTTCCTGTGCTCAGCCTTATGCCTTTGTGGAGTCCCGAATGCCAGAAAGCCTCTTTGATGATTTGCTAGGTCTATACATGCTTCCCTAGTGGGGGCTGGGGGAAGAACACCAATCGTCTGTCGGAAATGCAGAGGGAGTGACAGGCACTCGGTCCTTTGAGGGGTTCTTTCTCCTGCCTGAAGCAGGGTTCCTACACAGGCACTGGTCAGGGTACTCAGGAGCAGCTGCGGGTGGAGGAGCAGCTGCAAGTTCGGGACTCATCTCTTACAGCTCGCCCTTTTCACTAGGGTCTGTCCTGATAACGGTAGTTGGTCTGCTTTGCAGAGCCCTTTTAACGTATTCTCTTCTCTCTCTCTCTCTCTTTTTTTTTGTTCTTTGTCCATTTCGTACATTAGAATCCACAACACATTTGAGTCGCTTCATTCCGCTCATCCACTTCTCTCATCCCCCATCATGCCCTTCTTCCGGGTAAGTCCGCCTCCTACCATCGCGGCTTTTTTCTCTTGCTATGCACTGTGCTTATTTTGTTACTTCCCCTGGGGAGTTACTTATTCAGTGGAACAAAGGCAACTTATTCGTGCCCAGGCCAGTGAGGAAATGATGCCCCTTCACAAACAAGCTTCGATTACTCATGGTCCCTCCAGGAAAGGGGGATGGGTTCCTATATATCTACCCCTCATCCGTGATGAAATGTTGATAGTTCAGTCTTGTGCAGATAACATGTCGGTAGCTAGTTTCTGAGAGCAAAGACTATTCCTTCCCTCTTGTTCAGTCTCTGACTAGATTTCCTCCCTCTAGGAAATTCTCTCATGTCTCCAAGCTGGGGTAATTTCTACTGTATCCCATTTGTCACTGATTGCTGTCTTTTTTCCTAACCCTCTAATATATTAAGGACTTCACAAAATATGTCTATTACATTTTGTACAATTACATCAGATAGGAGTACTGATTCTCTTTTACTCTAGTTCAGTTAGAAAAAAAGAACTTTAAGCTTATTTTTACTTTGGGTGCCTTTCAGTTTAGATGGCATATAGTTCTGGCTTCTCTCTTTGCACTTCTTTAAGCTTGCCCTTTCAAGCTGATAGACATTTATTTCATTTGTGTGTGTGTGTGTCTGTGTATTGAGAATTTCATACACAAGTACCATATTTACATCATTTTCACCACCTCCTCTTCTGCCTCCAACTTCTTCTGAGTCCATTTCCCCAATCTCTTTCAAACTCATAACCTATTCTTCTTTAGTTTGTGCGTATGTGTGCGCGCGCGCGCGCGCACACACACACACACACACACACACACACACACACGCACCCATCCCCCCCCACCTGCACACACACAAGTCCATTTAGTGTTGGTTGTATGTACATGTGTTTATGGTTGACTACTCTGGATTGGATAACCTGTCAGGAAGTTCATCCCAGGAGAAACCAATTCTTCTCTCGGCAATCACATTTTCATATGTAGCTTTTCATGCAGGTGAGGGACGTCATGAAATTCCCCCAGCTACACTGGCATGTCACCTGGTATTATCATTATGCGAGTCTTGCTTAACTGTATTGTTAACTGTAACTGTATTGTTGAGATTTCATGGGACATTTGAGTTTTTAATTACATTGCCTTCTATATCACATTGGACTTTAAGCATGCATTTCTTTCTTATGTTTCACTTGCAGCGACAGTTTAAAAAAAAAAAAACCCTGTGATTGTTGAAGGATAGAAATAAGCTATAGACATACCATGATATAAACCCATGGTTTTCTTCAGGGGGAAATTACTGTACAGATATTTGAACATTCCAGGGGGTCAATATACTGATGAGTTTTGATATTCAGTGGAGATTAATTAGCCATGACATGTCAAAATAAGTACTGCAAATGTGTCTCAAAGCCTTACAAATTGTACATTCTCTGCTACCATCAAATGCAGCACCCAGATTTGACTCATCACTCATAGAGTCTTATAACACACACAGAAATGTTGCCTGTGCATTCTAGCCAGAGTCCAGCAAAGATGCACTCATAGAAGTAGGGCTCATTTCTTGCTTTAGGAGGGGGAAATGCGCACTGTGGGGCAACTGTGAATCCTCTCAGAAGGGAGAGACCTGCTTTTCTCTGATGATCTGAGTTTGTGTTCAGTGATCTTGAGAAGCTTAAAAAGAAAGTGGGCTATGCTCTTGATTGGGAGCTTTTAGAAAGCAGGGGACCTCTCCATCTCAGTCATTTATATCCGGAGGAAGACACACTCAACTGAGGCTGAAATTACCCATTGGCCAGCACAGGAAAATGTTTAGACATTTGTGTGCTATGGATAACACCAATTTTTTTTTTTTATCGTATTTGAATATGGTTTGGAGTGGCTTTGTGTTTGTGTTTGTCTGTGTGTGTATGTTTGTGTGTGTGTGTTCACCTGTGTGCATGTGTATACTTGTGTGTGTGCACCTGTGTGTGCATGTACACATATATGTACATGCGTATACACATATGTGTGCATGTGAAATTGGAGGTCAGAGGTTAACATCAAGTGTCTTCTTCAATTACTTCTTCACCTTATTTATTTATTTTTTTTTGGAGTCTTTTACTGAGCCCAGAGTTCATGGATTAGGCTAGACTGGCTTGTCACTACGTCCCAGGGATCCTCCTCTTTCTACTTTCCCAACCTTGGAGTTACAGGCACATGCTGCTCTGTTTGTATTTCATACATAGTGCTGAGGGTCAAACTCAGGCTTAGGAATAAAGACCTTTTCTGGCTGAGCCTTCTTCCCAGTCCTCTGTCCTTAGATTGATCTAACATAATTGCAAAATCATTCTTGTTCGGTATCAGTGCTTCTGCGCTTGCATTACAGGGATGCCTGCTGAAGTTTAGCCCCAGGCTAGACCAGCTTCTGGTTTTCAGGGTCACTTCTTGTTTCACCTAAGCTAGATTAAAATGAATATAGATAAGATAGATTCAAATATTTAGAAATAGGATCATTTGTCAATACAAAAAGAAAGTGACATACAAAATAAATACAATCTAGGGGCAGAGTTCTCTAGAAAAGTAACTGCCCATCTTATTGGTTCTATTTTCTGTTTGTGGAAGGAATCCTGATATATATGTCTATGCATATATGTACATATGCAATGTGTTATGTATTTGCTAGAAAATGGATATAAATGGGCATTTTAATAGGGTTCATTTGCAGAAATAGAAACCCCGCAGCCAGTGAGCAGACAGCTTTTCTTGTTGGCAATCATAAAATAGAGAGCTCCATGGGTCCAATCACCAGCCTGCTTCCATAGCGACACACCTTAGAGCATGCTGTATCCTTTTATTCTGTCACATTTAGACACATTGCAGCACACCCCAATGTTCAGATTCTGTCGGAGAGGCAGACTTCAGAAGCTCATGCTAAATAAATATCATTTGTTCCCTTTGACCTTTTGGGTTAAACATGTAAGCATGTTCATTACATGACACAGACCTTGATGTTTATTTAATAATCAAACTTTATCAGTGTGAGTTAGTTTGATGAAAACTATATATCAAAAATGGTTCAAAAATCTACTGAAGAGTCTTACCTCCTATCTCTTTTATTTGTAGATGGTAATTGCTTTAATAACAATTGAAGGGAAGCTGTACTTGGCCAAGATGTATGTGAAGTCCCTTCCTGGATTCCTTAGTAATTCTGGGCTTCCTGATAGTGCTTTGGGCTTCTCAAAACCACTTTTTCTTTTGCATTTGTGGATGAGTTTTTTTCTTCGTTCTTACAATTCTAAGTATATAATTCTTACTTCTCCAATCACTCTTTCAACTCCTTTTAGGTTGGAGTTTTCTATTTATCTTTCAGTAAAGATATCAACCATGTGAGTTGCATAAAACTGTTTATAGCCTGGTGTGGTGGGCTACACCTTTAGTCCCAACACTGTTGAGGTAGAGGCAGCCTGGTCTATAGAGCAAGTTCTACAGCCAGGGCTACACCCACAATCCCTGTCTGGAAAAACAAATAAATAGCTGTCAAAAGAAGAAAAAGTAAAAAAGAAAATTTTAAGAACTCTGAGGTTAGATACCACCAAGAAAAGTAATAAAAGGACGGATGAAGGAAGACCAGATGTATGTGGCAAGTAACTAAATACCATGTCAAAGCGAACCACAGTTCATACTAGTTTACATTACAATGGATAGCTCTAATATCAGGCAGCCTGATGCTCACCTTAAACCCAACCTTTCAAGAAGCTGAGGCTGGAAGATAACCACTATTAGCCAAACCTGAGCTTTATCACTGCACCGTGTCACAAATCAAACGAGACCAACAGAGAGCTCCCACCCAAATGCCCATGAGTAGCTGGCAATATAATTTTTTTCTCTAAAAGCTCAGTTGAGAGGATAAGACAGCCAACTTCAGATATAAAGCCATGTATCTTATTTATTGTTTTGTTCAATAGACAGATACCCCAGGTTTATTTCTATTTCATATTCTCCTCTAAGGAGCAGCAAGAAAACCGAGAGAGTAATTAGAAGATCTGGTTTTCATGTTGCCTGCAGTGGTTTTTACTCCTTTGGCATTAAACTACTCACTGTGGCTCAAATATTTGCTTTTTAATCTGGAGAGAAGAAAAATGGTTCCTAATTTTCCTGTTAATGCAATGGTTTGTAGACATGGCAGGTGTTTGCAGATAATAGGTCTGTGTAAGGTGATGGGAATTCTATTCTGAATCTTTCAGGTCTTGAAGGACAATGACGTTTTCTTATTGTGCAATTCTAATTTTATGTAAATTTGCATCTCCTGAAGCCTACTTTAGACTGAGAATATTAGGTGATCTAAACATGGAAGCAGTTACCCCAATAATTTAGAGCTTTACAAGGCCATTGTGTGAAGTCCAGGTTAGACACTTCTAACATATAATGACACAGAATAAATGTTCCAGTTGGGGAGTTCTAGCATTGGACTCAATGCAATGCACATTGTGAGATGAAAATCAGGCTTTAGGCTTCACAGGTAGACTGTCACTGTGTGATGTATGTGCCAGTGTGACAAGGGTAGTTTTTTGATGGATAATTTTGTCACTTTGGTTTGAGATACTTATGAGGGTGTTTCCAGAGGGGACTAACTGAGGAGAGGGGGCATATTCTGAGTGTGGATGACATTCAGTCAGGGACCCTTGGCTAGTGTGGGGGAAGGGTGACAGCCATTGCCCTTTGTTCCCCAATCCATTGAGAGATAAGCCAGTTCCAGTTAGATGGTAGCCATACCTAGTGTCATGCTGTCCCTATGAATTCTGTCCCCTGGTCCATCAATCCAAGCTTTTTTTTCATTAAAAAGAATTTATTGAAGTTATGCTATAGTCTTTTGAGGTCTAGTTTCCACGAATCTCCCAAACTACTTCTTATTTCATTAATCCAGTGTTTTTTGGATATGTTTAGAACTATTTAAAGAAAAAAAAAACCAACATTGTTATTCCACTTAAGAGAGCTAGAAAGGGATATTTAGCCTTCTCGGCATCCCCAGTCATTGTCTAACTGCCTAACTACTGCAAGTGTGTTAAAGCCCCCCAAGTATACCATCTGAATAATTAGTGAGCTGAGCTCAGTCAACACATAGATTTTCACATGCATGTACATGCACACACAGACACACATGCATGCACACACACATATACACAGAGACACACACCTGCATACACGCACATGCATGCCCACACACACATACATATCACATAGCCATGCGCACACACATATGCGCGCATATATACACGTCTTCAAGTTTGTTACATAGAAAGAGAAGACTGAAATGTGGATTCAGAAAGGAGCAGAAAAATCAAGAAGCTTATTCAGTTGCTTAATAACTGAGTTGTGAAGTTGAAGTCAGTGATGGTAGACTCTGTAAGTAGACAAGCAGGCTCTGAGGAGAAGAGGGGAATCGAGGGCTAACCTACATTTATTGGCCACAGTATCTGATGTAACAATAATGCTATTTAGGTTTGTGAAAAATTAAGGAAAATCACACTGAAGAAGATAAGCACTGTAGGTATTAGTCTTTAGCTATTAGTCTTTATATATTATATATATTATGTTAATATATTTACATATATTAAGATATTGTTATTTAGATAATTGTTATGGATATTGGATATGTGCCAGGAAGTAGTTAAATTTTGACTCTTGAAATCACAATTTATATGCATAAGGCATATTAATATGACAGCAGATAAGATCAACTGGACCTGAAGAATAGTGAAGAAATAAATATGGTTGAAGGTGTTGCCTTGGAGAATGTTAATGTTGAAAAGTACTCTTTCTTTGTTGGATCTTTGTGTGGTTTTTGTATCAGTGTAATTGTGGCTTTGTAGAATGCTTTGGGCAGGGTTCCTTTTGTTTCTATTTTGTGGCATAGTTTGAAGAGTATTGGTGTTAGGTCTTCTTTGAAGGTCTGATAGAATTCTGCATTAAAACCATCTGGTCTTGTGCTGTTTTTGGTTGGAAGACTTTCTATGACCACTTCTATTTCTTTGTTGGTTATGGGACTGTTTAGATTATCTATTTGGTCCTGATTTAATTTTTGGTATTTGTTATTTGTCTAGGAAATTGTCCATTTCTTCCAAATTCTCCAGTTGTGTTGAGTATAGGCTTTTGTAGTAGGATCTGATGATTTTTTTGAATTTCCTCAGTTTCTGTTGTTATATCTCCCTTTTCATTTCTAATTTTGTTAATTTGGATACTGTCTCTGTGCCCTTTGGTTAGTCTGGCTAAGGGTTTATCTATCTTGTTGATTTTCTCAAAGAACCATTATTTGTATGGTTCTCTTTGTTTCAAGAGGGCTAATATCCAATGTATACAAAGAACTCAAGAAGTTAGACCCCAGAAAACCAAATAACCCTATCAGAAAATGGGGTACAGAGCTAAACAAAGACTTTTCACCCAAAGAACTTCAGGTAGCTGAGAAGCACCTTAAGAAATGTTCAACATCATTAGTCATTAGGAAAATGCAAATCAAAACAACCCTGAGATTTCACCTCACACCAGTCAGAATGGCTAAGATTAAAAACTCAGGAAACAGAATGTGTTGGCGAGGATGTGGAGAAAGAGGAACACTCCTCCACTGCTGGTGGGATTGCAAGCTGCTACAACCACTCTGGAAATCAGTCTGGCAGTTCCTCAGAAAACTAGACACAATACTTCCGGAGGACTCTGCAGTACCACTCCTGGGCATATATCTAGAGGATTCCCCAGCATGTAATAAGGATACATGCTCCACTATGTTCATAGCAGTCATATTTATAATAGCCAGAAGCTGGAAAGAACCGAGATGTCCCTCAACGGAGGAATGGATACAAAAAGTGTGGTATATATACACAATGGAGTACTATTCGGCCATTAGAAGCAATGAATTCATGAAATTCTTAGACAAAAAGGATGGAGCTGGAGAACATCATACTAAGTGAGGTAACCCAGTCTCAAAATAATACCCATGGTATGCACTCACTGATAAGTAGATATTAGCCTAGAATCTTGGAACACCAAAGACACAATCCACATACCAAATGATGTCGGAGAAGAAGGAAGGAGTGGACCCTGAATTTGGAAAGGCCAATGCATCAGTGTAGGAGAATACCAGAACAGGGAAGTGGGAAGGGGAAGATGGGGGAACCGGGGGACGGAAAAGGGCATATGGGACCTTTGGGGGGTGGGGAACCAGGAAAAGGGAAATGAAATGTAAATAAAGAATATATCCAATAAATTAAAAAAAAAAAGAAAAAAGAAAAGTAAGGAAGAGGCACTTACTGAGTACAAAACTAGGAGCCTGAGAAGAAATGATCAGCTTAGAAGGGAGGTCGGGGACGTCTCCCTTTGAATGAAGAAAGAGTAAACTGTCAAATCAATACTCTTGAAATGACGGATCACCCAAGAAGAGGGCATGACAATGTGGATATCATCAATAAACAAGTTAGTTTCAGTAGACTGGTAGATATAAAAGAGAGAGTAGGTGAGAAATACAGAATCAAGGAAGTTAAAAGCCATTTCATTTCCTTTGGCTACAGAACTTTAGAGGTTCAAGGTTACCTACCACCTGCTGATGGGATGGGGAAGGATGTGTGGTCCTAGGGAATTGAAGAAGCAAGCCTTTGAATAGATGAGTCAAGCTGGCGTCCAAAATACAGCTGGAGAACTGACCCCTGGAGCTGCTCCTCATAGCACAGGAGGGATGAAGAACCCACCAACTGGCTGCTTGGTCTTTGCTAGCAGGAGGAATCCCTTTCCAGTTTGATGATTTTTTTGAATTTCCTCAGTTTCTGTTGTTATATCTCCCTTTTCATTTCTAATTTTGTTAATTTGGATACTGTCTCTGTGCCCTTTGGTTAGTCTGGCTAAGGGTTTATCTATCTTGTTGATTTTCTCAAAGAACCATTATTTGTATGGTTCTCTTTGTTTCAAGAGGGCTAATATATAAAATGGAATATTTTGAGGGAGTGCTTTCAATGCATTGGGCAGTTAAAGAGAAATCCTTGGGGCAATGAACTGACATGACATTTGAGGTGCATCTGAAATTCCCAGTGTCTGCTCATCTCGTGAATAGTGGTCTGACCCCTAATCCTCTGTTCAGATACTTCAGTCTTCTTTGTGTTGTTCAAGTCATTGCTATGGTTCAGGTTGAGTGTATCCTGCTCACAGCGAATAGTACAGACCAGGCATGTTCAATAAGACCTAGTTAGAGATGACTGGGTGTTTAGGAAGAATGTTCTGGACAGAATTGAAATAGTTTTTATGGGGAGCTCATTAGGTTGCTCAGAGGTTTGTTATAAAAAGCTGACTTAAAAAACAAAGCTAAGACTTGCTTTCCACACTCTGTCCTGCTGTCTAATATCTAATGTCCCATTCTTCCAAGTAATGATACATGCCTTCTGACATGATTGACACAGACAGTGGGTTCCTTAGAAGAGCCCAGAAGACATTAGGGTCAAGCTACATAGATCTCCAAAACTGTGAGAGTGTATCATTTTTCTAGATAGAGTACTTGAATTTAGATATTCTGTGATAGCAATAGAAAATGGACTACTGCATTCATAAAAGTGTCCGGAATTACCATTCTTGTAGGATTTATGGAGGTAAGCTATGCGATGTACTTCCCACCTAATGTCTGCTGGGTGCGGATATAGGATGGTGTGATGTTCACTGAGATATTGTCCAGGACACCTTATTAGACTCTGTAGAGGGAGGCTACTGAAGTATCTTCATTGCCACTGTGAAAGCTTTAATAATGACATATAGCAGAGTTATTGTAGTGAAAGTCATTCTATGCTGAAACAGGGAAATGAAAATGGGCTGTACCTGCCAAGCTGTCTGAGTTGCTCAGTGGTGTCAAGGTAGCATCACATTCTCCGGAGAAATTTAAATTATTACTTTATTAACACTTGGTCTTGCCTCTCCTACATTCTCGCTAACATGTTTCATCTGTCAGAATGAAAAGGGCGGCTTTGTTTTTTTCTAGTTTCTTCCTTACTTATAAGTGAATAAAACAAAAACATAGGAAGGCCTTCGTCTCATGAATAATTAGGGTATTAAACGGTGTTCAGAAACTCCTAATACATTATCACCCTAATATCTAGGAAACAATTTAAAAATACTTAACATCCATCTATCTGTCTGATTATCATTTACCTATCTGTCTATCATCTACCTGTTTGTCTATCCTGTCCATTCATCCATTCATCCATTCATCCATTCATCTATCTATCTATCTATCTATCTATCTATCTATCTATCTATCTATCTATCCATTAGTAAATCATCTATCATATCTATCTATCTGACTATCATCTATCTACCTATCTTCCATCTATCTACCTATTGTACTATTTTTGTGTTAGTGTTACTAAAATATATGACAGAAACAACTTAGAAGATGATGGCTTTCTTTGGCTCATGGTTTCAGAGGGTCTTGGAAAACATGGTGGCAGGTATGTGTGGTAGAGGCTTCTTACATTTTGGAAAACTAGGAATCAGAGAATATAAGTTGGAAGGAGGTGCAGGTACAGCCTTCAAAGGTCCATCCTCAGTGTCCTAGGACTCCCAGAATGTCACACAGAGTTCAAAACAGTGCTATAAGACCTAGTGATTGAAATGTGAGTTTTTTTGGGGGGGCGCATTTCAGATTCAGACAATAACTTTTTATGTCTTCAAAAGTTAATAGCATTCTCGTAATTCCAGCAATGCAAAATGTGTTAACTTCAGCTTTGAGATTACACAGCTTAAATAGTTTCAAATATTGTTAAAAAGTCCAGAGTCAAAGTCTCTTCTGGGACTCAAGACTGTCTCTTAGCTTTGAGGACCTGTAAAATAGAAGAGCAAGCTTGTAATGTACAATGGCACAAAGCAAGCATTTTATTGCAGAGGGGACAATGGATGTGCAGTGAGGAGCCGCTGGCACAAACCGAGACCAGATAGCTCAGAGTCTAGCATCTTAGGCATATGGTGGTACGATGCAAGTTCCAATGGGCTTGGGTCATCCCATTTCCATGACTCTGTGTCCTGTAAGCATGAGGTCTCTCCCGATCCAGCTTTTCATTTTGCCTGCAGACTTTCTTGGCACATGTTCCACATCCCTGGCATCTCCAATACCCTGAGGGCTCCATGGCAGTTCAGATTTTGCTTTAAAAGCTTCATACATAACCTGCACAGGGGATCTTTACAAGGAGTTCACTCCTTCTACACATTTCCTGTCCTTAGACATAGTTCTTTGGATTTTTTTTTTTTTTTTTTTTTTTGCTGCAAGCCACTGTGACCTTGTAACTCTTGCATCCACTATAGCTCAAAACCTAGCACCGTATGAGCAATGCCGCCTTCAGTTAATTGGGGAAATGGGCCTCATTTTGTCACGGCTGTAGTGCCTCTTGGTTCAAGACTGATTCCTGAAAAAACACTTCAATATTTGACTCTTGCAGAGGGTTTTCCTAAAGGCCTCATCCTTTCAGGTTCTCTGTTTTTCAGGCACCATCTTAGTTAGAGTTCCCATTGCAGTGAAGGGACACTGTGACCAAGGCAATTCTTATGAGTGGTGCTGGCTTACAGGTTCTGAGGTTCAGACTATTGTCATCATGGCAGGAAGAATGGCAGCATCCAAGCAGGCATGGCTCTAGAGGAGCAGAGTTCTATATCTTCATCCCAAGGAAGCCAGGAGCAGACTGCTTCCAGGAAGCTAGGAGCAGGGTCTCCAAGCCCACCCTTTCAGTGACACACTTCCTCCAACAAACTCACGCTTACTCCAACAAGGCCACACCTTCTAATAGTGCCACTCCCTGGACCAAGCATATTCAAACTACCACAGGTACTCTTCTTTTAAGCTAATGGCTTTAACATAAAATTGTATTTTTGTATTCCTTGTGACCTTTGATGGGAAGGCACTCTCAAAGGTACCTTCCCCACTGTTTCAACAGAAAGTGCCTGGTTTCTTTTTAAAGCTGCTAATATCTTTACCACTATAGCCACTTCAACTAAACCTACCAAGTTCTTGCTCCTCGTTCACCCAACTCTGAAACTTGTAATCATGAGAACCTTGGAAATGAGGCTCAGAATATTTTTGCCAATGACTGGAGCAGATATGTATTCTCACCTTAAATCTAGAAAATAGCACACTTTCCAAAGTATCCTGTTCTTTTTTTCTTCCCTTCTAGTTCTCAGGCAGCAATAACAATTGTTCAAGCAAATGAATACTGTCTTGGCATTTTCCCTGCTAAATAAACACTCCATTATTTTTATATTTAGCCTCATCCATATTTTCAGGTTGTGAGGATGATGTAGTCAGATTCTCTGACAGATTCTAGTATGAATGACCACTAACCCAATTTCTGATAAGCTGTTTTTTTCTATCTGAAATTTTATGAACATAGTATTTATCATCCAGATTCTGTCAGAACTTTTGCTCTCTAAGCTCTCACTAGAATAACCCACTAAGTTCTTTGTAACTATAATTTTTCAAAACCTATTTTTTTTCCAGACAGGGTCTCTCTGGGTAGCCCTAGCTGTCCTGGAACTCACTCTGTAGACCAGGCTGGCCTCGAACTCAGAAATCCACCAGTCTCTGCCTCCCACGTGCTGGGATTACAGGCATGCGCCACCATGCCCGGCTCTTCAAAACCTATTTTTAATGATGGTTCTTTAATGCTTTGACCTCCCTGCTAGCCCACCACCAACCAGCTATAGTGGGAAAGAAAGGGTCCAGGGGAAGTAGACCTGTTTAGAAAGGCTCTTTGGGGCAAATCTCATCTGTGTTGTCTGGAAATCAGCAGTTCAGCTTCACGGGTTCACAACAGCAGCTTGGTCCACTCACAAATATTTCACAGATAGAGTCAGGATAGGAAACATTAATCAGCATTGGTAGCATGATCTAGCCTCTGCTCAAGTCGGCAGGAAGGACACCAGGAGTAGTTCTTGGTTGTGCCTCTCTCAGGGAAGTGAAGATAAGCGAAGATGCAAGACCCACAAAGCTTGCACAGCTAGCTTTATAAGCAAGCCCCAGTCACCATCCTCCACACAGCAAGTGTCCTCCACGTGTCTTACTTCAGCATGTGTCTGGCCTCAGCACGTGTGTCTGTCGAAGCTGGCATCACTCTACCAATCAGCCCAAGTCTGTGGAAGCGGCAAGAAACTGCAGCACACCACCAGAAGTCTTTTGGCTTGTTTCTCTCTATGGAGTCCCAACAAATTTACCTCGACGACACAATGTAAGGTAGACCAATATATGTGTGTTGGTAGCAAAGAATTCGTCATCCCATGTCCTCTCATTTGCTTGCTTTAGCAGAATATTCTTTCACCTGTGTCTGCTTCAGCGAAATGTGTCTTCACCAGTCTACCTTAGTCTTTGAACAGTGTCTGCTTCAGCTAAATATTCCTCCATATGTTTGCCAAAGCAAAACACCATCCAATTGACTTTCCGTAGAACCCCTAAGTTTCCACTTCAGTTCTGCTTATGTTACCTTGAGACTTTTTTAACTTATGTCTCAAACTCTTATACAGGTTTAATTTTGCTCAAAGATTCAAAGGGGGGGTGTTTTCAGTTCTTCATAGCATGGAATGTGCATTAGTAGAAGATTATCATAAAGGCTCCAGGAAGCTGAGAATACAGGCTGGAATTAAGGAGAGATATAACTTTATGATTCCTGACCCTTACTTCTGTCGGCCAAACTTACATTCTAAAAGCTCCTTGGCCTTTGATAATACTAACTGGGACATTTGGTATGATAACTGGTACCAAGTTATTAAAACATGAGTCTCTGGGGGCATTTCAGATTCAAATAATAAATCTCTCTCTCTCTCTCTCTCTCTCTCTCTCTCTCTCTCTCTCTCATCTATTATCAATATGTCATTATCTATCTATCTATCTATCTATCTATCTATCTATCTATCTATCTATCATCAATATATCATTATCTATCTATCTATCTATCTATCTATCTATCTATCCCTTTCATCAACTTCTATCTGTCTGTCTGCCTATTCATCGAGCCATGGTGGTTTGAATGAGTCTAGTTCCCATATGTTCATGTGTTTGAACTTTAGTTCTCAGTGGGATTATTTCAGAAGAAGTAGAAGATATAGTCTTATTGGGGGAGGCGTGTCACTGGGGGTGGACTTTGAGGTCCTACATCAGGATAGAGCCTAATCTCTCTCTACTTTCTCCCTGAAGATCATGATCTGCCTCTTAGCTTCAGTTATAGTACCAAACCTGCCCACCTGCTACCATGCTCCCAGCCATGATGATTATGAAATAACTCTCTGAAACTGTAACCAAACCTCAATTAAATGTTTCTTCTATAAGTCATTTCAGTCATGTTGTCTTCTTATGGCAATGGAATGACAACTAAGATATTATGCATCTGTCTTTTAATCTCTCTATCTATATGCCTTTGTAGAATCACTGCAATTCAATTATGAGAGTATTAAGTTATTGAAGCTCAATAACTAGACTGTTTATTGTCCTTTTACAAAATGAATAGAATTATTTAGTATAGAGGATATATACGTGGATGGCCAGTGATAAAACCTTGGCACTTGCAACTTGTCTTTCTCCATTATAAAGAGAAAAATTGCATTTTAACGTCTTAGATAAAACCATAGCTATATCAAGATATTATTAGTCAGAGTGGGAACTTCTGATGTATCATGAAACACACTGATGTAGAGAATGTATTTATAAAAGATAAATTCTTGATGGTGGCTCAGAAATGCAGTGAATGTTCAGATGTTAAACCATTTGGCCAATTTCAGAATGTCATTTTCTGCTCTCCCATATATTTGTAATTTTAGATCAAATGTAAGATGCTTCTCTTGTGGATAAAAAACAGCTGGCTTTGAGTCACTGACTTGTCTAATGGAATAAGCAGCAGAAGCTTTGCAGAGTGATAATGGACAGGCAATTTGAGCACACTAGTTAGCTTACTTAGCTCCCCTAGGGAGCAGATATTTCATCATGTGGAATGAGAATGAGCTTTAGAAGGAGCAGAGATAACACCAGAATTTTCCAGCGCTTTGCCTCTAGAGACACTATCTAATCCAAATATTGAACCTTTGGAAATGGGGCTTTTGAGCACCCATAGGCTAAAATTTAAATTCAGATCAAAGCAAGGGACTTAATAAATTGCTATGGCCAGGCATAACTGAACGTGAACTATACTGAGGATATTGCCAGGATAGCTAAGACAATGAGATCTAGGTATTGCCCACAAAAATTCAAGTGTCTTGGAGTATTTTTACCTCCCCCTAGTATGTGTGTGTGTGTATATATATATATATATATATATATATATATATATATAGTACTAATATAATTTGGAGTATTTCTTTCTAGTCTGTTGATGCTAGATAGACAATTATGAAGGATTCAGGCAATATACAAAATTAACAAGAATCTTTCACTGTTCAGAGAGAGAGAGAAATTCTAGGTGTTTTAAGGTCAGTCTGCGGAATGGAAAGAGTGCTGTCCAGATAAGTAAGTAATTGTGAAGATAAGTCATGTCAATGCTGGTCATAAGGGAAACACACTTTTTTTTTCCCCTTTCACATATGTGTGGGAGGACTTGGGAATCTGGTTTTAATTTTGTTCTGTCTGCAATGGGCAATAAAAGTCTCCCAGCCAATAATTGACAAGCACAACTTTCTTCCCCAGCAATAAGGGTCACAGTTTGTAAGTTGCAGTTTTGGCCACTGTAGTGACCTTGAACTAGGGAACTCAGAGAAATATAAAGCCTAAGAGGAATATAGTCAACAGTATCCTTATAACCCTGAGGTTCATGGTAAATGTTTTAGAGGGAAATCAAGCAAACAAAAATCCAATAGCAAGTAACTTGCTTCTAGAAAACAATGATATTTTTAGATGTTTGGGTAGCCCAGCTCTCCAGATATCTTAATACCAACTATCCTCCATAAATAATGACTTAAAAAGAATTTTTAAAAAATACAGTAGCATTGAACTGACAAAAGTTTGGTATTGGGGGTTTTGGCAGAGAGGCCCGTGGACCTTCAAATTATTTATTTGAAATTCTGGAATGAGTTCTGGAAAGCAGTGGAGAGTCGAATTTTCTAGGTCGAATGTATATTGCTCCTCCCACTTTGAACATACAGAAAGGAGGAAGCAGGTGATAAAACAACTTCTTTTCTGTACTGAAAGGGGTAGAGCTTACAGTTTGGAGCGGGATGTGAGAGTTGGTTCAGCAGAAGCACGCTTGCTTCTTGATGCTGTTATGGCTTCATCAGCAATTCTGGGATGACGGAGTCATGGTGGTGCACATCATGGAAGAGATGCAACACCTGTGAGGATGATTGACAGTGTAGACAGACATTGGGTATAACAGAATTGATTTTATAAGCAGATTAAAAGGTCTCTGAGAAATAACCAATCTTTTAAGGAAATATGAATACTACACTTGAAAGATTCTTCTGAATCTAGAAACCAGTTTCCCCAGTGAAGAAGCTCAGTGGATAAATCCTGGGAATTCATTACCACAGACTGACATCCATGGAAGTCAAAATGCAAAAGCAATCTCAAAGTCTAGAATCAGCTTCTTTCTGTTCTAGAGCTTGCAGGTATGCTGTTAAGCTGCTAGTGTACGCTCTCTCCAGCTTCTTTTTGGAGGCACTCAGAGCTATTAGTTTTCCTCTTAGCACTGCTTTCATTGTGTCCCATAAGTTTGGGTATGGTGTGCCTTCATTTTCATTAAATTCTAAAAAGTCTTGAAGCCTGGAATACCCAAGACACAATTCATAAACCAAATGAAGCTCAAGAAGAAGGAACAGCAAAGTATGGATACTCTGATCCTTCTTAGAAGGGGGAAGAAAATACCCACAGAAGGAGATACAAAGTGTGGAGTAGAGACTGGGAGAAAGACCATCCAGAGACTGCCCCACGTAGGGATCCATCCCATACACAGTTACAAAACTCAGACCCTATTGTGGATGCCAACAAGGGCTTGCTGATAAGAGCCTGATATAGCTGTCACCTGGGAGGCTCTGCCAGTATATGACAAATACTGAGGGGGACAATCTCAGCCAACCATTCAACTGAGCACAGGGTCCCCAATGGAGGAGCTAGAGAAAGGACCCAAGGAGCTGAAGAGGTTTGCAGTCCCATAGAAGGAACAACAATGTGAACTACCCAGTAACCACCCCCCCTCTCGAGCTCTCGGGGGTTAAACCACAAACCAGAGTATACATGGAGGGACCCATGGCTCAAGATGCATATACAGCAGAGGATGGCCTTGTTGGACATCAAAGGGAGGAGAGGCCCTTGGACATGAGAAAGCTTGATGCCCTAGTATAGGGGAATGCCAGGACAGGGAAGCGGGAAGTGGATTGGTGAGCAGGGGAAGCAGGGATGGGTTAGGGGAGTTTTGGGTAGGGGGGAACTAGGAAAATGGACAACATTTGAATTGTAAATAAAGAATTTATCAAGTAAAAATAAAACAAAGCATTAATCAAAACAAATTAAAAGAACCAAAAGAAGTCAGAATCAAAACACAGAGAGAACCACTACAGAACAGGGAGGGATTTGGTGACAGATCCAGGAAATGAATATGGGAATAATCCAAAAAGCAAAAGCACAAATAACAAATACATATTGTTTCCATGTCTGTTGGTAGTAAATCCTGATCATTGACAGGAAAGTTGACTTCTGTACATTATGTACAGCCAAGATATTACAAAAAGTGTTAGGAAAAGAGAAATCAGACAGCTTTACTCAGCAAGAAAAACAACAGCAATACCGCTACCAAGACAAAATAAGCACAGAGAGTTTATTTTATTAAATGATATTGAAACACACAACCATAAGACTACGTAGGTCAATAGGGTACTATCATAGGATACTTTGATGCGTGGCTATGTGAGGCCACAATTAAGTCAGGTTAACTCTACCCATTTCCCTTATCAGTTGACACTTCTTTAGGATAAGAACCATTTCTTTTTTTTTTTTTCTAGTTTGTTAAAAAACTATGTTGTATTGTTCTTATGAAATCCACCTAGCTGAATAAGAGCGTGGTAGGGCCTCTTGTGTACCTGTGTCATTGATAAAGCATTCTGTCTTCTCCACCGAGCAATGAGCTGGATAGACATCTCAGAGTGCTTGCCACACAAACAGGAGCTGAGTTCACATTCTCAGTACCCATGTGAAAAAAAGCCAAAGATGGCTCCATGCCCCTGTGACCCCAGCACTGTCAGCGGTAGGGGCAGTGATGGCAGGATCTCCAGAGATTCTTGGTTACCAGCTTAGCTCAAGGTCTAGGGAGAGAACCTGTGTCAAGGGGATGAGGTTGGGAAGATGGAACAGGACAGAGTCCTCCAGGGGTCTCCTCACACCCATGCAACCACACCTATCCCCACACATGTGCATGCAAACATTATACACACACCATACACAAAAAAAAAATCTTCAAAGAATATACAAGTTGTTAGCAGGATGTCATGGAATACAATGCATTTGGTACAATGAAAATGAAGATACTTGAAGCTCAAATACAGATGGTTGTTTTTAAAATTTATTTATTTTCTTTATATGCATACACTGTGGCTGTCTTCAGACATACCAGAAGCGGACATCAGATCCCCCTGCAGATGGTTGTGAGCCACCATGTCGTTGCTGGGGATTGAGCTCACGATCTCTGGAAGAACAGTTAGTGCTCTTAACTACTGAACTATCTCTTCAACCCTCCCTCTCCCAAAGATGGTTTTTAAAAAAGAACAAACTAAAAGTTTTTTTTTTAAAAGAAAATTCATACATTAAAAACTTTGATTTTTTTTAAAAATAAATAGTTTGTGCTGCTTGGTTTTGATGAATTGACATAAACCTAGATGTCTCTGGGAAGAGTGTATAACAGCTGAGGAATTTCCCGTATAGTACTGGCCCATAGAGGAGTCTGTTGGGTGTTGTCTTGATTGATGATCAATGTGGAAGGCACTGTCCACTGTTGGTGGTGTCATCCCCTGCTAGGTGATCCTCGTGTGTATAAGGAAACAGGTTGAACAAGTCATGGGAAGCAAATCAGTAAGCGTCATTTCTCCGTGACCTCTGCATGAGGTTCTGTCTTGAGTTCCTTCTCTGACTTCTCTTTATGATGGATCTTAAGCTGTAAATTGAGATAACCCCTGTCTAATCCACGATGTTTCTGGTCATGTATTTCATCACAGCCATAGAAACTCTACCGAAGTTTAACTTTAGTGAATGGACACACAGCCCCCTATATATATATTCTCATGTTGCTTGCCTTTTCTTTTCAGTGTATGTACTAGAGGCAGAAAATCAGTTTTTAAAAAGATATATTTTTAAATAAATTCAAATATCAGAGATACATCTGGTAAAAAATGTATGCCTCTATGCATCTTTGTGCAAAGACACAAGCTGTACTCATTTGGACCATATGAGATCATTAGACCTTATGGTTTGGAATGATAGCTTATTGTAGAGTCTTCTGGTCTCAAATGTACAAGAATATACCCACCCTGGGTCTTGTGTGCAAATTAGGCAAAATAAAACATTTAGAAGGCAAACTATAAATTACATATTTAATTTCAAAAGAAATGGAAAACTGAAAAAGCCCATAAGCATTTACAAAATTGAATCTATTAAAATTTTCACCTGAGGTCAACATTTGGGTCAGATAACTGTTCAGGCTGACTTTAAGAAATTCTTTAGGACACGTTATATTGCAATGTTATGTAAAATATCCCCAATAAGGGCAAAAAAGACCCAAAATGTAGGAGAGACATATTTAGGCAGACAAAACAGAATATATATGAGAGATAGAACTGTAGAAGAGGAAAAAATTAATGGAAATACTGTGCAAATGGGTTGGAAATGAAAAAATATTGATGGATTTCAATCATATATTATATACACAAATTACCTCTCAGGAGCTTAAAGCTTTAAATATAAAAAGAAAGAAAAAGACACAGACATAAGCTTCATCCCTGTGACTTTAGAAAAGGAACTATAAAAGGCTTTATCAAATCATAGTAACACTTACAAAACTGAATAGAATTCTCTAAACTCAGAATTCTTTACCATGAAGAATGCTACTAGAAAAAGCAAGAAAGCAAAACAGAGGAAGATGTTTATAACACAAACTTGCTGACGTGTTCAGAACACCCAAAGGAAACCTCTGAAAACACCCAGTGAAATCCAAAGAAAAGTAAGGTAAGCAACCTCATATTTAGGGACGTGTTTTATAGATGTGTTGCGCATACTCTGTGCATATCAAGGATTGCATAAGAATGCAAGAAAGGGAAAGAAAAGATGATTATAAGTAAAACAAATAAATTAATTTATATGATTAAACTCAGAAATAGATGATGATGGAGGATAAAGACAAAACCATAGATGAAGAAGGGCAGTTGAATCCAGCCTAGATCCTGCTCATGCTCTCCCTCCCTCCCTCCCTCCCTCCCTCCTTCCCTCCCTCCCTCCTTCCCTCCCTTCCCTCTCCTGTAATAAAGTATAAACATTCACTACATATGCATCTGACCCCAGTGGAGTGAGATAAGAGATATAATCGGTGACAAGACATGTGTCAGGATGATTATAAAAGAACAAACATTATTTGGAATGAATAGGTTTTAAAAGCCTTTAAGGGAGTTAATGCTGATAAATTCAATCAATATTCGACAGATAATTGATGAAGAAAAAGGATGTGCCATTCAATACAATAACAAACAAGGCACTCTCTCTGTGTGTAAATGTATCTATTTATTTATGCATATTTGTGCTCCTTGTTTTATTTATTTATTATTTATTTATCTATCTTTGCAATTATACATTTGTCTTTAATTTTACCTTTATTTTCTCTCCAGTGTAACCTAGGATTGACGTCAGATAATGGTGGCAGGCAGGAATGGTACATGGTAGGATCACTGAAGAATAAATAGGTTTAAATAGTAATTTAAGTAGAGTGTTATGTACTATTAATATGCTGATATCATGTATTCATATTAATGCATTACATCATGTTTAACATAACATGGTAAGTAGTATTATATTAATTTTACCTAATCAGATGGCAGGATGGTTTGAAGCTAGTAAAAATGCCAATGATCCTTATTTATTGTTGATTCTGTCCCAATAGGGGTGGTGATAAAGAACTTACCCCATTCAAAGTTTTCTCTCTTTCCACCTTCAATATTTTTACATCTCACAGAATCACAGCTCAGCCTCTGAGTTAAAAGTGGGTACAGCTTCCTCCCTCCCTAAGGAGTGCCAGGCTTTCCACAAATGCTACAGTTCAGGGAACATGATGGAAGAGGGGGTGAAGAGATCATAAAAACTGCAATACCAAGAACTCTCCTGTGAAACAGTCTCTTGGAGAATTCCTCGCAAACAAGACAGGAGGAATGACAATATCAACAGGTGTGCTAATGTGTGAAAGGACAAAAATCTCATAGGGTCACCTTCCTAGACAAGGAACTATAGGTCACTGATGACTGCTGAGAGAGAGAGAGAGAGAGAGAGATAGCAGCTTCTCCCAGGGATAGATCCTCCCTCAATGGTTATCCAGTATAGGATGGTCAGCCCTAAATCATATACTCAGAGTCAACAAAACCAGCCTCAGCAGGTTGCATTTATTTATTTATTTATTTATTTATTTATATTTATTTAATTTTTTTTTTTTTTTTTTGGTTTTTCGAGACAGGGTTTCTCTGTATAGTCCTGGCTGTCCTGGAACTCACTCTGTAGACCAGGCTGGCCTCGAACTCAGAAATCCACCTGCCTCTGCCTCCCAAGTGCTAGGATTAAAGGCATGCGCCACCACTGCCTGGCGCATTTATTTATTTTTGTACACATACCTCTCCACATCACCCTATGTATTTGTAATACTAATCGGAGAGAAATAGGCTATAAATCTGAGAATTGAGGGCTATGGGATGAAGCCGAGTTGGGGAAGGGGCAGATTTGGGAGTGACTGTTGGGAGGAAAGGCAAAGGGGAAAGTGATGTAATTCGTTTTAGATAAAATATATTAAATAGTAACTCAGTGCGGACATGAAAATGCTCCCTGGAGCCGCGGATGAAGGATTCTCTGGGTGTGGGTGTGTATCCTTTTCTGTGTGACACTTCCTCCCTATCCCATATTCATGTTGTCTGTTTATTGGGGAGTAGAGTAGGAAAGAGTTAACAGAAGCATGATGTACAGATGGCCAGCTCTAACCAGGGCTCCACGGTTGTTGAACAAGCCCCAGGCCCGAGGTTCCCTGTACTGCTGCCCACACATGGTCATGTAGGCTTGAACCCTGGAGTTTGGAGAAGTGACCAAAAAAATTTGCTACTCATAAATTGCTTCACCACCTGGCATTCTCCTCTTTTCTGACATTTCTCGCGCTAAAGCCATTGAATATTCCATGCTCTATCTGTCAGCCGCACACAAAATTACTATAAGAGCACACACAAGATACTATGAGAACTCATATAAAATAATATCAGGTCCCACAAAAGCTGGAAAAACAAGTTCTGGCCAGGGCTCTGCAATTACACATAAGTCAGCCTGGAGAAATATCTGTACTGTGTTCTCTGTACTCTGTAGTAGCAAACAGAACTAGGAGAGGAAGGAAAAGGAGGGAAGGCAGAAAAGAAGAAAACTACAGACGAAACCATGCAAAGCCCTGCAAAGAAGCCACTTTCAACCCAGAGGCGCTGCCCTCTCATGGACGTTCAAGCCAGGAACAATGTGGACCACTGTGAGTAAGATTCCAAAGCTAGCACCACTGGATCTGGTATTAGAAAGATGACACACTGAGAGATAGTCAGGCTTCGTGTTTTAATACGGCTAGCTGCTTTTCCTATGCTTTAAATCAACATCATATAAGTAGTCAACTAACCATCCAACACATGAAATGAAAACCTAGAGACAGGTGGCACATCTTTAATGTAAGTTTGTGACATTTGTAGGCTAACGAGAGAAAGCTCTTTCTCAGGGTTGGGAGATAGCTCAGCGATAAAGGGCTTGCCTAGCATTCACAAGGTTCTATGTTCTATACACGTCATCATCAAATGACCAACAGTCAAGAAACAGAAAGACCTTAGTCAGGAATACCGTGAGTAGGTTGGTATATATCCCAAAACCCCCCAAACATCCTCAATGCATCAATACACACAGCTATGCTTGAGTCAAGTAAAAATAAAGCAAGAAAACAAGACTTCAGATAAGAACACAAGTAATGTCATCCTGCTGAGCTTTCTTTGAAGACAAGATTTAACAAAAACGTAAGTGATAAAAGCAGATAAAAGGAGATTGAGGAGGAGGCTTTGTAGGGATCGAGGAATAGGTTTGATGGTGCAACAGAGACCAGAACAAATGAAAAGGACAGGGTATGGAGTGGTAGATATCCAAAGGCAGAAGTGATGGAAATATGAATCAGAAAAGGCAGAGGAGAGGAGAAGTTTAAAAGCACACTGTTTAATAGTCTCTGTTGCTGAAACCCATGTTTTCTAAAGTTGTCATTCAAGTAATAAGTAACACTCCTGGGAACTATGTTCCCCTACATATGGTTAATAGAGAAAAAAAATAAGTTAAAGTATACAAAGCAGAATACCAGCTCCACCATGGATTATACAATTATATACAATTATTGTATGTTTGTATCATATATAATATATATGCTATATTATATATATGTATGTATATATGTGTATATATGTATATATATACATATGTGTGTATATATATATATATATATATATATATATAAAAAATGTGGCATTATTTTTATGTCTATAAACACCTACATCCAAAATGAAATAAAATAAATGAAGCTGCTCACACAACATCAAAAGAACATACTGAGATTAAAGTAACCAGAGTGCATGGTATAGAAATAGCACATAGATGATCTATTGAAAGATATAAATGGGTTAAATGAACTCATAAAGTAAAAGCTGCTTCAGTTACAAAGCAAAACCAGGAGTGGAGAGATATCTGAGCCGTTAAGAATAGGTTCTGCTTACAGAGGAACCCAGCACTCATGTGAAACCCAGCCACTTATAACTGCAACGTCAGTAGATCCAGTGCCCTCTTCTGGCCTGTGTGGGAACTGCACTCACATGGGCATACCCTCCCTACATTCACATAAATAAAAATAAAATAAATCTTAAAAAGCAAAACAATCATACTTATTATTTTGTGAAATTAATTTTAAAGGAATTTAGAAAAGCTAGAATGAAAAGAATAGAAAACACATAGTAAGAAAACATGAAAAATCAGTTATCTTAACTTCAGCATAAAATAAAACCAGTTAAAGACAGATTAAATGGGTTAAACTAGGACAGTATGTAAATGTCAAGACACCAAACAACGTGACATACATATTCATTAGGCACAAGTTACTAGAAAGTCAGAAGTAAAACATTAATGATTATCTTTAATGTGGTATTTTCAACCATAATGAATGAAGCAAACAAAATCTAAGAAAGCCTACAAAAGGCATACTTAAGTGATTCTGGAAACAGCTATGCAGTTTTTTCTTTTTATTCTCATTTCATATTACATTCAACTATAGTCCATTCCCCTACACACACACACACACACACACACACACACAGACACCTCCCCTTTCCCCTGGCTGCATTCCCATTTACCCCACTCAGAAAAGAGCAGGCCTTTCAAGGACATCAACAAAATAGAGCATGCAAGCTACAATAAGACCAGGCACGTTTTCTCACCTCAAGGCTGGGTGAGGCAACTAGTCGGAGGAAAAGGGTCCCAAAGGCAGGCTGAGGAGTCGGAAACAGCCCTCACTCCTGTTGTTAGGAGTCCCACAAGGACACAGAGCTACAAGGCCATAACATATATGCAGAGGACCTAAGTTAGACCCATACAGGCTCCCTGATCTCTGTGAGTCCACTCGAGTCCTGGTCAGATGATTCCGTGAGTGCCGTTCTTGTGTTGTTCTTGAGCCATTGGGTTCCTTCAATCCTTCCACCCTCTCCTTCTCAGAAGAGCTCCGCCTGACATTTGGCTGTGGGAACTCTGCATTTGCTGCCATCAGTTGCTGGCTGTAGTGACTCTGGTGATGATTATGCTGGGCTCCCATCACAGCCCATCCTGCAGTGGTGACAAACGGAGGTTGGAGGCTTTGTGGCTTGGTTGGTCTCTCCCTACTTAAGGCCTTCCCTAGTCCCAGAATGGCATGTTCAGGTTCCATGTCTCCATTCCTAGGAGCTTTCGTTTTTGGGGGATGAAAGTAGGAGGTTTTGTAGTGAGCTATGAATTAGTTTGAGAGTGGGACAGAAACCAAGATAAATGACATCATGAATATGTCACAAGGTAGACATGTGTGAACCAGAAGTGTAGAGAATAATAAAAGTGCATGATTTTTATTGTCTTTTTTAAAAAAAAACATATATGATGTTACAAATACAGAGTATCCATTAGCAAAACCCCAAAAGCCCCAAGAAATAACAATATACATATTAATTAAAATTCCATAAAAATTAAGATGTTTTAAGACAATCGGAGAATCAAACCATATCTATTAGAAGAAGATTGAAACTAGGAAGAAACGAAACCAAGAGATTAAAAAGCTTTTGTTAAGAAAATGAAGACTTAGTGAAAATGAAATCTGTGCTAAATGATTAAAAAAATGAACAGTAAAATAAATGTCCAACACAAGTATTTAGAAAAGTCATAGCAAATCTAAAAAAAAAAAAAACCCAAAAGAAAATCAATAAAAACAAGGAGACAATAATAAATTAGGAACTAAAGATTATTAAAAATGACAATTAAATCTCACATGAATTCTTTGGGGGCGAAAATAGATCATAAAAGAATTTTAAATTGTTAAAGAGAAGGAAACAGAGTGCCACTAAATAAAACATAAAATAATGTTAATGGGAAACAACAAAGACATGAAGGGAATTTAAAAATGCAAATGAGACAACTCTGCTCATATTGTGCAATTTAATTTGATGAAATACATTTTCTGTAAGAATGTAAATTGCTAAAATTGCCCCCAGAAGAGAGTGAATAATAGCAGTAAGTGCTGCTTCCTCTGCCTTGGGCAGAGTTCCAAGGGCCCCACACCCCTCAACTCTTTTATTTTTCACAGCCAACTCCTGAGGTATTGTTCTATTTCACAACCTTCATTTTCAGAAGAAGAAATGGCGGCACTACCATGCTGTCTTCTGAAGGCCACAGCTGACCAGGTTTAGACCATGGATGTAGTCATGACCATCTTGACCAGGGGTCTGTGAGTGCAGCCAGTTTCGTGATTCACTGTGTAAGAGAAATGGATGGCTACAGACGGAAGGGTGGTTGGAAATGAGATACTTCTTGTGAACAGCATCGGCCTAGAGACAGAGAAAGAAAATTACCCTGCTCTGTATGAGAGCTAATCAATAGGTTCTGACCAGCTTTAGAGAGAAGCAGCCGCTCTCATGATTTTATTTCATGCAAAGGAAACTTAACTTTGATGTAGATTATCCCAGGATATATAACTCAAAATGTTAACAAAGTTTGGAGAGGGGAAGTCATTACGAACAGTTTGTCCACCTACTTGTGACCCCAGTAGGATCCAATGGATAGTTCTGAACCTATAGGCACCCAGATGGCTCTAATTCAATTCATTGGGTTTCAAAAAACAAGAACAGGAAAAAGAACAAAATCAGAGAAACTCCAAGCACAAAAAAGGTGTGAATGTAGGAAAGGGAGTTTTAAGAACAAGAGGACTGAGAGGGAGAGAGGGAGATTAAAGAGCGTGGGAGGGCAATCAGAATTCATTTTATACTTTTATCAAGTTGCCAAAGAATATACTTAACTGACAACGATGTCAACATTGAAGCTTGCATATGAATAGTGCTAAAGTAAACAGGAATCTAGGCAAATAGAATTGATCAGCACATTAGCAGCATAATAGAGTGCATTTTATTGTAAATACAACAAAATTGCTTAGAAATAAATCTGGTTTTATATTCATCAATGAAATGTCTGCTGGATGAGGGGGGAGTCTGTTTTCTTCTGGAGTCCATGGTAGGTGGCCCACGATCCAGTGGATGGTGCCCTGCACTCAGTCCATTATGGGCATCATTAAATGGACTCAGTGGGCTCAAGAGGTAAAAGGAGGAAGAGGGAGAAGAGGTTCAGGAAGAGAAGGAAGAGGAACAGGAAGAGAAGGAGGAAGAGGAATAAAATAATGAACTGAAGTTGGGAGGGGATTGGTGGAGTGATGTCTAGAATCAGCAGGAAGAAGGGCCCAGAAAATGTTAAGGTGCTGAGTTGGGAAACCAGGGATGAAAAATAGAGACGATAAGAAATTAAGAAGATGAGAAAAGCAATAGCTGGGACCAGGAGTTCTTGCCTAAACTGATAACTTATTCCAAGCAAGTTTATTAAGAACTACAGCAGTGCGTATACTCTGCAGGAGGGAAATTGGTCAAGGTCAGAAGAGAGCTAAGTGTGACAATGATGACATGGAGAACACAGGGTGTCTCAGACACAGCTGTCTAAGGATTGACAACCACAGCCCACGGAGACCAGTTAGGTCCCTAGAAGCTGCAATCTTAAATCTGCTTCTGGACAAGGACACAGTACTAAAGTTCTCGTCCTGAGACAAGTCTTGGGTTAGTCTGGTTCCCCGCAGAGAGGTGTCTAGAGGAGTGTGAGGTGGGAGGCAGTGTGTAGATAGGATCTAAATGCATTATATGCATGCATGAAATTGTCAATGAATAAAAGAAATACAAGAAGCAAATATAAATATATAAGAATTTCATATTGGAAGCAATATGATATGGAAAATAGAGTTAATAAAAGTTAATTTCTATTTTTTTTTTTGGCTGGATAGTGGTCTCTTGTCTAGAACAGGAAATTGCCCTGTGTATGATAACTGCAATGATTGCTGCCTGTGTGCCTTAGATTATGTTCTTTAGACCATCTGCCTAATAAGGAGCCAAGGAATGAGTTTAAATATTGATAAAAATAGGCACAATGTACCCCCGCCACACATATAAGATGGTGGTTGTAATTAAAATGGCCAAACTATAGATTCTTGGCAAGGACATTATGTAACTAGAGCCGCTTCTATGAAGTTCTTAGAACATTTATTGGGACACATCGTTTGCAAACTGGTTTGGAATGTGGATTAATTCTAAATGTTTGCATATCTCCTGAACCAGACGCAGATGTTCATAGTCTCATACACATTTACTTATTATCCATGTTCTATAAATATATACAAATGTGATAAGGGGAAATGAGTGGGCACAAAGCATATTTACAAATTCTTTGTGTGTCACAGCTTATCTGTGACAGCACCAAACTCCAGTCTATGTAGAATGTACAGGAAAATGGAGGTGACTTCTTTCCACGTGGAACTGCCTGACTGCCAATTACACCTGCCATTACTTGAAGAATCATGTCACTGTCATAACAATTAAAGGATGAAACTAGCTCCGAGAGGCTACATTATGTGTGATCCTATTTATAGAGGTGAAGTACAAAATTTAAAATCTAACTAAGGCTGAAGTCTACCATTGTCCAGATAGACCTCTGAGCTTGGCACAAAATTGAGGACTCCCTTTGTCAACAGGGTCTCTCCTTCTCTGACCTTGTCTGGGGAGATGGAAAGCCCCACACACCTCTACTTGTGGAATGTCATGTAGTTTTGGTTAGATTACAGGCTCAGCTTCCTTTCTTCAGATAAGAGCCAGATCAGCAAGCACCTGAGATTTCTGAAGTGCCTTCCCAAACTAATGAGGCATCTCAGTATCTAAGCCTTGAGCCAACCACCTTTGCCAAGCCTGGATATTCCTAACCCCTTCTTCGCCCAAAACTATATAACCCTTTACAATCCTTGATTCACACCGAGTAGAGTTCGTCCGTCTCCCTGAAGCTGAACCTAGTGATAAATCTGTTATTTCCATCGTAATCATGGGCTGTCTAGACTGGCCTAGAAGTACTTCTAGGTAACAGTGTGAAGGGAAGAACAGTTAACCACACACAGATGTTGAAAACACAAGATCTGGATAAACAGCCTGTATTCATGGGCTGTCATTAACTCTGCTCCATTTTGTCCTTGTGGACTGGGGGGCCAATAACCTTGGGGAGAAGGGAGACACACATCTTGTACTCTGGTAGCCACGGGGTAAGAGGTGAGGCTTGGCTGGGAGAATGTCTTGAGACCTCTTTCTGGTGTGCTAGGGATAGTGTGTATTTTGTTCTATATGTTGTTTGCAAAGGTTTGAATGTGCATAACATCCATCAAAATGAACACCCGAAACATCTGTATCATGGGTGGGGAGAAAGTTCAGATTGCCAGTTTCTGTGCAAGTCTGACAGTGTGAGCTTAGATCCCCAAACTCACATGAAAGCGGGCAGTTTACTGTGGGTATCTGCAATCCCCACATGTCCCTGTTGGAAGATAGGAAGTACAGACAAGAGGACAGGTCCAAGCTCACAGGTCAATTAGACTGGCTATCACAGCAGTGAACAAGAGAGAGAGCCTCATCCACTCAGTTTCATCAGTGAAGAACGTTAATGTGGAAAAACAAAAGCAAATAAAACGCCAGGGTTAATTTCCATCAGAATCAATCCTCGAAGCTATCTTTCTGCTACGCAGCAGAAGTAGATAGACTTAAATTAACTCCACAGTCACGAAGTACCCTTATGAAAAGTATATTTCGACACATCTGCAGAGACTGTTCAGCATTGTTGGTAAACCCAAAGAACAGGATGCAACTGGTATCTGCCAGCAGATAACTAATAGTGGGATTGTAAAGGAAGAAGCACTCACTATACACAGTGTAAAGAGAAGTGCAATTAATGCTGCAAGAAGCTGACAACAAGATCTGGATAAGCAGTAGTGCTCATGTGAACTGCATTGGCGAATCTCCGAATGACACCATAGGCTGGAGTATAGATGATGATGTGTAATTAAGGTGTGACCCAATGCAAGAGAACAGCAGAAACAAATCCCAAAATAATTTTTCATATTATATATGTACCATCATATACAAGTATCACGGTGCTACGGGATGTGGGTGAGCTCCAAAGAATAAAATAGTGATCAGACTGCAACAATACAATGTTTTAGATGAATATTTTGTTTAATTTGGTGATATGTGTAGCTAAATTATATAAACATGAGTGGGTTAGTATGTAGGGGACCCAAATTAGCATAATGACATTTGGAGCATTCTTCCTTCCCTCTGCTGGAGTTTGGTGGTGCCCCATCCCATGTTTTTCTCATGTAATATTTTATTTTTTTAGTATTTTTCATGTGGATCTTCTGATTTTTAGAAAGGTAGGTGTCAAATATGAACAGATTTACTTTATGCATAGGCACACACATATACGGTCATTCAAACGTGTGCACCTGTGCGTGTACACACACATATGAGACTTTTAGAGCTAAGGTGATTGCATAGGTTTGCAAGACTTCAGGGGTGCTCTTTTTTATCCTGGTGTTATGTGTGTGTGTGTGTGTGTGTGTGTGTGTGTGTGTACTGCATGCATATGCAGGTATGCATGTCTGTGTGTTCATTTGCAGATCTGTGCAGGTACACGTGTTTGCTAATGCATGGGAAGGCCTGAGGTTGATGTTTCGAGTCTTCCTCAACTGCTCTGTTTATATATATATATATATATATATATATATATATATATAAAATATTCATTAAACTTATCCTTGTCTAACTTTAAATGAATGAGTCTCAACCTATGATATTTTTTTATTAGGCTCTGTGCAGTTACTGGGGGATTACCCATAATTTAAATCTCTAAATGTGAGTCTGGCTACTGGCTCGACTGTGCTCCCCAGATTCTCACTGTTTGAAATTCTCTGGATTATTTCTGTTCCAGGGAATCCAGCATCCTGGGGTGGCATTTTACTCAGGTACCTGCTGTTGCTTCATTAGGACTCCCAAGATCAAGATCTCCCATTCTCCAGTCTTCTCCTCCATGCTCCTGCTCCTCTTCCCCTCCCCCCTCTTCTCCTCTCCTCTCCTCTCCTGCCCTGTGGTGTCAGTGTCTACCTTTGAGCCCCTAACCCTTTAACTCAAACTCCACCCCTCTCTCTATTCCCTCCAGCAATTGGCTGCCACCAGTTTTCTTTAACCAATAGTTTTGACACTGGGGAGCAAAGCCTACATAGCATTGCTTGCTGAACGTGAAGATCTGCTCATCAGGGACAACCAGGCCTTGGGAGCCAGTGTTTAGCATTTGAGTACAAGCAGCACCAGTCTGGCCCACTCTGCTGCTCTCCACCATGTTCAGTCAAGAGTCCCTCAGCCCAGAGCTTGTCAATAAAGCTTGTCTGGGCAGCCAGCTTGCTCTAGGGGATCCCCTGCCTCAAAGCAGGTGACCATGCTTTGATCCTTGATCCACCTCCAAGGCCCAATACTATTTTTTTTTAAAATCTTTTTATTGGTTCTTTGTGAATTTCACACCATGCACCCCAGTCCCACTCATCTCCCCTCCCCTTGTACCTGCCCCTCCACCCTTGCAACCTTTCCCCCAACAGAGAAAAAAAATCTTATTGTGGGAAATGTAGTGTGTGACAGTGTGTCTCAAAGTATTCCCCTTTCTCCACACTTCTTTGCTCGCAAATGTTCAGAATCTCCAGGACCCAGGGCAACAACAGGATATCTGAGATCAGTCCCAGTGAGGTTCCATGTATGGATGGTGCAACAGAAGGCAGAGGCCTCATACCAAACCAATAATAGTCTTTAATTTGTTGAGTTTTATGCAATCACATCTGTTATTCAGATCTTTTTAGGGGCACAATAAGCTTGATACGTGCTTGGCTTATAATTTCCCAGAAGGCATGGCCTAAGAGAGGCATGATTGATTTTCTTATTACAGAAGTCATTTGTTTTATCATGGTTACAAAAGGATTACTCTGGTTCTAATTTAATGAATGACTAATTCTGACAGCTGAAATTCTACTTTTGCTGCCGAAAGAAAAAGGTGCTCAGGAGAGACCTAACATTAGTAATACCACGCCAACATGACTTTGCAATAATGTAAGCGGTAAAAGCAGCCATCACAAAGTTCTAATACAGTGAGCTTGTAGGAAACCCAGTTCTCCTCCATTCTCACCTCCAACTCACCATGGAGCTGAGACTGGCCTTGAACTCCTGAGTGGCCTTCCTCTACAGATGCTGTTCATTATTGGTGGCACAGTAGTTCATGCCCTGTGCCCAGTGATGATGTAACGATTCCATTCTTTCAGTTGTGTCTATTTTTTTTTTTTTTGGCATCTTGAAAGAACCAAAGAACGACTACAGACTTTCCCAGAGAGAGGAACTATCTATGACAGGAAATTGAAAATTTCACTCCCTACTGAATCCAGGTTGTGCATATAGCATGCTCAGCTCCAGCTCCTTCCTGTGTTATATCAGAACATCTTTCTGGTCCCCTTTGGTTCGGTTGCCTGGTCATTAAAACTTGGAGAGAAGAGTCTGAGTACAGCAGTATTGGGCAACATTTTCTCCATCACTTGTGGCTGCCTTAGCAGAAACATCCCTAATGCATTACACAAGGTTTCCTAGACTAGGGTTACCAGGGATAAGCAGAACAGCTAACATATGGCCCTTATTACCTCCTTCTGACACAGAAATCAGCTGCCAACCACTTGTAACTTCCTTAGTAGCACTGTGTGTTGGTGTCTCTCAGGGTCAAGAGGACTATGTGTGCAAGGAGGAGTGTGTGCTTCAGGCAACTAAGGGTTAATTCTCATATATCTTTAGGAAGAGGGTGAGTGAAGCAACCTCTATCCATGAATTTCTGTTCTCTTATGTATCAAGACAGTTTATTGCATTGAGGATCCACCCCTTATGATAATTTTATGCTAATTGTGGTAATTTGTGCAAATTAGGTCTTGGTCAAGTAATTAGAAACTGCTGAATTGATATGATTATATTAGAGCCTATGCCCGTTTTCATAGGTAATTCAACATCCATTTGTCAATAAAAGAAAGTGATATTGGAATTCTCAAGTATAATTTCAGTTGTGAAGTTTGGGTTTGTCTTTTTTCTGAAAACGGAATGAGTCAGGTTTTGTTGAGAACCCCGTAAAGAGATTCTACATGTCGTCCCTTAAACACCCTGTCCAGGAACTGGGTCCTACCTTGTCAAGCATAAGATCTGATTTAGAAATGTTCACAAAACATGAGTGGTATTGAGATTCCTTCCTGGGGGGGTGAATCATTGTCTACCTCCTCTCTTTGAGCCCCCAACAACAATTTACAATGAAATTTCACCAAATTCACCCTGGGCTACCAAGGAGTGTGTTGGTCTAACATCTAAAGCACTGGGAAGTAGCTACTGATAGGGGTGTGTGTGACCGCAAAACAGCCACATTGAAAAGCCTTCCATAGGAAGGCTACTGATTTGCTTGAGTTGATTTTATAACCAGCCACTTTGCTGAAGTTTTTTATCAGCTGTAGGAGTTCTCTCGTGGAGTTTTTTGGGTCACTTAAGTATACTATCATATCACCTGCAAATAGTGATAGTTTTTGACTTCTTCCTTTCCAATTTGTATCCCTTTGACTTCCTTATGTTGTCAAATTGCTCTAGCTAGTACCTCAAGTACTATATTGAAAAGATATGGTGAGAGAGGGCAGCCTTGTCTAGTCCCTGATTTTAGTGGGATTGCTTCAAGTTTCTGTCCATTTACTTTGATGTTGGCTACCAGTCTGCTGTATATTGCTTTTACTATGTTTAGGTATGGGCCTTGAATTGTTGTTCTTTCCAGGACTTTAAACATGAAAGGATGCTGAATTTTGTCAAATGCCTTTTCAGCATCCAATGAGATGACCATGTGTTTTTTTCCTTTGAGTTTGTTTATGTAGTGGATTATGTTGATGGATTTCTGTATATTGAACCATCTCTGCATCCCTGGGATGAAACCTACTTGATCATGGTGAATGATCGTTTTGATGTGTTCTTGGATTCGGTTGGCAAGAATTTTATTGAGTATTTTTGCATCGATGTTCATAAGGGAGATTGGTCTGAAGTTCTCTTTCTTTGTTGGATCTTTGTGTGGTTTTGATATCAGGGTAATTGTGGCTTTGTAGAATGAGTTGGGTAGTGTTCCTTCTTTTTCTATTTTGTGGAATAGTTTGAAGAGAATTGGTATTAGGTCTTCTTTGAAGGTCTTATAGAACTCTGCACTAAAAGCATCTGATCCTGTGCTTTTTTTGGTTGGAAGACTTTCTATGACCCCTTCTATTTCTTTGGGGGTTATGGTTCTGTTTAGACGATCTATTTGATCCTGATTTAATTTTGGTATTTGGTATCTGTCTAGGAAACTGTCCATTTCTTCCAGATTCTCCAGTTGTGTTGAGTATAGGCTTTTGTAGTAGGATCTTATGATTTTTTTGAATTTCCTATTTCAGCCTTATTTATAATAACCAGAAGCTGGAAAAAACCCAGATGTCCCTCAATGGAAGAATGGATACAAAAAATGTGATATATCTCTATCTCTATCTCTATCTCTATCTCTATCTCTATCTCTATCTCTATCTCTATCTCTATATCTATCTACACACACACACACACACACACACACACACACACACACAATGGAGTACTATTCAGCCATTAGAAACAATGAATTCATGAAATTCTTAGACAAATGGATGGAGCTAGAGAACATCATACTAAGTGAGGTAACCCAGTCTCAAAAGGATACCCATGGTATGTTTTCACTCATAAGTGGATATTAGCCTAGAATCTTGGGACACCAAAGACACAATCCACATACCAAATGATGTCCGACAAGAAGGAAGAAGTGGACCCTGGTTCTGGAAAGGCTCAAAGCATCAGTGTAGGGGAATACCAGAACAGTGGGAAGGGGTTGATGGGGGAACATGGGGAGGGAAAAGGGCATGTGGGAGCTTTTGGGGGCAGGGAACCAGAAAAAGGGAAATGATATGTAAATATAGAATATATCTAATAAAAAAAGAAAAGTGTTCCCTAAGCATAGATGATGGCTTACTTATAAACACAGAGAGGAGCCCCATCCCTCATCTTCCTCAGTCTACATAACTTAGCCTCTGCCTCAGACCTGCATAGAAGTCCGGTTATCTTCTTCACCTCTACCTCTTCTGTGAGGAGATGTCACTAGCCCCAAAGCCAAGCTTTGATGAGCTTTTGTAAGCAGATAACGTCTATTCCTAAGAAGATGGCTGCTATTGCGCTTGGGGAATAGTGTTATATACAACACTGGGGAGAACAAGTTCTCTTAACAGCTTAATATGTAGTTAGTCCCCTCCACAAGCCTCAGGACTGCAGCAGAGCAGCCTCTGAGTGCCCACTTGGTTGTGCCTGAAGAAAGTTCACACCTGTTCTTAGAGAAGACCTTTCAGTTGTATGTGGAAGAGTTACATTACACAAGGCAGAATTATACTTTACTCTCCTCTTCCTTTGGAAATGAAGCACAGCACAGGGAGATCTGATTAGTTATTTTGACCAAAAGTGGACTTGTGCTAGTTAATCTTGGCTGTTAATCTGGCTGGGTCTAAGACCTGGGAAGCACATTTCTACATGTCTATTGGAGTCTTTCTTGAGAGGATCTCCATGTGGGATTGTTTAGCATGAAAAGACCCAACGTGAATGTCTTCATTGATGTTCAACACCCTGGCTCCCTGAGTGAGAACCAGAAGGAGGAAGGCAGTGTGCAGAGGCATGGAAGCATCCACATCCTCTCTTCAGTATGAGTAGGTCTCCACTACCATATTATGATGCCAGACACTTACTTCTTTAGGCTTTCAGTGAAGACGCAATACCAATGACTTCCAGGAAACCTTTATGCCTTCAGTTTTGGATTGGGACTTCTGAAGCAATCGGCTTCTTGGAATGAGTGGCCACCAGCTTCTCAGCTTGCCAAAGTGCAGTTGGCCGCTGTTGGGTGCAAATCAGTCCAATCAATTCCCTTTATAGTAAGAATATATATGCCATTGGTTCCATTTTCATAGAGAACTCTAATACTACTATAATGATCAGTGAGCTGAAATGTACAGACATTTACCAAAGATATGGCTAAGGGGAGATGTCCGTGGATAATAGACAGTTCTAGTTTTGACAAATGCTGGCATCTCCTTTGCTTGCTAGGCATTTGGGAGGCAGCAAGTCTCATCTCTTTTATAATTAAGCACGGGAACTGTATAGTTCTCGGTACTATTATTGAAGCAGATATGATGTGTAGCATCCCTCCTGTGTGGTTTTCTAATTTTGATTTTTTTTCTGATATAGACACTATTGGCATTCTGGACGATAGGACCCTGGCCACTCTGGATCCTTCATGGGTGACTGTGTAGACAAAGAAAGGAATGCAGTGAAAGGAAGCACGTGTCAATGTGAGTGTGAGCAGAGCCTGGTAGAGGGTATGGTTCACAGTTCAAGCACTATCTTGACAAAGTCATCAGAAAACTAACAAAAGGGGTTGAAAGTAGGATGAAGGTCACACCTAGTCTATGAACAGTTGAAAGCCAAAAGGTGGATAGGTGACTTGGCAAGTCTGGGGATGCCATCTTGGACACAAAAGAAGACACACCGATGTTCATCTGATATATTAAAAGATGCATAATTTAAAGAAAATATTTAAGATGCGATTTAAGAGATAACAGATGAGTACACATGCTCTATAGCATCTAAATAAAAGAAATTGGAAGTATAGGAGGTTAGCAAGGCTTTGAAGGACAGATCGGGTGCAGAAAATGCAAATTAGAGCAGTTTGCCAAGTCACTGGCATTGATTACTGAGTGTGAATGACTTTGTCCTTGTGACTCAGCTGCTCCATCAGCTACATACCAATGAGCCCACAAATGAATACAGGGGAGTAGATACTTAGGGAGTGGTACTGATGAGAACAGGAGCTAGAGATTGCTCTGGTTAGTCTGGGCCACCAAAGCAACATTTCCAAGAAATCTATCCTTTGTCTTATGTCTATAATTTGGAAGATTAGTCTTTAGGTGATACTATGTAGTCTCTGCATGTTCCTTTTGTGTGCTGAAAAGAAATGGTTCTTTGCTCACTTGGCACGGTTCCTCTCCTTGGCCCACTTCCTCTACGTTGTCTTCAAGACCTGATATTCTCTCATGGTAAGCAAGAAGTCATGGAGACTGACACACAGTTAGTGCTGCTTCGGCTGCTGTGAAGTGTTTCCTGAGCTCTCCCTGGAGTGCGAGGATGGTCTGAATGGCTGAGGTGTTGGGCACTCACCTGCCTTGGGTTGTGCACAAGCTGAGAAACCGGGATGAGGCCTGCAGACTGGGGGTTGCATGGGCAACAAAAGCCCCAGGGACTTATCAGACTGGCCAGCACACAGATGTCCTGGGTTAGGCATGGGGGTTGGATGGTACAGGTGTGTCAAACAGACTATGATGGCGACCAGGGTGGAGCGTATGGTAAGCCACCCGATTCCTTTCAGAATTTACTTTCCCCGCTAATTTGCATGTCTCAGGAATATTGATCTTTTCTTACATTTCAACATTGTGCCTCTGCATCTGTTTTAGCAATGACTTGTCTCCTAACTTTTGTCATATTCTCGTTATTTCATTTCAGGGCACAGCACTTTCTAGTGTGCCTGAGACTCTGGGCTCTGTCCCTAGGACAGATCTGTAGCCTAGGACAGATACTGCCTTATGGAAATCTTTTCTGAGAAGGCTGTATCTAAAGCAAGTGTCCCGGGGTACCAGTGCCCATTGCTCTGTTTATCTACGCGTTTATTCATTGCTCCAGCCCATATTCCATATTTTTCAAATTATGTTTTGTGGGAGTTCCTGAGGGAACACACACACACACACACACACACACACACACACGCACGCACGCACGCACGCACGCACACGCACACGCACACGCACACGCACACGCACACATACTCACCTATGTTTTCAGATGTTTTGGGGAAGCAGTTCCATGCTAAACTCCCTTTGGAGGCTAACATTTGTTATTAGACTGTTTAGGACTTCTAATGGCCCTAAAGAAAGCAAGCATCCACCCAGATTTAAAGTACATGTTCTCATTTACGCCGGCATTTGACACAATCCCAGCTTACATATGAGGCATGCTATCAATATCCTGCCTTTTTTATATCAAGAATGCTCTACATTTTTATCCTCTGCTCAGATAACAGAGAGGTGCTTTGTCAAAAATCAGAAGAAAAATGGAAATTACTCGTGCCTTCCTGATCTCCACTCCAGTGCCTTCTGTTTTTCTCAGCTTCATTTTCAGTGGTGAAATCAGGATGCATTTTGGAATTTATTCAGCAGACTTTTTGACGTTGTCCTGCTCCATGCCCCTTATTTAACTTCTCTCTCTCTCTCTCTCTCTCTCTCTCTCTCTCTCTCTCTCTCTCTCTCTTTCTCTCCTTTCCCCCTCTCCTCTCTCTTGCCCTCACCACCTTATTGCCCCTGACTGACCAGCCCACGCAGGCTTTCTGTATGGGATCTATTATCTAAAAGGGGGCTTTCATCCTCTCTCCTGCCCCATTAAAACTTCCATTTTCTGGGCATAGTAGTTTGGGGAAAATCATTTTCACAATTTCGCATAGTGAGAGATAGCATAGCCTAATGCATTTCCCCCTCTGTAGGATTTTAGCAGGTCTTTTTCTTTTTCCAGTAGAGAATGAGATGTCTAAGCATAGTATTAGAGCCGGCAAAGCCAAATACATTGCATCAGGAAAGCTGGAGATGTGATTTTTTTTGGGGGGGGGATATGGACATCAGCCCACAAAGGAGTGATGACTCCAGTGTTTTCTGAATTCTATATTGAGATTGCTAAGGATCCTGACTTTAGTCATTAACTTGTACACTGGGAAACAATTCTGATTGGTCTACTTTCACTTCTATTTGCATTGTTTAGAGCAGAAGTTGGAAGCCATGGCCTGATGTTGGTTTGGGGGCAGCCTATAAGCTGCAAATGGTAAATATATATTAAATAATGCTATATTTGAGAGAATAAATGAGTATATTTATATATAATATAAATACATATTATTTATTATTAAAATATTATTATTGTATAATAGTACAATTTTATATTATATTGTATATGACATTATAAAATAATATTAAATAATAAATGATTTAAAATTATGTATTATTTATTTATTCTCTCATATATTGCATCGACCAAAATTTCCCCTTTTTTCACACCTCCCAGTCCTTCCCCTCTATGTTGCCTCTCCTCCAGATCCACTCTTCCTCTGTTTCCCTTCAACAAAGAGCAGGTCTCTCAGGGATATCAATAGAACATGACATGTATAAGACATGGGGGAGAGAGGCATGAGGGGGTTATAGATTCTCCTTCAATAATCATGACTTCACTGGCACTTAGTAGTTAGCTAGGTATCTGGTAGCAGGCATGGTATTCCTATTGTTGAATAGGTCTTAAGTCCAACAAGAGATTCATTGGTGTTTCCAAGGTATGTGTGCCACTACTGCATACATATGTATACTGTTTGGGTCATTGATGTGGTAGGTAGATATCATAGCTGGGAAGAACTGTTGGTTGCCTCTGTCTTTTGGAAGATTCCTTGACTCTGGCTCCTTCTGGAACCATGAAAGCTAGTCCTCAGTGAGGGAGTATTCAGATCAGTTCCAGAACAAAAATGAATATTTTGTGATACATGAAGATTAAAAGAATTGCTTTTCAGTGTCTACAAATAGGGATGCACTGGCACAAAGCCACTGTCATTTGTTAATTGTCGGTGACATTTGTACTACAATGGCACAGCTGAGTTCCATGTGATGGAGGCTGCATAGCCTGACAAGCTAATACTTTATGTAATCTGTCGGTAAAAAGAAAACAGAAATGTCATAATTGGAGGTACAAGGATACCTTTCCACTTCTTGCTGAACTACAGTGCTGCCTGTCTCTCATATTCACATTGTTTCTAGTTCCCCTTAGGACTATATGCTTTTCTTGACTATGTGTATGTGTGTACATATGTGTATATGTGTGTGAGCATGTGTGTATGCATGTGTATATGTGTATATATACATATATGTTATTCCTCTCTCTCTCTCTCTCTCTCTCTCTCTCTCTCTCTCTCTCTGTGAAGTACAGCTAGAGAAAGAGGGTAGAGAAAGGCATATTTGAGAGGCCAGTTGACAGGAATACCAGAAACCCCATTACATTTCTGGTTACATGTAAGGAAACAGAGCTCCCCAAGTCCCCCGCTGAGAGGAGAGTGTAATGTAACTGTCTGTAGAAAACCAGAGCTCATGTGCTAAGCTTTTGAGTTTGGGCTTGTCCAGCTTTTTAGGCCACTGTTGTTTCTAGGAGTACTTTTCTTTGTTAATAAACTTTCCTTATTTCTATCATAAGGATAGAAACTGTCCATGTGTTCTTAGGTGAGTTCTTTATTTCAAGACCCAAGAGTTTGGGAATCTCAGCAGAGGCCTTCTGGTTTAAACTGCTGCCTAGAACAAGATTGCAAGATTCTCCTCCCTCCCTCCCTCCCTCCCTCCTTCCCTCCCTCCCTCTGTCCTCTCCCTCTCTTCCTTCTTTGAACCTGGAGCTTTCTATATGCTGAGCCTGCACACACTGAGTTACATCCTAGGCTCTGAGTTTCTATATGCCTTTTCAGTCTCTGAGCCCACTTTTACTCTTTATAGTATATTTTTGTACTTATAGTGTATCATCCCTTTAACTGTTTGTAGGACCACTGTGGGGAGGGGGGATGGGATGGGGCATTTGGGAGGGGAAAGTGGGAAAGGGGATAACATTTGAAATGTAAAATACATAAAATGTCCAATATAAAGTAAAAAAAGAATAATTCATAGACTGATCAAAAATATAGAAACCCTCTAGTGTCAGAAATAAATTCATTTTGAAATGTATAAGATAGGAACAATGTAAGAATAATTCATAAAGCTGACCTAAAATATAGAAACACTGTCCCCAAGAAAGTGAGAATTCATTCATCTTTAAGTCAAGCAACTGTGGTCTCTTAGGACAGCTTATTGTCCTAAGATCTTACATCATAATCAAGTTTTCTGATTAAAGGCAGTAAACTCAGGAATCAGGAGCACTGGCTTAGAATAAGAAACACCAGTGGTTTGAAACCTGATAAAATACATCCTAAATAAGTTGCCCATTATTGTGTTGTGTATGAAAATATTCCCATTTTGGATTACCATTTCAATGTTACCTTGTTGTACTGTTTACCCTGTGCCAAATAAAACAAGTTATAATTTCTATTAAAATACTACAAAATAAGTTTTAGGGACATTTATCGACATTGACCACACCCTAAGTGGAATAAAAGCCCGACTTGGCCTCCTTGCTTTTGCTTAGGCTGGGGAGAACTAGCAGCTGGCAGGAGTGGGGGTGGGCATGGGCTGGGGCTTCTGATACTTGTTTTTTTTTTAATAAAGAAAATATCTAAAATGATAATAACAGCATCTGCCTCTTTGTGAACCACTAGAGAGGGTTAATCTAATGAGTAAGTTACTGTGAGAACTCATCATTTTTATGCTTCTTCATACATTACCAGGCTCAGGTAATTATTGTTAGACTTAAGCTCACTGTACCATAATTGTTCCTCCATATAGGTTTATCTTGATCTTCACTGTGACAGAAATTTAATAATTGCTTTCCTCACATGTGATCTGCCCAAATGAATGTTTAGGTACATAATGATATCTTTCAACAAAAAGATATTTACATATATTTGAAACACACACACATTATATAACTATTCATATTATATCTCTTGAACTGGGCTAAAGCTATGAGAGTTGTGAATTCCTAAGGGTAACTAACTTTACTTGGGATGCTAACATTTTTTTCTCTCAAGTATTTTTATTATAGTAATGTTTTGATAGAATTTCAATGACGAGGGATATAATGTGATTTTAAAAAGAATACCTAGTAATATCAAAGGTTTCATTATGTGCACAGAGAATTAAATTTTAAGGAAATGTCAGTGATTTATGAACCGGTTTCTGCAGGAGGAAAGCATTTCAAGATTTATAGTAAAATTAGCTTGACAAGCACTTATGAAAATCCCAGTCTCCCAGGTAAAAGTGGTGCATAGCCAATAGCACATGGGCTTTGATCACTATGGGTTCACCTACATCTAAATGGGTGTAAGCTCGTGACTGACAAAATATCTCTGTATGCTGGAAATTCTTTTTTCTCAAATAAATTTGGTGAATAAAAATATATTCTTAAACCCTTAAAGCCTATCTATGTATCTATCTATCTATCTATCTATCTATCTATCATCTACCTACCATTTATCTTTATTAATTTATTATTTACCTATCATTTATTTCCTGCCTACCCAACGATGGATAGGTTGGACTGGCTGAAGGACAACACATACTTTGAAGTTCTATTCTTTAGTTGAGAATTATTCAAAGGACTTCTTGGGTTCATCTGAAGAAATAATTTGCATACAATTATTTAAGAAATAAACGGTACTATTATGTTCTTTTTTATTGTACCAGTGGTACTATTATGACAGGAAAGAACACTCTACTGATTTAAATGTCTGCTAGTCTTGACTCAATATGCTATTAAAAAAGAATGCTGGATAAAGCCATATGGTACATAATTAGTGTTGATTAATAAAATGCAGGATGCCAAATATTTTACGAAGCACACGGGGGTGAAAGCTTATTTATCTGAAATTCATCTGGCTCTACTTTCTATGAGATCTGAGAATCCTTTATATAAGGCAGACTAGGAGTGACCTTCTCAGCGTACATCAAGCTCAACATAATTCTAGATGTAGAGTCAAAGCTCAAAATCTGTTAACAAATGTTAATACTAAAAAATTAGATTTGAGATTTGTTTAGCACATGTCAAAGAGACTTTCCAGTATACTAGTGTGTGTAAAATACAAAAGGGTAACATGAAATGCCTCAAACCTGATTGAGAATAAAATTAGCTCATATGGTTCAATTTCAAGCTCTATATGAAAGCTGTATTGTTTATTTACAAAGGGTTACTCAGGACCAGTAGGAAGCAGCCTTCTCTAAATAGATGAGAATGGGACTCATGCTCAACTAGCTAGCCAAGGTGCTCTAAACTATTTCTATGGAAACATTAGATACAAGCTAAAATTAAAATGCAGTTTAGTTTACTTCTGTACATTTTTTTTCACGTGGACCCTGTACTTAAAAGATATAATGCCTGAATAGTGCAAGCTTAAACTTGTAAATATGTTTTGCTGTTGGTAGTGGGTTGTTTGGTGTTGCTGTTGTTGAGTTTTAATAAAATAGAATCAAAATACTCCATTTTAAGGAACCAAATATCAAAAAAATTGCATAATCTTGCTGGCTACCTGGTGAGTGGATTTGTTGAATCTCAGACCCAATCTACTCATCCTAGAACAAGTCCCAGCCTGATAAACATAAGACAGAAGAGATTTAATCTTAGGAATAACCTACTGTTATACTTTGACATTTCAGATTCTTTATTTTTACTTTCCTCTTGCCCATCCAGGTTTCCATCTTTGCCCATTTATTTGATGTGCATCGAGTCAGTTCTTACTGTCCTTTCTCTCCAGTATATAGCATCGATCATTGTTCCTCATTGATCAATTGGAACAATTTAACTTAGCTTCCTTTTTATTCTTGTTGTTTTGTTCTTTTTTTTATTTTCATGTGAAACCAGCACTGTATTGAGTGAGTCACACATACACAAGAGCATAGGAACTTATATATACATGCACACATATGCTCACTTCTACACAAAACTACATACAGAAATAATAAAACAGTGAGAGCAGTAAGAGTTAAGAGTAAATGATGAGAGACACAAGGTCACCGATTCCAGGGATGAGTGGTAAATCTGGAGGCCTGGCTGTTGCAAGGGGAGCCCACTTCATCATATAATTTGCCAAAATATTACATTCTTGGTACATCCACCAAAAAAATAATTGCTCCTTTATGAGCTAATGGGAATCAATTCATCTGCTGAAATATGCATTTTGCTATTCATAAGAGACTACATTCTATCCCATCAAAAAGAGCATGGGCCTTACTAGATACGTGTTACTTCAAGTCATTTTAGTACATGCCACCTGAAACAGCAGAGGGTCTGGAATGTTTTGCAATTTCTTTGAAGATCTTGAACTTTAATACAACTGAATACCAAGCAGTTCTCTAGCTCATTCCTACAAGTACATGACTGTGTTATTCTGTCATCACAAGGGCATGTGTTTCCTAATTGACTGCTATTCATCATGCCACTCCCCCTGCTGGATGAGCTCAGCAAAAATGAGATATCTTGTGACTTGTATAAGTCAATGGAAGCTCAACAGTGATCAATCATCAGAGCATACATATTGGTCTACATACATATGTTAATTCTATACGACTGTAAAGCAGAACATCTACATGTGGCTAAGAAATATGATTTTTCTTGCTAATGTATTCATACTCTAAAATGTAATAGCATAACTATGTGTAGGCATGGTTACCACTATGCAAACATATGTACTTCAATGATAGTAAACATATTCATTATGCTATAGTCATTACCACCACCCATCTCTGCAATTCATTGTGAAAGCAATTTTTGTATGTATTTAAGGTATACATCATTCTATTTAAATATTCTTATGAATGTTGTTTTGTTCTTGATGTGGTTCATCTAATCCTTTTGTCTGTGTCTGCATCCTGGCTAGGTTTCACATTGATACTTCTGTGCTTTCAGCTACATTGTAGAAAACAGCAAAGATAGACTCCTCTTAGTGGTTTTCTTAGCATGGGATGCTCTACAACCTTTGTGGTAGAATGTGACTTTGCAAAGAACTCCATAAGGTAACTTAAGTTGTTTATCTTGCTCTTCAGTGAATAAATTCCTTCTTAGAGGATGGAGGGTCCTTTGGTGAGAAATCCAAATCACAGGCACAGAATATTTTCTGACATAACAAATCCCCTTTGGTTTGACACTTTTCTCATTTCCAATCTCTCTTTTTGTTGGGTCTCAAGGCCTTCCTGTAGCATTCACTATTTAACTGTGCTTTCTGGCAAATCTTGTCAGGATCATTCTTTTTCTTTCTTTCTTTCTTCCTTCCTTCCTTCCTTCCTTCCTTCCTTCCTTCCTTCCTTCCTTTCTTTCTTTCTTTCTTTTTTTGGTTTTTCGAGACAGGGTTTCTCTGTATAGCCCTGACTGTCCTAGAACTCACTCTGAAGAGCAGGCTGGCCTCGAACTCAGAAATCCACCTGCCTCTGCCTCCCAAGTGCTGGGATTAAAGGCATGTACCACCACTCCCTGGCAGGATCATTCCTTTAATGGGAGAAAAATGAATAATCATGACATCTAAATCTTTTCTACAGGACAAACTCATTGAGTTCACCCAAGAACATTGTGTGGCATTGCTTCCATATTTGTCAGCCTTGGAGAACTTCTGGCTCTCTATGTCTCTGTGACATGTATAACTAGGGTCTAAAACCATTTTTAAAGGATGTCTAAGAACTTGATATGAAAAATCAAAATATGTTCATCAGTTCATGGTAAATATGCTATCATCTTCATTGTCCTAAACATTATGACCGTGTCATAAAAAGAAGTTTTAAACATCATTTCATGTTTTGGCTCATATTTAGTGTCAGAATAATCAACTGAGCTGATTCTCACATTAACACAGTGACTGCAATGTTATAATAAAAGTAAAATTGATGTTATCTTCTAACATTAACTTCTCATATTAAGATTTTTTTTGCTAACTATTACAGTATAAGAAAGTTATATTTTTATTCATTTGTGTCCTCGCTATCTTTTGGTTAATTTGACTAAGAGATAGTCAGTCATACCACTCCTGAGAGAAACAACTCTTTATTTCATTGCTATGTTGAGCTTTTTTAAAATTTCAGTTGCATTAATCTCAGCCTTGCTTTGTATTGTCTCTTCCTATCTATTCATTTGGGGATTTTGTTGTTGTTCTTATTTTTTCCAAGGCCTTCAGATGAATTATTAAACTATCAATATGAAACCACACCAGCATCTTGATGAAGCTCTTAGTGCTGCAAATGTTTGTCTTTTGACTGTTGTTTTTAAAACAAAATACCAAACACTTGAATTACCAATGAAGATTCAAAGAGCCAGATGTTGGGGTGAAAGACTGCTGGGTCACAGAGGCAGAAATATCACCCAGCTGAACTGCCTACTCCATTGACATCCCAGAAAGAAAAAGCTCCTTCTCCTCCACTGTGCTGTCTTAAATACTCTTCAACTCAAAGACCATCCTTTCTCTTTCCTTGATTTTCTTACTTTTACTCACTGTTGACTGTATGTTTGCTTTTGACCCATCACTGATTTTTTTAGCTCATGTTTACAGAAAGCTCTTCAGTTAAAAGTGTGTGCTAGGTTGAGCCACACCACAACAAGAAGCAGGTGTTTCCTGGTTTGCAGTCTCAGGGTTTGAAGTGTGATCAAACATCCCACAGCATATGGCAAATTCAATTGTGTCCCATTGATTTTTGTATGTTATGTTTTGATTTTCATTCAAATCTAGGATTTTTAAATTTTCCTTCGTGATTTCTCCCTTGACCCAATTTTCATATATTGCATGCTGTTTTGTTTTCCTGATGTTGTGTACTTTCTCCTGTTGCTATTGTTGTTGATATCTAGCTTTATTTGTTTGTGACCAGATAGAATTCAGGGTATTCCTTCAGCTTCCCAAAGTCTGTTGAGACTTGATTCATGAACTAATACACACTTTATCTTGGATTGGAGATACTGCTATTTTGATGCTCATTCTGTTATTTCCCTACCATCATCAAGTGTCTATTGGATGAATATTTTACTTCTTTTTCCAACTTACTTGTGGGATAAAATGAAATGAAATATGATTTTGGAGGCAAAAAATTCAGACATTTAATAGTTACAGTAAATAGAGTAAAACCTTTTTATAACAATAGTTGACTTACATTTTTTTTTTTACTTATTTACAGCTAACTTCTTATGTTGAGAAATTTCTAAATAAACTCAAGAACTGAGACACAGAAGGGTGATATAAGTTAGGAAATGCAGTATTTTCAGGCCATGTGTTCTATGTGGCCTATGACAAATATAATCAATATTATAGACAGTTTAATGCAGGCAAAAACACTTTGCCTGGAGTGAACATCATATGAAGTAGACATTTAAATTACTCATCCATTCATCATGTATTAATGTAGTGCCTAGGCTTAGTTCATTCATTAGAAAATAGTAGAAGCAAAGAAAATAAACATGTATTGAATTAAATTTAAAAATTAAATTAAAAACAGAAACTACCTTAGGTAAAATTGGAAAATCATTTCTGAACAAAGAAATCACAAGAACAAAAGACACAGGTAAAAAGAACAAAACCAAACAACAACACTGTGTGCTTTTGGAACCAGAGATCAAAGAAAATGATGGAGCTTTATGAAGAATATTCATGCAGTTTCTAAGACAGATCATCAGTTTGATGCATTTCTGATACTTAGATGGATTTCCATTCCTGCAGTTCACTTCTCTAAGTGCATACATGAACATGCCTTTGCAAACAGGTTCATGTAACAGCCCACCTCAACTTCCAGACATGGTTCATGTAAAACATGTTGGGTCATAGCATACGAGTTCACAAGTGATAATTAAACTTGTTAAAAAAGACATAATATTCCCAGATCTCCCAGGGACAAAAACATCAGCCAGAGAGTATACATGGAGGGACCTGTGGCTCCAGATGCATAGGCAGCAGAGGATAGCCTTGTTGGACATCAAAGGGAGGAGAGGTCCTTGGTCCTGCAAAGCCTTGATGCCACAGTGTAGGGGAACACCAGGATAGGGAAGTGGGAGGGGGTTGAATGGAGAACAGGGGGAGGGGAGATGGCTTATGGGAATTTCTTGGGGAGGCCAGGAAAGGGGAAATCATTTGAAATGAAAATAAAGAATATATCTAATAAAAATAATGACAATAAAAAAGACACAATGCATGCTGTAGATTAATGGATTCTCAAGCATGTGTCCCTGTGATTTCAGGACTCAGATACCATTTTATAAATCCTATACATGGTCTCTTGTTGACACATAGCTTGCATATTTTGTATAGAAAGAAAATTTTGGTATATTAGCACTTGACACTCTACTAATGTTAAGAAAAGATGCTTGTTATCTTTGGAACTCCCAGTGCTGAGATAAGACATACTAAACCTACTGTGATGTAGTTTATTTTTTCCTTTTAAATACAATTATCTTCTAATAATTATCTACTTTTTGGCTTCTAATGCTTGTGGGTCATCTCTTTAGTTCTATCTACCAAAAAAGGATTTTTAGAATATTGCATGCATTTATTCCAGAAATATTTGAAAACAGATCAAAGAAACAAAGAAACAAAAAATAAAACCAGCCAGGAGTTCTTTGCTTAACTGCTTTTCACAAAAGTAATACTGAAGAAACATGGGAAAGAAGTTCATTATACAACCACTTACATTGTTTAAAATTCTCAAATTCTTCCCCAGTATGTTTTATAAATAGAAAAAACATATCATGTTACAACTCTGAAGTAAATTAAATTGTTTTATTGTGTTAATAGTTATCAAGGCCCACCTTTTCAATACAATAATATTGTTGACTATACACAGATCAAGTGTCAACAAGGTAACTTATTAATGAGGTTCTGTCGCAAAAGTATAGTGCTTCCTTTCTTTATGTAATAGTGATACTGGAAGCATAATAAAATATCAGTGTATAATTTGATAATCATAATCTTATTTTCTTTTGGCTTTGGGATTTGAGTGCATATGTATGTACACAGTATGGTTAATAACACCATTTTTTAAATCTTTATTTCTATGGAAGATGGGTAGTCAGGGTCACAGAAATGACTTTGGAGTATAGCAGTTTGCCCTGACTCACAAAAGCACCAAGTGACAACTGTTCATTCCCAGAAAGAATGAAGTTGTATGAAGAAGCCATTGTCAGAGCCTCTGTGTTCCCTGACGAAGCGTTTTCTCCCAAAGACTTAACGCGAATGTTACCTGTAGGGATTTCTGTCTCTATCATCTTCATGATTTACTTTCCTGAAGATGCATCAGGTTCTGTCGTCCCTGTACTTTGGCAGAAATTCCAATCGTAATATAAAGGTGTCTAGCGACAGCTCAGTGATTCTGTTTCCTCAGGAACTGTTGCTTGGCAAGGGGTTCTCACCTGCTACTTTCCGGAGCTCCTGAACAGATTTTAAAAAGTTAAATTGAAATCCGTAGAGACGATTTTAGATGCAGCAGAATCAATCATGGCTGGATCCCCTGCACAGCCAGAAGATCTAGGGTAGCTGGTGCTGTTCACTCGGATTTTCAGAAGTCCTGAAAGCAGACAATATGTCTGTGGGTCCTCCTCGCTGCTGTTTAGAATCTGGGCTATGTCCAGAGGGATTGGCTCACCCCCATTTGGAGTACGGTAGATGTTACTTCTTCGGTATTTACGGTTACATGCTGAATGCTTTAAAGAGAAACAAGAAAGGGAAAAGAATAGTCCATTTATACCTTTTAGTTTTCCTTTCTAACATTATCAGTTGCCTTTTTGGAGAGGTGAACTGGCAGATGTTTCTTATCCTTATTAACTTGGTAAAATGTTAATCCCTGTGTCATTTTTATGCCCCTCGAATTTTCACACAATTTTAGCATTGTGTGGAAATGCTTAGGAGAAGGATAGAATGATAGTTTAAAGGGGGAAAAGAAATCAACACTGTATCAACACTATATATCTCTATATATTAAGTGCAGGTTATTGTGCACCAAGTAATTTTGCTACAGTTAGAGAACTGGACACCAATTTGATTATGGACAAGGTATACAAAGATAATATACAAGCTGCAGAATTCTAGATGCATCTGGAGAGTTCAACTATTGCTATGGTAACAGATACATCCTAGCAACAGCTGCTTGGTACACAGCTGACATGGAGTGGTTAAGCCCAGAAACAAGAGGAAAATGAGCCATGAAGACATATTTAGTGTATGTAGAATTTATATTTTTTGAAAGCTGAAATGGACAACAGAAAATTCATGCATAAATATATTAAGAGAACAAGGTTACAGAAATTAAGGTTTATTTTCTTACCATGCAGAATATATCTAGAAAAATAAGCAATGATAGCTGGAGTGGCCTGGTTGCAAGGTCAAATGCTGAGCGTGAGATGGTCAGTGTTGGAAAATCATGTCTTCTGGCTGAACTGACCAGACAGCAGATAACCATGGTTTTAATATACATACTTTCCTTTCAGCAATTCTTGGAATCTCAGAGATATAAAATCGTTCGAACATTCCCCTGTAAAAGAGAAAGAATCCAAATGGCTTAAAATTTTTAGTTAGAGCTTGTAAAATATATGTCCTTTTTTAAGTCACTAAAAACATTTTGTAAAATGCGTGAATATTCTGGCTTAGTGATTCAGATATTTTTCTTAGGTTTCAATAAACATTTATTTTAGAAAATAAGAACAACCAAACACTTTCCATCTGTTTGTATTGAGAGAGAGAGAGAGAGAGAGAGAGAGAGAGAGAGAGAAATTATTTGTCCTTAGTAAATATTTTCCAAAGATTCTTTTCTTTAATTTTGAATTACTACATAAAATGTAATGAAATTAACATTCATTAAAGGTTGTTTAAAACCGTGGTATCAAATTTGCTGGATCATACAAAGCTACATCTGGGGAAAACCCCTACTGCAACGAAACTTAATACCTGGGCATGGAGAATAACCCTACATGTTTTCCTTTCTATTCTTTACCTTTCTCTTCCTTTTTTCCTTTCCTTTTCTTTTCCTTCTCCTTCTTTTTAATGAACTGTATTTATGTATTGATTTGAGATGGCATTTTATATGTAAGATTCCATGTATGAGACCCACATCAAATTCAATAGTAAAGCAAAGACAATAAAGGTCGAGTTACTTGTTAATGGAAATGCCATCATCAAGAGCAGGAAGAAGGTGCTCTGAGCTGATTAAGGGTAAGAAAAAGGAAAGGTCTGACAAGGTCCCAGGCTGGGCTATTGTTTTGTGTAGATTGAACCAATGGCGTCTATGTGCTGAGCATGTGACCTTCCACTTAGCCATTTCTCTGGGACCAGGCAGGTGAATTTGAAAATATCTTCCTTAATGCAAAAATAACCAGAAGCAGGAGCTAATTCAGAGACGTATCCTGAGTTCTGTAGGAAACTATCTTTTATTCGCATTTTCTCTCTCTCCCTTTCCCTCTCCCCCCTCTCTCCCTCTCCCACTCTCCCTCCCCTCCCTCTCTCTCCCTCTTCCTTTCCCTCACCCTCTCTCTTTCCTTCCCCCTCTCTCTTCTCTCTCTCCCCCACTATCTCCAAATTTGTTTCTTTATTCTTGCTAATTTTATACAATGAAAATATGTTCATACCTACTCACTGTTGTCAGTGGATAATTGCTGGGGAAAGGGGTAAATCTCATCTGTGGATGTGGCCAATCAGGTTTACTGTGCCTGAGTGGATAGCCCTACCCTTATTCATATAGGAGCAGCCTTAACTAGATTTACAGAGTTCTACGCTTTAAAAAAGATATAAATTTGAGAGGGGTTGTATTGTGCTGGGACATATATATGGGGACTAGGTAGGAGAGGGTTACAAGCATAGGACCTACACAGTATTAGTCATCTAAAACCTTAGCACAGATGGACTACATACATTTTGTGTCCCATTCAAATATTTTCTGTGTTTTGTATTGTCTACCTAGGGAATGTGCCATTTTCTCCTCTATGCACAAACTTAGTTTCATATGATAGATACCAATGGTGTTCCATTTACTTCACATGTAACTCTTAAATAAAACCTGTCTTAAGCAAGTCATCAAATTGTCTTGCAAGATTGAGCTTTCTCATGAGAACTCTGAACTGTGCAAACCCTGAGCCATGACTAGTTGTCATAGCTTAAGCTGGGATACCTAATGTCTCAGAGCCTGTTTTAACTGTAATTGAAAGTTCTGGCTTCCTTTCCTTTCATATATTTAGCAGAACCGGACACACAGGAGTTTTAATTTTGGAGAGCCTTCCTGGTGGCCAATGCCAGGGCCAGGGATTGGTTTAGGCTTTAGTATCACTTTGCTTCTGTCACTTCTGAAACCACCCAAACACCCATTTTAATAGAAACACTGCTCTCCTGAATGTAGCTCCCTTTGGAATTGTTCTTTTTCTTCTTCTTCTGAATTCCTAAAAGTCAGTGACCAGAGGTGAAAGTGATTATGTCATCAGGATGCGTTGAAGAACTCGTGGCTTTTGCTGTCTTCCCGTGTCTGCTCTAGTTTAGATCTGAAGTGTCTCCCAAGATTTATTGGCAAAACAAATAATTTTATTTAATAAAATTATTAATAATAAATAATAAATATTGACCAGTCTATAGTGAGGTGGTTTGGACAATGGGAATGTTTCACGGAACCGCTATTGGAACTCTGGCCCCTTTCTGGAACGAGCTCTTTGCTTTCCCTACACCAAGAGATCGAGCGATCTTGTCCATATGCACCTGCTATGATACAATGTGCCACCATAGGCCATATCAACAGCAGCAGATGCCTGCTGACAGGAACCCACACAAAGGTTAGCACAAACAAATCTTTCCTCCTTCTAAATTTATTTCTCTAGGTATGTTGCCAGAAAGACAGATAGCCGACTAACACTCGCTAAACTCTGGCACCATAATTATGTAAAACAGACCTCCATACCAGACCTATTTGGAAAGATGGACATGTACGACGGCCATCTGTAATCCAGGATGCGGAGGAAGAAGCAGAGGAACATGGGAGCAAGCTGATAGCTAGCCCAGATGGAATTGGCAAGCTCTGTGCACAGCTAGTGATTGTGCACCAATAAACCAAGGGGAGAGAAATAAAGATACCTGATATCAACTTTGGACCTTCACATGTGCATACATAGTGACATATGTGCAGACCTAACTACATATATATGTCTACCCATATGTATGGAAACTTGTATACATGGATACACACTTTCCCTCTCCCTCTCCCTCTCCCTCTCCCTCTCCCTCTCCTTCTCTCCCTCTCTCTCTCTCTCTCTCTCTCTCTCTCTCTCTCTCTCTCTCACACACACACACACACACACACACACACACACACACTCCATGCAAATTCTTCCTTTTAAAAAAAATAGACAGCAAGTGAGAAAATCACAGGAAATGAATAAAATATACTGTATACATCCAAATGCCAGAAACTAGCATATGGCCATCATGTAGAAAGAGACTTTTTAAAGTCCAGAGCAACAAAAGCTTTTACATGTCCTTAGCGAATGGTTGTAAAGCACACATGTTTTCATCTTGTTGCATAGTATGTATGTATGTATGTATGTATGTATGTAGTATTTGCATTTGGGTAGGCACACATGTGTGATCATCTGTATCTTTATGTGTTGGGACATGCAGATGGAGACCAGTAGTTGATGTCAAGTGTTGTCTTTCACCTCTTCCTTCTTGGTAGAGCCTCTTATTTAAATCTACGGTGCATCAATTTAGTAGTCACAAGGATTCCTTGTCTCTACTTCCTTAGTGTTATAGCTAGGGTATTATGACCTCCTTGTACATAGATGATCGAGACCTGAGCGCAGACATTCATCTTTATTTGGCAAGCTCATTACCTATTGAATTGGATCATGTCCCAGCCCCCAGAGCACACATTCTTATCAGTATCATCATGACTGCAGGACCCATTCAACATCATATACAGACCCATCTTGATGATTCAAAGCATCATGTCCAGTGACTTTCATGTCGTGGTTTCAGACCTACCTCTTAGTTGTGACCCAGAGCTCTTATTTTGTGATATATCAATGCTCATTAGCTTAGGTTCCTTAATCACATCTCAAACCCTGAAACATCAGTCCTATTTGATTTTAATGTAGTCATACTTCCATGCATGCGGGTTACAAAATAAAAGCTATCGGAAACCATCATAGATTTCTCTTTAATTTCTCTTTTAGTTAATCGTTAAGTCCTGTTAGTTTTTATAAAACCGTCTTGAATTACTACGCCAGTCTTCACTCCTGCAGTCTGTCCCCGTCTCAATCAATTCTTCTTACAGTTCCTACCCAAGTTTGCTAAATTTGATTGCAGTGGTGTTAGTCTTCTGTGTAAAACTTAATTACACCCTGCTTCCCTCACAACAAATGCAGCTTCTTTTGTAGAATAAACATCTTCCCAGCCCTTAGCCCATCACTCCAGCCTTCCATTCTCCTGGCTCTTCAAAATTCTAAGCAGGGGCAAGGTAGATTATTTCCTGAGCTGTGCCTGCTCACACCATATGTTTTAGTGAGAATTTTTTTCTTAAGCTTGAATTGAACTTTCATTTATATGCTTCAAGATTACCGGACATGCTTCTGCAATCAATTTTGAAATGGAGAGTTGCACATGTAAGATAGTAAACCTAAAGGCACAATAAAAAGCTCTTGTCCAGAGTTAACTCATGGCCAATGTTTCCTCAGTACTCCTGCTCACCAGAGTGTGTTGTGCATAAACTTTGGTGCAGAACTGCAGTGGGTTAAATGGGAGAGGTCCCACATAGTTTTGGGAATTTCAATGCTTGGTCTCTGGTTGTTGGAACCAGAGGGGACTGTTTTGGGAGGCCTAGAAAGCGTGGCCTCGGCATAAGTTCATAACTCAACCCACTTTCAGTTTGTTCTCTGCTCATTCTTGAAGCTAAGAATCTCTAGGCATCTTGATCTGGCTGCTATGTCTACTTGCTACCATGGTAGACTCTCATCCTTCCAAGACCATAAGCCCCAATAAATTCTTCACTCTATATATTGCCTTGGTATGTTTTATCACAACAATAGAAAATTAACTGATACAACAACTCTTAAGATATATTTCCTCAATCATACTTTCATAATGTTACCTAAAATAATTATATTAATGCCACGGTAGCCTGAATAGATTCTGTAAGACAGCGTTCCACAGACTGAGGTGGAAAAATGCCTCTTGGGGCCTGCGGAATTCCCCCAACATAGAAGCCGCAATTTCTCATTTGGCAATTTATTTCCCTTCCAAACTTCCTTTTTTCCTGGTAGCCCAAGACCGAATAAATTTGAGAGAGTAAATTGTAACCCATTCTTTGAAGTAATATTACTGGCCATAAACCTCTTTTCTTAGAAAACTGTAACTCTTTGCTTTAGTGACATTTACCCCCCAAGATTAAAAAGAGATCTCATTGAAAATATGAAACAATGAGTAGAATTTTTTCGGGAATTCTAAAAGTATAAGTTCCTTTTGTCATTTGACTCTCATGCAAAAGTCCTCGCAGGACACGTGGATGTTGGGCCTAGTCTTAGACAAAAGGCTCAAGTTAGAAGATATTTACATCTGAAGAACCTCTTCTTTGTAGAAGAACCTAATTCTTTGTAGCATGAATCTTGGTTAAGTGAAGAAGGAACAGCCATTATAACTGGTCTGTGTGTCTATTTTTTCTATACTTTTTCTCTCTAGTGTTCCTCATGATGACTTATTTGTGGAAGCGATTGGATTATCTCTCCTCTCTAAAATGTTCCCCACGACAACTTATTTAATGGAAGAAATTAGATTATCAATGGGAACTTCCAGAGATCTGAATTTTGCTGATTGTGCCTGTTTGTGATTCTAGAATATTCTTCTGTCCTCTTATTATCTGTTTTGACAGTTGGATGTGAAGTTTTATTCACATTTAATTTGGTTTATTTGTTTTGGGAGGATTGCTGGAGAGGTCCTGACATGCTTTTGGGAATCATGCTACTTGACTGTTTCCATCCAGGGAACTCCTCACATTCTTACTTCATTAATTCCCTGTAGATTGTGACATAGATGCAATGTCTTTGATAGCTAGACTACCCTATGAAGAGAAACACCCTTTCTTGATGTCTTGTGTCAGACTAGTTTTGTGTCAACTTGACACAGGCAAGAGTCATCTGAAAGGAGGGAGCCTCAGTTGAAAACAAAATGCCTTCATAAGACAGGCTGTAGGCAAGCCTGTAGGGCATTTTCTTAGAGACTGATGGAGGAGGGCCTAGCCCACTGTGGGTGGTACCACTTCTGGGATGGTTACCATGGGCTTTATAAGAAAGCAGGTTGACCAAACCAGAGGGGCAAGGCAATAAGCAGTGTTCATGGTCTCTGCATCAGAACCTGGAGGCAGGTTCCTCTCCTGCTTGATTTCATGCCCTGATTTCTTTTAACAGTGAACTGTTATATAGATCTATGAGGGAAATAAACCCTGTCTTCCCTATGTTGATCATGATGTTTCATCACAGCAATAGAAACTCTAACGAGTACAGTTAGACATTACAATAAATAGCTTCTACTGATTTACCAATCTTGAAACCATCATTGGCCATGCTTTTGTTTTTACTTAGTATAACTCTTGGTAGATTTTTTTTTATTACTGTAAAAAGGATTTATTTAGCTGGATGTGACAGTGCATGCCTTTAATCCTAGAATTCATGAGGCAGAGGCAGACTGATCCCTGAGCTTGAAGCCTTCCTAGTCTAAAGAGTGAATTCTAGTACAACTAAGGCTACCCAAAAAGTCTTGTCTCAAGAAACCAAACATACATACAAACAAAAAAAAAATTTACTTTTATTTATGCATTGTTCTCTGTCTCTCTGTCTCTATCTCTGTCTCTGTCTCTCTCTCTTTGTCTCTCTCTCAATCTCTGTGTGTGTTTACACGCAGAGGTAGAGTTTCAAGTAGCTCCTGTGTGAGTGCTGAGAACGGAACTTGACCATCTAGAAGAACAAGTACTCTTAACCCTTGAGCCACTTCTCTGACCCTTTCATTTTTTTCCATTCTTTTTCATGCTAAAGTCCCATTTAGGGTGTGGGACACTTCCTTGGGTTGTCTGAGTTCTTTAGTTGGATCTTAGGAGTCTTTTCTTTAATATTTGCTATGGAATGAACTGTTTCAAACTCATTTATTTAATGAAATCATCCATCTCCCCAAAGTGTTATTTTATTTCTTGAAATAAAGGATAGAAAATACTATGTCATAATTATACTTTAAATTCAAATTGAGCATTGTAGGGATTTTGATTAGACTCTTCTACTCTACCTGTTTTCTCTTACTCCTACACACAGTTCCAAATGCACAACTTATGATGAGCTATCACATAGGCATTTATTAAAATAATCGCTTACTCTATACATGTTAATATTGGAATCATAATATGAAGCCTCCTGGTAATGATATAATTTTCAAAAATATCTCACTTTGTTCCTCCAGTCAGTCCCTTGTCACATTTGTCCTGAGTCTCTGTCCAAGTCTCTGTTGCATTCCCAATAGACTTTCCCTCTACGTGAATAGCTCATCATCGAAATCCGCGTACCTTTCACTTCTTTAACGTTTCCCAGGAGAATTTTGCTTTAACTTTGTGGTAGAGCATTTGCTTAGCATAGATGAGGTCTTGGGGTTAATGATCACTATCCAAGGAAACATTACTAAAGGCTTTTTAAAAATTAAAAGTGCTTCTTATTACTTAAGCCAGTTTTCTACTTTAAAAACCAAAAACCAAGTTTAGCTTTAAAAATCTAGTGTCGACTGCCTTTTCTTGTTCACAATTCCTCATTCCCCTTTATGTCTATTTAAAAAGTATTCTTTTGTTTTTAAATATGAAGCATATACAACACAGAAGTTACATTGTTTAATAAATTACAACTTTATCTACTCATTATTAATTATCCTATATCCACCCATTTTATCTTGTTTTTTATTAGTAAAGAAAAAAACAAAACAAAACAGAACAGAACAAAACCAAAAACATTTCCCTGAAAGCAAGCCCTAATGGTATGTAAACATAGTCCTCATTTAATTTTTATTGGTACATAGTAGTCCACTGTGAATACACAACGTAATTCAAACAGCTCCCCACCGAGGTGCGTCAAGTTCCTCTAACCAACGATCTCAACAACAAAATGCTTTATACATTTTTCTTGGCCAGTATTTCTGTGGGGTATGCTTTTGAATGTGGAATTGCTAGGTCAGAAGATAAATGCTATAAAACTTTATTGAATCCTTTCAATTTATCGTCTACAGTACTCGATCCATGCTGCTTTCTCTCTGGAAGAAGATGGAAGGGCTTTTTGTACAGTTTGACCAAATATGCTTTCAGAGGTTGTGCCCATGTTACCAGTGAAAGGCATCTTGATTTGCATGCCTTCATTATTAGGATCAAAGTGGTTATAGCCATTCACATGGTTAAACCTGCTCAGTTTTATTCTTAAGAATTGATTTAATCGTGGTAGGTTACCTTCGTAGGTTCACCGGCCCTTTCCCATTTCTATAAATGTTCGCTCTAGTAGAAATATCAATCACTTGAGTAAGTATAAGTTATAACTAAGAGATTTATATTATTGACTTGCTTACATCGCTGTTTTTAATCCAAGCGCCTCTCTTTCTCTCTTCCAGCATTATAAAGACGTTTGAATCCCTTTTTCCTGCATCAGCTCTTACATTGGTACTTGTGCTTAGAAATGAGCTGCAAACAGAATCCACATTTTACAACCTAAAGAATCCCCACGTGGCAGGATTCTTCCATAGAAGTAATTCAGCATCAGTGCTGTCCTGGGTTTCATGTTGTTAGGTGTATTGGCTTTTGCATGAGAAATTGCTGTGTGGTGAGGATGATAACCTCACCTCAAAGCTTGAAATACCCTGTTCAAGAAGATCCAGGTCTCACCAAGGCTGAACCTCCCATAGTGTGGAAGGTGCCTCTGGCAGGAGGGCAGTATTGTCAGATGGCCTTTTACCTTGTTTTTAAGAATTTATTTTTTTAACATTTTTTATTGGATATATTCTATATTTACATTTTATTTCCCTTTTTCTGGTTCCCCGCCCCCCAAAGGTCCCACATGCCCCTTTCCCTCCCCTGCTCCCTCATCCACCCCTTCCCACTTCCCTGTTCTGGTATTCCCCTACACTGATGCTTTGATCCTTTCCAGCACCAGGGTCCACTCCTTTCTTCTTGTCAGACATCATTTGGTATGTGAATTGTGTCTTTGGTGTCCCAAGATTCTAGGCTAATATGCACTTATCAGTGAGTATTCTTTTGAGACTGGGTTACCCCACTTAGTATGATGTTCTCCAGCTCCATCCATTTCTCTAAGAATTTCATGAATTCATTGTTTCTAATGGCTGAATAGTATTCCATTGTGTATATATACCACATTTTTTTGTATCCATTCCTCCGTTGAGGGACATCTGGGTTCTTTCCAGCTTCTGGCTATTATAAATAAGGCTGCTATGAACACAGTGGAGCATGTATCCATATTGCATGCTGGGGAATCTTCTGGGTATATTCCCAGGAGTGGTATGGTTTATTTATGCATATACATATGTGTCTATATGGCTGTGAGCTCTCAGGGAGAGTGTCTGATTTCCTGGAACAGGAGCTGGAGGCAGTTGTGAGCTTTCTGACATAGGTTCTGAGGATGGAACTCGGATCCTTTGCAAGAGCAACAAGGTCTCCTAAACACTGAGCCATCTCTCCATCTCCAGGTGACCTTTTTGGCCTAAGTATCTTAGTATTTCACAAGGAAGACAGGGTCATCAGAAAAGGAAATCAGATTAGATTCGACAAATACCTTCTGAAGCATTTAATTTTCATGCTGATACCACGAGGCACAAAATTTTTAAGGCACAGAGAAAGTATAACTATACTACAGATGTTGCTCAGTCATTTAAAACTTATTAAAAATTTTACATTTAAAAATTCTCTCAGGCTCTCATGTTTATTTCATTTTTCGGGGTTTGAATTGACTTTTCATTTTCGATGTTGTACTGCAGTAACTTCTTTATTGGGCAAGAAGATGGGAGATGACCAGTTTTACAGCTTTCCTTGGTTCGTTCTCTTCAAAATCGTGGGGGAAACCCCTCCTTCAAGAGGAACAAGTGATAATTTTAATAATTTTACAAAACTGCCCTGGCTTAGTAGAAATACTTTTGTAAAATGAAAGTATAGCAGTTTGTTCAAATATTAAAGATGATTTTAGAAACACAATTTGATTTAACCTTGATTTAAGTAGAATAGAATATAACGTCTGTCTTTTAAATATCTAGGCATTGTCTACTCAGACAAATGCTGATTCTTGGAAAGGGCAAAATATATAAGGATTCTGAAAAATAGGGAAAATGGAACAGCACAGATGTTAGCCGAAATTAAAATGCAATAAAACACAATACCTAGGGCACATAAAATTTAAGAGAAACTATGAAGCAGTTATTTACTTTTCTGGTGCTCCCCGAAGCACTGAAAAACAGATACACATAAAACATCCTAAAGGCAGAATTCGTTTGGGGGGGGGGGGAAGGGGGAAACAACCAAAAAAAAAAAAAGGCAGAAAGTATCAAATATGTACAATTTATATGCAGAGCTAGCCTCAAGCTTATTAGCTCGCTATTATTTTCCTCTTGTTGGAAAATGGGGGTCGTAAAGTCATCATTCAGATTCTATGGAGATAGAAAGTGTAGCAGCCTGTGAGTGTCAGGTTCTTTTGCAGGTTCATAAAATATGAAAACCTTGGCCCAGACAGCCCTAGAGTCTCCCAGGTCTAGGAATGATTCTTGGCTGGCTTGCAATTCCAGCTGATGACCAGAGGTGGCGCTGAGTGTACAGGGAACCTAGGGCTAAAGTGAAATCAGAAACTGGAAAGAAAGGGGACTAAAAGTCTCTGAGCAGGAATGCTCAACTCCAGCAGCACATGAGGACAGAGAATCTGCAAGAGGGTGAAGTAAAGCAGAAGAACACATCAAAACGACTTGAGTTAGGGGTGCCTCGCATTAGGAAGGCTGTGGGATTAAAAAAATCCCTTCAGAGTAATGTGACAGACAGGATGACGCACGGAGACAATGGGGGTGCAGACCAACTGCCTCAGAAGACTTGAGCAGTCTGTTTCCTTAGGTGGAATCACCCTTCAGGGAAGATTTTATTTGTCAGGTAGACTATGGGAGGTAGCAGGCTTTTATGTCCTAAATGCAGCAGGGGGCCAATTGTACTCTTTCCGGGTTTAACAAACAGAAATCCGAGAGTGGTGGATATGTGGATGATAGCTGTCTAGTCTCACGGTGGTGCCTTTACACTTTCCTCTCAGAGGAGGTGTGTTTGAAATTGGCAGGTCCATCTTGAGCAAGGAAGATAACTGTTTTTCTTCTGTTTGCCTTAAGGAGCTGATATGTGCACATTTGCACGCTCACACACTAGTATATGAAAAAAAAAATAGGAGACTTCCTATGACAGACAGAAAAATGTTACCCAAGGATTCTATCATCTTCTTGTCTCTGTGTGACTTAACCAACTGTCACCATAAAATGGACCTTGAATAGAAAATAAGTATGCTTCCCCTTGCCTTTATACCGTGGAACTTATAACTAGGGCTCAAGTAGCTGTGGGGGGAAGGACTCCTAAGTACTCTCAGAGCAGAGCCCCTGAATCAGCCACAGCAGCAGTGAGTGCCTGTGAGCGCGTTAGGGATGCAAAACCGCAGCCTTGATGCCAATTTGCTGATTAGAATCTGTGGGTTCATAGAATCCTCAAGTGCTATACGTTCATACTGAAGTTTTAGAAATTCTACTCTGGATTTCAGAGAGTGATACATACATACATACATACATACATACATACAAACATACAGACATGGAGACAGACACAACACACATATATACATAAATGCACACACACACACACACAAAGTTTTAGAAATTCTACTCTGGATTTCAGAGAGTGATACATACAGACATACAGACAGACAAACACACAGACATGGAGACAGACACAACACACATATATACATAAATACACACACACACACACACACACACACACATATATATATATATATATATATATAGAGAGAGAGAGAGAGAGAGAGAGATATTAAAGGATGTGACATAAACGGGGTACTGCAGTTTATGTCACTATAAACTCAACTATAAACCATATGAAGTTGACAGCTCTGAGTCTGGTCTACCTTGGGCTCACTCCCCTTGCTGCATCCATAGCTGTAGGGGAACCACTATAAAATGGCTCAACTATAACCCATGTTCATGTCCTTAGTCCCTGCAGAAGAGTTCTAGGGAAGGGGAATCAGAAAGGAAGCTGCAGACAGAGCTAGGGCTGGAGATGATGCTTAGAGAACTCTTGCTTGCATTTCAGCCCAGAATCAGGACTATGTTGGAAACTACAGGAGCATTCTAACCATCAAGGGAGGAGCGTGGCATGCAGTGGAAAGGCATGAGGGGAACCGGTCTCCCCAAAGACCTCAGTTCTCAGGAACACTGAAAAGTGATGAGACGCTACTGGCATTTCCCGGAGCTCTGCGGGACGGGACCCGGAAGTCAGGTGAGGAAGGGTACGGCCAGATGATTGGCAGTCCTAACAAGATGTCCATCCCACACAAGTCACTGCAGACATGGACCACTGAGGTAGTTGCGGAAGCCATTCCTGCGGTGACAGGCAACAGAAGCAGAGGAGATCTTGGTGGGGGCTGAAGCACACTGCCTGACAGCAAGTACTGGTTCCCCTACAGCTATGGATGCAGCAAGGGGAGTGAGCCCAAGGTAGACCAGACTCAGAGCTGTCAACTTCATACAGTGGAACAGATGAACCTGGTTGCTACAGCCTCTCTCTCCTCTTGTATATCTCCCCCATGCACAGATCTCAGGGACAGAAAAGAGGAAAAGGAAATCAGAAACAACTCCATCTTCTCCATCGCTCAGGGAGCTAAGGTGACACCTAAGGTTTAGCTATGGAAATAAAATGGTTTAATTAGCCCGACAAAGCTTAAATAACCAGAAGTGTTCCTGCACTCACTGATCTGTTAAGGGATGGGTAGAATGGAACAACCCAGCTGGACTAGGAGCTGCCATAGCAGAAATGTAAGTCCGGCTGGTGTTGTCCTTCGATGTTTCATTAAAGAGTTGCAAATTTCAGCATAAAGACTCATTTAGATTTCTATAAAAAAAGCATTCCTATCTGCCTACTCCTTGGTAGCCCAGATGAAAGCCATGCTCTCTGTCTTTTCTCTCAACTCTGCGTTCATACTTATGCACTGGTTTAGGTAGACTGTTCTATTTCTCATTCCACTGCTGCGTACCTTCATAATAATTTCATTTAAAGGATTGTACTATTTACTTACTGTTTATGAAAACAAAGCACACCTGACTCTTTGAAATGGATGAAAGGCCATTGAAGTATCTACTTTCTTTTTGTGTTTTCTCTTGGCAGTCACATTCTCCCAGCCCAATCGCTATCAAGTAACTGTCACAGGTTCCTTTCCCTTGACTCTCAAGAAATGAGTCAACGCTGAGGCAGAGTCTAATCATTTTATACAGATTCCCAGGGGAGAGATGAAAAGTTCTGAAAGCATCAAACTCTAGAGCAGAGCCGTGTCCGGTTCATTCATTCTTATATGCGATGCATATGATGCCGTGGATGGCCACTGAGCTGACTCACACAATGAGAAGAGATTATTTTGTCTGATTAGCAAATGATGTCATTGCAGATACAAAGGCCCAGAGAACCCCACAGTAGAATAAAGGCAGACTTGAGGGTTAAAATGTGGCCTAATGCAATCACCCCAAGAATAATAAATAGAACTTCCTACACTTGATCTTAGCCAAAAGGCCGAGAAGCAATTAAATAGAACTTCTTTAGATACTTTCTTAGATATTTTTGTAGGGCTTGTTTCTGCAGTTTGGATTCAAGGACTATCTATCTATCTATCTATCTATCTATCTATCTATCTATTTATTTTATTGTTTTCTCCCTGCAGCTTGCTTCCTGAGATGTATCATTATGCATTTTTAAACTTCAAAGCATTTGTTAGACACACGAGATAGAAAGCTCGAAGCTGTTTGTTTTGCCCTTTCTATAACAAGTTTGACAAAAAAAAAACAAAAAAAAAACCAAAAAAACAAAACAAAAAACAAACAAACAAAAAAACACGGTAGGAGAGAAAGGTTTGGAAACAATTATCTCAAATGTCTCTCCCCACCTATGGATTTTAAGTTTTAAAGATAGATTTAGCCATTTAGCCGTGACACAGACTGGCAGGAGGGAGGCCACTCATGTATAAGCAGACATTCACATCTCTCCATTTACTGTAAGATTGCATTCTGCTCATGATTCGCTAACTAAAACAGCATTCTATGCAGAAAAGTGCATGCAGTAGATATTAGAGCATCTTTCCTATGGGAACTCTGAGTCCCAAGTAGTTGCCAACGAGGAACAGGTTGACTTGTGACAGCAGCCTTGTTACCAGGCACATTTGTTCCTAGCAAGTTGGGCTGTACCATCAGTGCGCTTTAATGCAACATTTCTCATCCTCAGAACCAGTGCCTATGGACAAGAAAATGTCATGTGGGGGAGGGGGCTGTTCTTTTTCACTGCAGGGTGCTCTACAGCTGAGCTTCACCCAAAAGATTTTAGGACAACTCAAAATGCCTCTGGATATGGGGAATGAATACTAAGCAACTGAAAATCTTCAGGGGATAGTGATATTTACTAATGGCTGTCTCCTCAGTGTTGTGAAAACCAAAGCAGTAGCCATGACTCCAGCCTTCTGAAGGTCCCCGTGTTCCCTGCAAAGCCATTTCTGTAACATCCGCTATCAGATCAAGTCATCCTGCAAGCATCATTTTATAAATTATATGAACCTAAACATCCAAGGGCATGGCCGTACCCTGCACATAGATTGTGATTGTCCATCTCTAGTCTTCTTCTTTCTCTTTGTATTTCTCTCGTCCCATTTGGCACGGTTTCCCTTGTTGTACTTGGCACTTTTCTGCAGTATTAGCCGAGTCTGAAGTATTTTTCTGCTATAAATTTAGGATGAATGCAGAAGTCCCCCAGTCATGTTTGAGCTTCTGTGTAGTTTTCCACCCTGCTGTGGAGGCTCTGATCATTTACCTATATGCAGCAGTAACGCTCTCACTTTCATCTACCCGGCTGGGATTCCTGTTTTTATCTCACCCAGCCCCGCTCTTGCTATGGTCTCTTTTGATAAATACAAACAACATGACAGAGAAACAACTGTGTGACTCACTACTAGAAAGATAAAAAGATGTGACAGCTGTTCGGCATGCTGAAAGGATGATCGGGTATTCTCCAGCAACAGCGAGAACTGGCAGGTACGCAATGTGAATGCTTCTGATGAGAACAAACAGGGTGAAGTCCATCCTCCAGCGAGAAGGCAGCAGCCACGTGGCACACACTACTGAACATGGTGTTTCCTTTGATGTGCACCCCAGTAAGATCCATGCTTTCCAATGCAACATAAGCAGCCTAAAGGGCGTGGTGAATTCATTTCTTATGGACTTAGTCTGCTTGCTGTTGCTATGACTGAATGCCCCAGACTGGATAAGTTATAAACAACAGAGTTCTGCTTTGCACACAGGTTTAGATATTGAGAAATGATGTATCAGGACCCAGCCTCCAGTGAGGACCCCTGGGCTATGTCATCATATAGAGAGACAGAGCAAACTTGCAAGCTTTAGGTCACACTTCTTCCTCTTCTTCAAGCCATAAATGCTATCATTGGGACTGCAATGTTAGGTACCTGCATAATGCTAGTTACTCTTGCAAAGTGCTATATCCACTTACCATTAGCATCTGGCTTTTGGAATTAAGATTCTAATCTTTGACTTACGTGGGAATCACTCAAGCCATAGTACCAAAACCTAGCAGTTATAATAGAGGGAAAGGCAGATCAGGAATTGGCAACTATATGGATGGACTAGAGTCCCCATATGTTCTGGTGGCATGTAAAAGCCTTTGTCACTTAAAAGGTTATTCCCATCAGTGACATCCAATATAATTGGAAAAAGTGACTGCAGTTCAACAAAGTCCAGGGGTGGTAGATGCATTAACAAAACAGGACATATTCATACAATGGAATACAACTCATCAATGAAAAGGATCAAGTCACCAATTCATGGGACATGAATGAATCTTAAAAACATTGTGCTCAGAAGATTACTACATAAGGCTATAAAGTTGTGAGTTTCTATTTAGGTGCAGTGTTTACAAAAGTTTAAATTGTGAAGGTCCATTGAGGGGTTCAAGAGCTGTTTGGTGCTGAGAAAAAGGACTATGGCATAATGGGACACAGGCTCAATCTGTTCAGGACAGTGGGGTGGCAATGCATTATGATACAACTGGACCTCACAGCCAGTTAATAGTACATCCTGAGGTCCCTTAAGACTGATATCCTACTGTGAACATGGCCTGTTTGTTTAACCTGACTTTAATAGAACAATGTCACAAACAAACCTATTTGCCCTGAATTTCACACGTAATCAACTTTTACAACCTAAGCTAATGCATAGCTGTAATCTTAAGTTATGTGTTTTTCCATACCCCTGACCCCATGTGTTTTTGTTATTATAATCATTTGCTGAAGACAGAAAATAAGCTGAAAGAAGCCTTCTAAAGTAGATATCCATTACAAATGCTAAAAATAGAATATGGATATTGTTCGATAAACAGTGATATTTCTATTACTTGATATCTGTGTCAACTGGAATCAGTTGGAGTCTGTGACTTAGTCCCTTCTAGAATTCTGTCAAAGGTCCTCAATTCCTTTCCCCATGATATTTTATGTGTTGTTCAATAAACAAGAGCGTAAAGCCCTTTGTGAGGGACAGACACATACAGACACATGGGTAGATTCACAAGACAGCATCAGATGGGTACAGGTTTAGACTCATACAACAGATGACAGAAGCCACAGGGAGACTGAAGGAGAGGATTCAGATCTCAACTCACGCTTGGTTAAATGCTACCAATGGAAAGTGATGTGATTGCTTTCCTAATTGTGACATTATCAGAGCCTCGGAGTTAAGCCCACACATTTAGGTAACTTCCGTGAGGAGTCTTCAATGCATTTAAACTAAGCACACAGCATTGCTCTACAAACTCAATTTTAGAAGTTTACTGAAAATATTGCATTTTACAATTGAGATGGGTAAATTTTATAGCCTATAAATGATACCTCATGGAGTATAAATGATACCATTTGAGCAAACAGGAGACAGATTCGTTCCAACAGAAAGACCAGCAAAGCTTGCCTTACTTTTACCCACGAGCAAATCACGCTGCTTTCACAGGGGGTCTACAAAACTTCATCAAAAGTTTCTGTCTTCCTTAAGAGTCTAATGAGAATTACCAATGAGTTGAATGTCTTGTCTTGGTTCTAGTGTAGTAAAAGACTGACTTTACTCAGATCCAGGACAAAGTGCTGACTTCCTGCTGTTTGCCTGTCTTTTCATGCATAGGTGATATCTTGTTTACCTGGATGCATGGGTCATTTTGCACCCAACAGTATGATTTATGGATCACATAGTTTAAGCTTTGCATGGATGGAGGAAAAGAATAGAGCTGTGATCAGGACCTTTGGAAGAGTCCGTGGTTAGGTTATCACTATTCCCACCCAAATCTCTAAGCATCTAGTGCTTTGGGGAATGCAGACTTTTATCCATTGATGCTTGAAGACTAACCTCTCCTTGACTCTTTTGGAGAAGATGACAAAGTCTTTGGTATCTTTCCTGGCTTCTCTCCCATGTATTTCTTTCCTTGATTGATTTAAAATTTCACCCTGTCTCTATCGTAAACTATAGCATGAGAAGAACAGCCTTTAGTGAATTATCTGAGTCCCTCTGAGGAATTACAGAAGCAGAAAGAGGCTTGGTTACTTGGCTTCTAAGTAACCTCAGAAGTGGTATCAGAAAAGAGCATTATTATGCATGTTGACGGTATCTTCTAAATAGATACACAGATGAGCTACCTCAGAAACCATAATTTAACATTATATTTTAAAGCCTTCTGAGCAGAATTTTTAAGCAGTTTGTAGACAGAAAAACACTAAAAGATAAAGCCCATATTTAATATCTTTCTGGATGTTGACAACTGATAAATGATTGCTAGAGTCACAAAACTGTTTTCAAGGTCAGGTTTTGCCTATTTGTTAGAACGGCAGGTAGCATTTGGCACTGGTCTAAACATTGAAGTATAGTTCACCTGGGCCAAAGAGAAAGCCATAGGGATATTCATGTGAAGAGAGTTGACCTGAATCAAATTAAAGCACTAACCGGAGTCAGCTCGCTCATCCGAGACAGCATCTCAGCCCTCCTTCCCATCCCATCTCAGGCTGCTGGAGCAAGATCTTTGCCATAGAGCTCTCTCCCCAGCCCTCTCATCATTATTTTAAAAGAATACCTCTCACAGCAGGTGCTGGCGAGGATGTGGAGAAAGAGGAACACTCCTCCACTGCTGGTGGGAATGCAAGCTGGTACAACCGCTCTGGAAATCAGTCTGGTGGTTCCTCAGAAAACTGGTCATGACACATCCGGAGGACCCTCCTATACCACTCCTGGGCATATACCCAGAGGATTCCCTGGCATGCAATAAGGACACATGCTCCACTATGTTCCTAGCAGCCTTATTTATAATAGCCAGAAGCTGGAAAATAACCCAGATGTCCCTCAATGGAGGAATGGATACAGAAAATGTGGTATAGTTACACAATGGAATACTACTCAGCAATTAAAAACAATGAATTCATGAAATTCTTAGGCAAATGGTCGGATCTGGAAAATATCATTCTAAGTGAGGTAACCCAATCACAAAAGAACACACATGGAATGCAGTCACTGATAAGTGCATATTAGCCCAGAAGCTCGGAATACCGAAGACACAACCCACATATAAAATCATTCCCAAGAAGAAGGAGAGGGCCCTGGTCCTGGAAAGGCTTGATGCAGCATTGTAGGGGATTACCAGGACAGAGAAGTAGGAGGGGGTTGATTGGAGAACGGGCAGAGGGAAGAGGGCTTATGGGACTTATGGGGAGGGGGAAATCAGGAAAGGGAAAATCATTTAGAATGTAAACAAAGAATATAGATAATAACAATAATAAAAAGAATACCTCTCATAACAGCTGCATGGCTCATAACTTGCCTTAGATGTGAATTAGTGACTCAATTCTCCTCTGAAAAATATACCAAGGTAACAATAAAATATTTTCCACAAATATGCACCAGGGATATGACTCAGTGTGTTGTGAAATTTTGAGGCATAAATATTGTAGCCAAGCTATCAGACACATCTGATGCAGGCTGCTGTAATTTTGTAAGTTGGCCTCGTTGTTGCTATTGCTAAGATCTGCTACAGAATCAGAATAGAATGCCAGTCTAAAAGCTGGTACATTCAGGAAACCGGAGCCTTCAGAAGCCCCACGGGAACGTAGATTGTTAACAGCCAGTGTAGGATGCGTGAGCGCCTGGCTTAGACATTTTCACCACCTGCCTTCTTCTTTGCCTGGGCTGGTGAATATTCTGTCTATATATTTTACTGCATATTTCTGAGTGGATGGCAGAATAAATGCTGGCAGATTTTGATGCTTTTGCAAAATGTTAACTAATTTTTCGGCAGTTTAAATTTCTGAAGTTGTCTCTCTTGGATTTCTAGCCATGCATTTTTCTTAATGCTAAGCAATATTATTGTGTTAATTAAAACACTTACTCCCTTTTTTTTTTTTTTTTTTTTTTTTTTTTTTTTTACTAGAAACTCTGGAAGCCATTTTCCTCTGGGTATATAATTTGCTTTCTTTTTTAAATCTCTTCAGTTCTTTCTGCATATATAGCTCCTTGATTTTTTTTTTTACTTGCTTGATTTCTTTTGATTTTTCATTTTTTTTTACTTCATGGGGAATATCAGAGATTTACCTTTGATCACAGTGGAGAAGTTCACCTTCATTTTTAATGAGAGGAAACTGACTTTAATTAGAGAGGAGGAGGAAGCCAGCTAAGGGCACATCACTATTAAGGGGTAAAGGCAGCATGTGAACCTTTATCTGTCTGACTCAATAAATGAGCAAATGATCCTGCTACTGTGCCTTGCTAACCTGTCTTGTCACCTGTAAGTCCATATACCTGGCTCTTCGGAATCATGCATTAGACCAGGGTCCCCTCACTTCTGTGTCTGTGCTGTATGCTCGTCACTGTGGGCCTTCCCAGTCATGGCTCCATCTCCTCTCACTCTGAGTGTCTACAGTATTTGGACACTTGTACACTTATTATTTCAAGTTACCTTCTGTGATTGACAGGTGATATTACCCCCATTTAAAAAAAAAACTCAGGCAAAGGGGGTGGAAATGGCACATTGAAGCCTTGCACTAGCAAACATGATCTTAAGAGATTTTGAGCATGTTTCACTTCACTGTTTATTTATTTTAAAACTTAGAATGAATTTAAACTCTAGAAAATAACTTTGCTCAGACTGACAATATTCACAAAACTACATTTCAAAAACCCTATTCCCAGGCAGTGGTGGCCCACGCCCTTAATCCCAGCACTTGGGAGGCAGAGGCAGGCAGATTTCTGAGTTTGAGGCCAGCCTGGTCTACAGAGTGAGTTCCAGGACAGCCAGGGCTACACAAAAACCCCGTTTCAGCCAGGCAGTTTTCCAAATGCCTCTTCCACTCTATGCCGTGTGTGTGTGTGTGTGTGTGTGTGTGTGTGTGTGTGTGTGTGTGTTGTGTGTGTGTGTGTGTGTGTGTGTGTGTGTATGTATGTGTGTACTCATTTGAAGCTGGGGTAAATATAGAAAAGGGATACGAGGATGCTGTAGGCAGGCTTTGTCTCCGTGGAACAGTTTGTTTTTTGATGCCGATCCCCATAAGCTCTGGTCTGTAGCTGGGGTGCTCCTTACTCTTCCAATGTCATTGAAAATTATCCCTGCAATGAAAAACAAACACACATAGTGCTGAGAGGGTAGATCCTGGCCGGGCTCTGCTCTGGCTGCCACCCAGCGGGGCCAGGTGGCGGCTTAGTTCACTGGTAGATAATACTGTGGAGCATCTGGAACAGTCTGCATTCCACAACCAATTTTTAGCCTCATTATTTAAAAAGCAATCAAGATGGAATAACAATCCAATCCCCCAAGAAACACTGGGAATCAAGAGGCAGAGGCTATTCCATTCTGTCGTTTCTATGATCGGATGCAGGTTGGCAAAGCAAAGGAAGACCGTGATTGAAGTGGAAGCCATGTGTGTCTCACACATTGTCTTACAGTCTCCAGGGCTTTTGTGCCGTGCAGCATGGCTCTGTATCTTACTAGGCCTACATCTGGGAAAGGTGACAGATTCCTAATTATGGAAGAGGATTTGATCACAGTGGAGCAGACAAGTGGTAAAAGGAAAATTCCCACTTGGGATGACTGTGGGGTCTTTCCTTATCCAAGTAAGCGTCCATTCAGTCTGCTTGCAGAGCCAACATTCTGTGATTGAACATAAATTGCAAAGACAGTGTGTGCTTTGGGAAAATATGGGTACTTTTAACCTATTAAGATATCTTTAAGATGTTCAGAAATAATGGTGTGTGTATATGTGTGTGTGTGTGTGTGTGTGTGTGTGTGTGTGTGAGTGTGCCCACGTGCATGCGTGTGTTATTTGGGAGCTAAAAGAAAAGAGGATCTCTAACTTGGAAATAAGCTTCCAGTCCATGGGAGAGTGAGCCCCATTGTTTGGTCATGGCTGGGAGCAGACGGCTTCTTGTATAAACATAGACACAGAGGTCATCCTCAGGGACAGATTGTTGAGAGAGCTGCTCATGTCCTTCTCCATAATTTCAATCAAGGTGCTTTGACTTGTTGTGATTTGCCATGGCCGAAGCTAGTCACCCTGAAATTGTGATTTAGGGTCAGCGGTTAACAGTATGCTTTGCCATTGCAATGGACTGTAGTTTCTTTCTTCCAACCAAATCAGGATGTACATCATTTTCTGTAAGTCCCCCTCTAAGTGATCCTGTACCTGATAACATCTTCTGGCCTCTGGAGGTACCTGACCCCATGTGCACATTCTCACACAACTCACAAATACACAGGTAACTAAAATGTAAAAGAATCAAATGTGGTGGTTTGAATATGCTTGGCCCAGGGAGAGGTACTATTAGGAGGAGGTGTGGCCTTGTTGGAGTAGATGTGGCCTTGGTGGAGGAAGTGTATTATTGTAGGTTTGGGCTTTAAGGCCTTGTCCTTATCTGGAATCCAGTCTTCTCCTAGCTGCCTTTATATGAAGATGTAGAACTCTCAGCTCCTCCTGCACCATGTCTGCCTGGATGCTGCCATGCTCCAGCCTTGATGATAATGGACTGAACCTTTGAACCTGTAAGCCAGCCCCAGTGAAATGTTGTCCTTATAAGAGTTGCCTGTGTCTGCTCACAGAAAAAAACAACAAACAAACAAAAAACCAACCCTCCAAAACAACAACAACAACAACAACAACAAAAACCTAACCAAGATATCAAAATCTTAAGTTAGCCCTGTGGGTGGGGAGAAACTTGGAGGACCAGGAGTCTGGAAGGAGCATCAAGCCTGCTGACTTTAGGATGCTCCGTTGTGGCTATTGTCATTCTGATGGAAGAAACAGCATATGATATTTATCAGCCAAAGACTGCAGAGAGACACAACCAACACGCACTTAGCTCTTGCAATTACTATCTATCTTGCATAAACAGATACAAATTTATTGGAAGGTATTGGATTGTGGAGGGTGATGGATACCAAAATTCCTATGTACAAGCTAGATACCTATAAGAACTAGATATATTCAGAGTCTGAGTAAAAACAGATTTATATTCCAGGCAGGAAACACAAATTTCTTAGGCCATTTAGTTGGATCCCTTAGAAAGGTAATTAGACATGTTGTCTAGTGCCAAGTGGCCATACCTGAAAACTTACATGTAAGTAATTTTAAATGGGCCCCAGCAGGTTATATTTAGGAATGTGTGTATATTGCACGCGCGCGCGCACACACACACACACACACACACACACATGCATACAATAACAAGTTTTTAAAAAAGAGGCCATGGTTGAAAGGAGGACAGGGAAGGATATATGGGAGGGTTTGGGAGGTAGGAAAAGAAGGGAAAAATGTTATAATCAAATTATAATCTTAAGTGAGTATATTTGAGATTACCATGAAGTACAGGATAGCCATGCTACAATCCAGAGGCTTGAGGAAACTAAGTAATAAGTAGGAGGCTTGACTCTCATTTAGAAGGGAAAATAAAATGGCATAGGAAGTGGATGGAGGGAGGGAACTGGGTAGAAAAGGGGATGAAGAAGGGAACAGGGACAGGGATCAGGTTTGGGGAGAGGGGTGGCAGGAGAGGGCTGGGAGAGTGAACGGAAATCAGTGGGGTGCATGTCTGGGACTAGCCAGAGTCCTGAGACCTGGGTCTTGAGGGGAGCTCTTGGAATTTATAGGGGTCACCATAGCTGAGACTCTTAGCAACAGAGGATATGGAGACTGTAGTCTCTTCCTATAGTCAGGCAGGACTTCTGGTGAAGGGAGGGAGACAGCAACCCACCCAGAACACCCTAATTTGTCATACCTACAAGATGAGCAGAGGTAATGCCAGAGCAGAGATTGAGGGAATGGCAAACCTATGACTGGCCCAACATGAGACCCATTCCTTGGGAGATAGCTAACCCCTGACACTATTAACTATGCTGTGCTTGCAGACAGGAGTCTAGCATAATTGTCTCCTGAGGGGCTCTATCCAGCAGCTGATGGAAGCAGATGCAGAGACTCACAGCCAAACACCTGGCAGAGCTTAGGAGTCTTGTGGAAGAGTAGGGAATAGGGAAGAGTGAGCTGGAGGGGAGGGTCAAGGAGGCCTCCAGAATCAACTAACCTGGGCTCATGGGGGTTTGCAGTGACTGAACCACCAACCAAAGGGCTTGCCGGGGCCTAGCACCCCTACATATTTGATATTCAGCTTGGTCTTCGTGTGGGTCCCCTAACAATTGGAGAGGGAGCGCTCTCTGACTCTGTTGCCTGCCTCTGAATCCCTTTTTTTCTTAGCTGGGCAGCCTTGACTGGCCTCAGTGGGAGAGAGTATGCTGCTTAGTCCTGCTGTTACTTGATATCCCAGAGTGGATTGGTACCAAGTGGAGCAGGGCTTCCTTTTCTCTGAGGATAAGGGTAGGGTAATGGGTTGAAGGGTACCTGAGGGTGGAAGTCTGTGATCAGGATGTAAAGTGAATAAATTAATGAAAAGGAAAAAAATAAAAGAAAAACCTTGTCTCAAAAAATTTATAGTCTCAAAAAAGCCCAAACTAAGTTTACAGCCAAAGTTTATTTGCTGAGCTTGCAAGATATTGAGACTGAGGTTGTGGATTCTTCCAGAGTTGGAACATATGGAGAGAAATGAGTTAAAGGGGAAGGGAAGGACACTTTCTTGGCTTGTTCTCCAGTGGTGATCCATCATTAGAAAACACTAACTTGGCAAGGTATGAGCAGACACCTTCTTCTGCACCTTCTACAGGACTTTTGAAGTCATTCTAATGTTGAGATCTCTCAGCTCAGAACCCCCAAGAGGAAACAAGAGGCATCTGGATTTTTGGTCATTCACTTCCTTTTCAGATCAATGTCATCAGATTATTATTCCTTTTCCCCTGAAATCTGTTTACTCCTCCAAATGCTGTCTTTAAATCAGACAGTAGCAAACACTCCTTGAAAACAATCCATGTTTAGTCGAAAGGAAAGATTTGATCACTGTCCCAGTAGGATCAGGAAGTGCAGACTACCCATGGCTGCTTTCATTTAACCAAGAAACCCTTAAGAGCACCCTCCTGAATCTTCTAAATGAACTCTCACCTTCTCTGCTACTCAAATGCTCAGAAGCCATGCTGTGCTCTTAATGGCCACAATAACCCTTAGATTAACTTAAAATAGAAGATATTCCACACCTACTACTGTGCAATGTTATATATTCCTTAAAATACTTTCTTACTCCCAGTTCCTGACTCCTGTATTTTCAAGGAACAAGGGGAGCTTAAATGTTAAAAACCAGAGGCCTAACTACAGCTCAGAAATCCTGAATCTTACTGTGAAATATGATGTGTATTTTCTTAACCTGGAGAGCTAAAATATTCTTTTGCCTATTTTATACACTATTCATTCCCTTTAATTTGTGACTGTTTCATAATTGGTATTGCATCAATACCACAGGGATATTTTTAATGGAAAATTACAGGATAGATATTGGACTTTGTGGTCCACCGTCTAAGAGAATAGTGGCTCAGAGGGACATGACTCATTAAGATGTTTTTTGCATTTCACATTGACTCTAGTGGTTTTGAACCTACTGTGTGTGTGTGTGTGTGTGTGTGTGTGTGTGTGTACATGAGAGAGAGAGAGACAGACAGAGAGCGAGAGAGACAGAGACAGAGACAAAGACAGAGTTATACACAGAGAAAACCTGTTTTGATAAAGGAAAATATTAGACAAATAGTTTTAACTAAGTTTGAACAAGGATGTCCACTGACTACACAGCTTTCAGAGCCCCCGTAAGAGTTCAGAGAACTGCACTGAGCATTAGTCAGTGGGTACTTATAGACAGAAAGAGCCTGAAGACCCTGGAAACAAGGAATGAAAGTGGACCAGTCATTTCCAACTCCTTTGCTCATAAGGATCAAAGTACATAGTTTTTTTTTTTTTAATTAACCATGCTGGTTTCACTACCTTGTTTGAAGAGTTGGCCATTACTTTTCACTTAAAATTTCTCTAGTCAGATAAGCAACTCAGTAGGCATGTCATTGCTTTGAGTTTTGACATTCGTGTTTCCGTTTGACTTAGCTTACAGCAGCCCTAGTGTTAGAGCCCAACTCATCTCAACACCCTTCTTTTAAATTGTTTAGTAAAATCCATGCACACACTAACTTCAGATTTTCTTGGCTTGTCCAAGGTCATTGGAATAAAAATGAGGTCATTACAATGTTCTTTTAAGATTTATTTTATTTTTTGGTATAGGTATTATATGTGTCTTATGTGTGTGTATATACACAAATCTTTCTATAAGACATGTAGCCACCTGCCTCTACCAGTTATACACAAAGGTCAAGTATATAATACTGGGTTGTTAACTGTGTAGTCAAGACGCTCTAAATTAGATTTCCAGAACGTATGCATTATTTTATTTTTGCTGATTTTTATTTTCTTTGATCAATATTTTTCTCTTTACCTTTCTAATCATTTGACAATCACCATTTTACTACTCTTCTATAAATTTTTTTTGTTTTAATTCCACAAACATGGTACAATCTCATCCCCACCTCACTTTTCCCTCACTTCTGTGTTGATTAATGTTTTAAATTTATATTTTTCTCCTTTTGACTAAATGATATCCAAGACATAGTCTTATTCCTTGGTAGACTGAGCAAATATTCTTTCAGTTCTGATCAGTTATGATTCTCTGACCTTTAACCTAATAGGTATTTCCAGTTGTATATGGAAACATTGTGCTCAGATGTGTTTAAAAATAGTTTGTGGGGCTGGTGAGATGGTTTAGCAGTTGAGATTACTTGCAGCTCTTTCAGAGGACCTGACTTCAGTTGCCAGAATCCACATCAAGCAGCTCGCAATCTCCTGTAACTAGTTTCAGGAAACGCAATGCCCTCTTCTGGGCTCTACAGATGCCTGCACTCATGAGTATATACCCATGTGCATGTGCACACAAAAGACACACACACATAATTAAAAATAAATCTTAAAATAAGCTTGCAATGTCTTCTTTGTTTCAAAATGTATTCAGTTCAGTTCACTATAGTTTCATACATAATAAGAAAGACATATTCCTTCCCTAATTCTGGAGATGATCATTCACATGTGTGGAATTTATACTATCTTTATATTTTTATATTTATCCCAAAATATCAGTTTGGAATTGTTATATTGTAGTCGAACTGATCAAAACAAGTGACTAAAAGATGCTAGTAAAAAAACCCAAAGCATTTTAAGGCATTTTGGAATGCAGAAACATTAAAAATAAAGGAAAAGAAGACAAGAGAGTCCTGTTCCAACCCACAGGACAGTCAACAGCATCCCCGGACCACCTAAGAGAGGACGAGAGACAAGAGACACGAGAGACGGACAGCAAGACAGTATTCTGATCAAGCTGTCAAACTTTATTGTTTTACACACCGCAATATAAAGGAAAGCAAGCAGGATGTAGGGAGGGGGTATGAGGATGCAAACATTATCTCTGGGGAACAGTCTCTCAGGGGGCAAGCACTGTCTCTAAACATTGTCTCTAGGAAGTAGTCTCTTAGAATTTTCTCTTAGAATCTCATGACAAAGCTAGTTTGGGCTTCAAGGAAGCTGGCAAACTAAAATGATCACGAGGAAGTGAAATGGAAAGAGATCCCTATAGTAACCTAATTGTAGGTGAGCTCTGTTTGTTCTAACCAACATGAGCTCTATATGTGCTGACCAACTTGCTATTTGGCAAACCTGAAAGCTAATATTTTTCCTTCTAAAGGCAGGCTTGAGCATGTAAGTTGGCTGAAAGGAGGCGGCTCTGAGATTCAAGTGAGAATGGCTCCCGGCAGAGTCCAGGCTTTAGGAATATCTACCTCAAAATAACCTTGTAAGCCCTTGTCAGGGGCATTTTGTAGCCTCTGTGCTGAGTAGTACTAGTGGTCACTGGAGTGTGATATTACACAGTCAGAGACCAAACTCACCTGGCCCTAATATCCTTTCTTTTCCCTAAATTTCTTTGCCTTGTACTCTTCCATTTCCCTAGCAACTAATTTGTTTTAAATTACCCAACTGTTTTCTGATAAGACATATTGCCACCTCTCTCTATCAATCAAACTCCTGATAATCAGTTTATTGTACTTATCCTCTTTTGCTTTGTTTTGTTTTTCACATTTAAATCCTGTTTGAAAATCCATGAGACCCTGGAAAACACTTCTGCTTGCCTGAATCTTTTGAGTGCCAAACTATACTTCTGGTCAACCCAAATTCTCTTTGGTTCTTAAGCAGTCGATGCCTCTTAAGGATACACAGTTAGAAATGCCTTTATACACATATTAGAGGAAAAGAAGAGAAACATCTTAAAAAGCCTAAAGAAGAGCGACCATAAAACAAGCAGGAATGCAGATGAGAAAGAAGCATGTGTTGTATGTCGTTAATAGAGCCCTGGAAGGAAATTGTTCACACAGACATGACATTTCCAACAAACACAAAGCATTGAGACTTAAAAGGCATAATCTTTTAAGGACTGGGAAGAACAGCAGTGACTATGGCAAGTAACTGTGTGGCAAAGGAGGTAAAGTTGTGTTTTTTTTGTTTTTTTTTTTTAATTTTTATTTTCTATATTCTATGTTTACATTCCAAAGGCTTTCCCCTTTCCCAGTTACCCCCCACCATATGTCCCATAATTCCTCTCCCCCCTGCTATTCCCCACTCATTCCCCCCACCCCACGATTTCTCTGTTCTGGGTCTACAATACTGGATCCAATCTTTACAGGCCCAGGGTCCTCTCCTTTCTTCTTCTTGGGAGTCATTTGACTTGCTAATTGTGCCTTGAGTATTTAGGGCTTCTGGGCTCATTAATATCCACTTATCAGTGATTGCATTTCATGTGTATTCTTTTGTGATTGGGTTAGCTCACTTAGGATGATAGTTTCCAGATCTAACCATTTACCTACAAATTGCATGAGTTCATTATTTTTAATTGCTGAGTAGTACTCCATTGTATAAATATACCACATTTTCTGTATCCATTCCTCCTTTGAGGGATATTTGGGCTCCTTCCAATTTCTGGCTATTATAAACAAGGCTGCTATAAACATAGTGGAGCATGTGTCTTTATTGTATGCAGAGGAATCCTCTGGGTATATGCCCAGGAGTGGTATGCCAGGGTCCTCTGGAAGTGGCATGCCCAATTTTCTGAGGAACCGCCACACTGATTTCCAGAGTGGTTTTACCATTTTGCAATCCCATCAACAGTGGAGGAGTGTTCCTCTTTCTCCATATCCTCGCCAGCACTTGTTGTCTCTCGAGTTTTTAATCTTAGCCATTCTGACTGGAGTGAGGTGAAATCTCAGGGTTGTTTTGATTTGCATTTCCCTGATGAGTAGTTTTTATTCACAGATAGTGCTAGCATGAACAATGAGTTACTTGTGCCTCAGTCACCACAGCTCAGTTGTCCCAGCGTTTGGAGACCTGACTCCAATGTTTAACTTGTCACGAGCTCTTTTTAGGTCTCAAGATTGGGGGACATATTATGTGGAGGTCGGTAGCTCACTCTAATTAGAGAGACTTTCTTTAAGCAGATGGATTTAGAGAGTCTTGTGAAGGAGTGACTTACTTTAGATTTTTATTACATTTATGTATTTTTATGTGCCAGAGCATGTGTGTGGAGGCCAGAGGATAATTTGCAGGAGTCACTGTGCTCCTTCTGTCATTTGAGTCCCAAAGATTGAATAGAAGTCATCAGGACTGAGGACAAGTGACTTTACCCATCACGCCTGTAAATAAGCCAGTGGTTCCCAACCTTATGAATATTGTGACCCTTTAATACAGTTTCTCATGGTATGATGACCCCAAACATAAAATTATTTCATTGCTACTTCATAACTGTATTTTTGCTAGGAATTATAATGTAAATGTCTATGTTTCCCAATGGTCTTAGGCAACTCCCGTGAAAGGGTCCTTCAACCCCCCCCAAGGGTTGAGAGCTGTCACCATAAGTGGACTAAGAGACAAGATGACTCCAGGAAGTCTGAGTGAGTGTTCAAGATATTTGAGAAAGCAACAATCAAATTTCTATAGCTATCCGTTCACCAACTGTGGAAATACAGATCCCGAGTTATAACACATCGGGAGACTGAGGCATGAAGATAATTTGAGACCTAAAATTCAAGGCCAGGCCTGGCAACATAGCAAGACTAGATCTTAGGAACAAAATAACTGACAAAACTCAAAAATTTAAATGTCCTTTCAAACCCACATAGATAACTTGATAGCCAGCATAAATAAAATGACAAGTTATCTTACAATTTCCATTTATTTATTATTTGATTTGGATAATCAAGACAATTTATTAATAAATTAATTTTAAATATGTCTGTTGGGCATATTAGAGTAACCAAATATGATTATTAGATAATTATACTAGGAATAAACATCAATAATAATGATGAATACTTTTTTTTTTTTTTACCAAGACAGCAATTAGGATGTTTAAGAAAACAAAACAACATAGAAATTTCAAGCTTACAATAGATAACAAGAGTCAGTAAAATTTAGAATCCTCATTGTACATTTAGGTCATAAAATAGGCACAACATCATTTGAAAGGCATTTATCATCTAAATAAATTTAAACTTGTCATTGTGAGCCTGCTGGAGAAAAGAAATGTTAAGACATTTTAAGTTTGGTTTCTATGGAAACCTGTGCTTTGATAACTGATGGATTCAAATGATTCGTTTCTAGTCACATAGGGACCATTTTATGGGTAAAAGATGACAGAACCAAAGGAGAAGATTGCAAACGACTAAGAAATGTCCCTTCAAATATGACTCTTTTCAGGTAGTGTAGGTATGAGAGATTAAGGCAGAGATTGCACGTTCTTTTCTGTTCTTATTCAATAGATGGCTGCTGAAAACCTGCTACCTGTCAAGTTCTGTCCAAGGGGCTTTAGCAGCTAGCAAAAAAAGAGGAAGCCTAAATTAAAATATTCAGGCATAACTTTACTAGCAAACCCGTTGCATTTGGAACCAGGAGCTTCAGTCTTCTTCTTTAGAAAAACAATCGTATCTATATTCATGAATATCTCAACAAATGCATTTTTTGATGCTCTTTGTTGAAAAATATCTATCCCTTTTATTTTTGAAGGAACATTTTTAAAACGTTGTTAACCTTTACTCAGACATTGCGGAACACATGGCTTGTTTCTGGCTTTGCTCTTTGTTCTGTTTCAGTGGTTCCCAGGCAGACCGCATCAACTCTTGCACTGTGACAGAAACCAGTTCATTCAGGAAGCACTGGCATTTTGAAAAGTGATCTTAAGGTTGACCTACTTAATTATGAATCAGCATGATATCCGCATATGTAAAACGGAGATAGATGCTATCATAAGGGATGTGGTATGAGAAGAATAAAATATAGGAGGTGTCACTCACTCGAATGGGCATAGTGAACACACTTTTCGTAAGTTTGCTCTCAAATATAATATCCTAATTACTGAGAAAATATAGTCTCTTGTAGTCAACTAACCTAGTTAAAGTAGTAATGTAATGCCCTCATCAACAACAAACATTAATTGCTACTTTCCCTATATTTGTTTGTAAAAAATAAGAGTAGGATGATATTACAATGTTTCTACACTCTTATGCTCACTTCCAAATTCTGTTATTATATGACCTGTGACCTTTCAAAGAATGAGACAACACTGGCAGAAGACTTAATTCTATAGCAAGAAGAATTTTGGCTAAAGCAATCATAGTAGGGTTTTCTTTTGTTTTTGTTTTTGCATTTTATACATACATCTTTACTTAATTCTTTTATACTTTTTATCCCTCAGCTCAATGAAAAGTTTTTGAATAAGTTTTCTGTAACCCCAATCAATGACAACTTACTAATTAACCTGATTACTTTAACCTTGCACATGTTGACTGCTTTCTGTACTATACTATACAGTTTACTTTTTATACTATCGGAGAATGTTTCTTCTACCCTATTCCTCTCCCATATGTGTTCCATCAATGTACAACTCATGAGCTTTCAAGGGTCTGGACAATGCCTGTAGAAGCACTGATTTGATAGCAGGAAGAATTTTAGCTAAAGAAACCTCTTACACTCTCTTCTGTGGATTGAAAGTTCAGCATGAATTAGAATGTGTAGACTAATGCAATTATAGATAACTAGACATGGGCTAGGTTGAGTTCCAGTTTGAATACAATTCTAACTCAAGTTCACTGAGATTATCTAAGGGCTGATTTTACACCATGGTCTAGTTTCATAAGGTCTCTTGAAAAAAAGCAATTTATTGGAGAAATGGTTTGTTCACTTTGTGATTTCAGGTTATAGTCTGTCATTAATGGACGTCAAGGCAGCTACTTGAAACATCTAATCACATCCAAAATCAAGAGCAGAAATGTGTGCATACCTGGTTCTCAGCTATCTTTCTATACTCTTATAAGGACAGAAATTATAGAATGATGGTGGGTAGAATGAGGATGCCCACTTTCAGTCTTGTTTCCTGGCATCAATCAAGGCAATCAAGACAATCTTCCACAACTAAGTTTGTAGGCCATTCTAATTTGGATAATTCCTCATTGAAACTTCCTACCTAGGTGATTCTAGGTGATGTCAAGATGATAGTTAAAATAACCATCCCATGTTAATAAAATATCTTCAATGCTTCATTGCTTTTTATCAGAGTGCCACATGATTGCAGAACAAGATTATAATAATACATATTGTTATATGTCATATATGTAAAGATATAGTAAATTATTATAAATATTGAAGATACAAGGATTATAAACCCAAGACCCAGGCTCCAATCTATTTGCAAAACTAAATAAAACCAAACAAAACAAAGTGCCCACTCCTTACCATTTTCTCTGGATATTCTCTTCTTGTCTGGTCTCTGTTCTTTATGCGGCCCCTTTCCAGCATCTGTAACAAAGTCTAGATTTGCTCTGGAAGTGAGTGACGCTGATCACAGGCTAAATGGTAAGTGGCCAGCTGCAGAAATGTGAAACGGATCCAATAAAGCATAAAAGCATCCAACATGGGAAACAGGAGAGACTGGGTATGTGAGATTTCAAGACACCTTCCCTGGTATCTTAAAACAAAGTTATTCCCAAGAAGACAAAAGACAGATAGAAGGTTGACATTGTAATGTGTATTTTGATAATCCTTATAAAAATAATTTGTAGTTAATAGTAAGTTGAAAAATCTTTCCCTTTTTCATGCTTCTCTTATGAGGTAGATGTGAGAGCTTAATTATGCAATTGTAATACTAAAGAAATTCTGGCTCCATCGATGATCATCCTACAGAAAAATGGAATTAATTACCACATTAAATGACTGAAAGTTATAAAAAAAACCCTTGGTTTAATTTAGTTGTCACTGTAAAAAACATAGAGCACAGCTTACAATACACATTTAGCATGGCACACTTCACTAGACTGATAGATTGCTCTGAAATTATATTTTTATGTAATCACAAAGATAGCTCTTTATCTAATTCAAGAGATGAAGGGAACCACAGTACCTAAGTCATCAGGAATATTTGGGGTGGAGAATGGAACTGTGTGGGGTTCAAAAGAGTCTGACAAAGAACAATCAAGAGAGGCAGAAAAAAAAAAAGCCAAAAAAAATTTGAGAGCCTGCAGCTCATGAGGAAAAGAATTCACCCTAAAGGCTGAGCTGGGGGGTCGGAGGGGGCATGGTTTTAAGTCCTCTTCATGTTTTATAAGACTGGAGATGAGAGAGTAATAGGGGCTGTGGAGGAAGACTGTAACAGACCCTACGGTGGGAAGGGAGAAAGGAGTAGACGTAGATACCCTAATGACCAGGCTCAAGAGAAACTGGTCTCTGGAACAGACCAGTCCCAGCTTGATGCCTGTGCTATATAGCCAAACCTGAAAGTTGTACACTTGCTTGTTCTCATTCACCCACCATCTTCAGACAAGTGCTTTTGATTTTTATTAAGGATTGCATAACTGCTCTAATTATGAAAGCGTATACAATGTGAAGGCAGATGGTCTTTTCTTAAAGCCACACGGCTGTTTCCTAATCTATCCAAGGGTGACAGCAAAGTCAGGACGCTTGCTAGTGTTGCAACTCTAAGGGAGCATATTCTCTGTCTTTCAATGCCATTCCATTGGAATGGAGGCAGAGGAGACTTGCAGCAAGCCAACCGGCACGGTAACTAATGAAAGTTTGACCGTGTATGGACAGGGCTTGAGTAAGACTTTGCTTAACAGCTTCAGTGTTGACTGTAGGCAAACAACTGTGTGGAAGTCATATTTGGATGAATTTATGAAACTTTCTGTGTCTCACTCAGCTATAAGGCAGGGCTGTTGATTGGGGGTAATTATGAGGTGCAGGTGAAGCTCCCAATACAGAATATGAGCTAAGTATCTGAAGTCGTTCCTGCAGTGGTATCCAAGGAGAGGCTGAGGAGCTCCTGAGTTTGGCTGATGTTCATCTTGGAACACTGATGCCAAGAGAAATTTGCCATTTCCAGCATCCTTCCATGGGACAAACAGCTCCCTCAGTCTCTACAGATTATAGTTCGTTTTGTAACTGCTGCAGCTCTGAAGAGAAAAGTTTTCCTTACGTCAATGTTACAGCTCTGTTGCAGGGGTAGTTTTTTTTTTCAGGTGAGAGTGTCACAGCTCTGCTCCAGCAGGGAGGGGCTTGCCAGCTAAATCCTTGTTCTTGTGAAAGTGTTACAGCTCTGCTCAGAGAGGTACCCTGGCAATCAGGAGCCAAGGAACACTTCACAGTCACACTGCACCACAAACCACACATAGGAGTTCTTTTTTTTTGGGGGGGGGAGGAAGGTGGCTGCCTCAGCTCAAGTGAGATGCAGCAAGGAAGCAAGCAGGAAGCAGGAGTTCTATAGGATTTCTTGGGAGCAAGAGTTCTCCTGCGTGGAGACTTCCAGGATGGGGATTGGTGGTATTTCAATTCCTAAGCTTGGGCAATCTCAGGGATAGGTGGGTGTTACTGTTCAGGGATTAGTGGGTTTCTATTTCTTGGTCCTGGTGTCATCAGGGTGAGGGTTTTTTCTTTGCCCTTTTATCCTTTGTATTTACTGTTAATTAATTATTGAATTTTATTTTGAAATGAAAAACAACTTCTTAAATACAGCAGTGTCGCTGATGTGATAGTTTGTGTGAACTAGAGAAGTTTGCTTAAATTCTATCAATTCTTTTTTTCTCACCTGCAAAGCCACGGCTCAAAGCAGGTGGTTCTGAAAGTTGTTTCCCATATAGCAGTTTATGTGTCTACTTATCTTTTCCCTCTTAATTTCCACCATTTCCAAATGAAGAGCAATGTCATAGGTGTCGAAGCAAACACATTCCTTTTCCTCTTATAGATTCCTATTAAATGCAAGCTGATGGATTGATTAAAATTTGTCAGCATAAATTCCATTTCTCTGTAGATTTGCGTGAGTTTCTCCTGCCTTTGGGCAATTTCGTTAGAGATTATTTTCACAACCGACTGAGTGGTAATAAAGTTACCAACAGCTCCTCGGGAAAATAATTTCCATCCCTATGATTTTCAGATATGTATCTATGAGGAAAGGGCAAGTGTGTGGAAACTCAATAAGACAGATGACTCTTGTGGGATTCTTAATAAAAACTTCCAGAAAGCTCATGCCAGTAAGACACAAAATAATTTAGACCGGGAGAAAAATCCCAGGAAAGCCTAAAAGAAACATCTGCTAAATCCATGTCTTCTCTGGACAATTTACCCTTGTAAATGCTCATAGCTCACAGAATTGATACATTTTACTGAAGGCACATGTCTGGTAAATATAGCAATGGGAAGTTCTAGGAAAAGGGTAACAATCAAACAAACAAAAACCAAGAATGAACTTATTTAGTCAAGAAAAGTGATGGTCGGGGGCGATGGTTCAATGGGCACAATGCTTCAAGCACAAGCAGGAGGATCGGAGTTCGGTTTCCAGCACCCACATAAATGAGGGGATTGGTGGGACACACCTGAGACACCAGCAAAGGCAGAATGGAGACAGGAAGAGCCAAGGGCTTGCTGGCCTAGCATCTTAGCCAAATAGGTCTGCAGTTTCTTTGAGACACTCTGTTTTAGAAAAAAAAATAGTGAAGATCGATAGAAAATGCCTGATACATCTGACACCCGCTGTCAGTCTCCAGCTTTTTCATATGCACAGATAGTTGAACACACACACACACACACACACACACACACACACACATACCTGTACATACAGGTACCCAGGTGCATACATCATATTTATAGTTATAAACTGAGATGTGAGGCTGCCATGACTAGAATTCCATATTTCGGTTGGCTGAGAAGCAACGTACATAGATAATGGTTTCAGATTCAGAAGTCTGTCTTGATCCATGCCATGGTGTGTGCCCTCTTGGACAGGACAGACAGTGATAGTAGAATTCATTAAGATAGACGTGTTTCTTCTTCAGGATCTGCCTCCAGGGTTTGGTGGAGAATAGGCTGCCTCTATGAGCTTCTTAGAATTATCCAGACTTCCAGCAAGCTCTGCCCAATGACCAAAGCCACCGTGCTCCTTAAACTCCTCCCCTCATGCGGCCCACAGTCTCTGCTTATAAGTACACTGTGAGGTGACTGAGCAAACCAAGGAACCCTCTTACCTATCACCTAATCTAGATTTAAACAAGGATTTCCTAATCTTATGTAAGTAAAACTGAAAGAGATGAAGAGAATTTGCTTTCTTACAAAACACTGATCATTCCTTAGTGGGGATTTGCGGTTCTTGCTTGGTGGATTCCCGCCTTCATTTTTTTTATCCTCTCTTCCCATTCCCAGAGCCAGGAGGCTTTCGCTTATTGATTGGTGGACACAGGCTCTCGTGTAGTCCAGGCTGTGGACTCAGCCTCATGGTGTAGCCAAGGGTGGCCACGAACACCTCACATTCCAGAATGATGTTTGTGTAAGAGCCAGTACATTATTGCTTAAGACACTCTACTGGTTTATGTTAATAACATATATTGATATATTTTGGAGCATTAAAAACAGATCTTGAAAATATGTATCTATTCTAAAAGTTGTTAATAAGATCATTAGCAATGAAATAAAGTCTATTTCTGAATATCCCAGCCATGTCCTATCCCAGACAGGGGAAGATGGAATCCCATTCATTTTTATAACAAGAAAAAAACCCCTTTGTTTTGTTGATGTGATAAATAAACAAATAAAACCATGAAGCCATTTCTGTCTATGCTATGCCAGAAAAACAGAAGCAGGGAGGGAAGGAGACATTTAACAGGGAAGTCATTACTCTAACACATTCAATAAACGGTATTAAAGAGACACAGAGTGAGGAAGGCTGAGGACCACAGGCTTAAAACAAGAGTGCTTTGAATGTGTATGATTAGGGAAGGTGTCTGGCAAAGCCGATTCAGTCTCAGTACTCTGGGAGCTAGGAGTGATAAGAGTATTTTGGACATTTTACATTTTTAATGAATACCATTAGGGATTTGTGTGTGTGTGTGTGTGTGTGTGTGTGTGTGTGTGCTTTAATCTTGAGTCCAGCTTACCGCACGTCAGTGCTAAGATACTGGAGTCTGAGCCACACTTGCTCCAATCTTAAAGAAACACATTGCTGAAAAGGAAGCATCCTTCTTTACTTTGGACCGGGCTGCTCAGAAATTAACTTGCTTAAATGTCGCTTGACTTTATTTGATGGAACTGCTGACTTTATACTTCCATAAAATTACTTGTATCTGAATTTCCACCAGAAGGATTTGACATTCTCTCTCTCATTGTGCTTTATAACAAGCTCCATTTTAAAAATATGCTAGATATGCATAAAAGCTTCAAGCAAGTTTTCATATATTTTGAATCTATTTTTCCTATTCTAAACACCATGTATCTGTATGGTACATTTAAAACAACTAACGCGCCAATCCCTATATAGTATTAATTATTTTTTAAGATTTGTTTTTATTTATTTATATGTGTGTTTTGAATGGTACAGGATGCACATGTGACTACAGGTGCCTGTAGAGGTCAGAAGAGGAGGTCAGGTGCTAGGAACTAAACTTGGTTCCTCTGCAAGAGCAACATGTGATTCTAACTATGAGCCATGTCTACGGTACCCAGAACTGCTTTTTTGTTCTCCAGATGTCTATTTATTCTTCTCTTACGCAATACATCCTGACCAGAGTGCCCCTCCTCCCAGTCCTCCCTGTACTCCCCCAACATCCTCTGTCCCCCAAGATAAACTCCATCCTCCTGTGTCTTCCCAGAAATGAGCAGGCCTCTCAGGAACATCAACCAAACATGACAAAACAAGATAAATACAACATTGTAAAGACCTTCACATCAAGGCTGGAAGAGGTAACCCAGTAGGGATTTCCTTACAGTAGGAGAAAAGGGTTCCAAAAGCAGGCCATAGAGTCATAGACACCCCAACTGCCACTATTAGGAATCTGTTTTACAAATATATTTTCTTATCCCATTTTGCCCCCATAGATTCTCTTCTCATACAATATAATCCAAATATAGGTTCCTCCCTCTACTTCTCCCAGTTCCTTTCCACCTCTCCTATCCAGATTTACTTTCTTTCTGGCTCTCATAAGAAAAGGACAGCCCAGAGCCTGACAAATAGAGGCCCATGCTCCCAGCCAACCATTGGACTTAGCACGGCGTCCCCAATGGAGGAACTAAAGAAAGGACTGAAGGAGCTGAAGGAATTTGCAATCCCATAGGCAGAACAACAATATCAACCAATCAGACTTCCTGAGAACTCCCAGGGACTAAACCTTCAACCAAAGAGTATACATGGAGGGACCCATGGTTCCAGCTGCATATGTAACAGGGGATGACCTTGTTGTGCATCAATGGGAGGAGAGGCCCTTGGTCCTGTGAAAGCTCAATGCCCCAATGTAAGGGAATGCCATAGTGGGGAGGTGGGTGGGTGGGAGGGGGAGCATCCTCATAGAATAGGATGAGGGGGGATGGGAGAAGGGGTTCCAGAGAGGAAACCAGGAAAGGGCATAACAGTTGAAGTATAAATACATAAAATATCCAATTGCAAACTAGTACAACCACTCTGGAAATCAATCTGGAGGTTCCTCAGAAAATTGGAAATAGATCTAACTGAAGACCCAGCAATACACTGCTGGGAATATACCCGAAAGATGCCCCACCGTGCCACAGGAACACATGTTTTCTTCTGTTCATAGAAGCCTTATTTGTAACAATCCAGATGTCCCACAACAGAAGAATGGGTACAGAAAATGTGGTTCATTTGGACAATGAAATACTACTTGATTCTTAATAATGAGGACATCCTGAGTTTTGTAGGCAAATGGATGGAGCTAGAAAAGAACAGCCTTCTAAGAGATAGTAAAACATAACAAAATAACATATATTAAGGTAAAAATAAAAGCCATCATATCAAACTTGGACAAACCAACCCAAACAGAAAGATAAAAGAGCCCAAAAAAGAAGGCACAGGAATTAGAGACTCTCTCATTTACACATTCAGGAGTCCTGCAAAAGTACTAAACTGAAAGCTATTTAATGTATATACAGAAGATCTGGTACATATCCTTATAGGCCCTGCACATGTTGCTTTAGTCTCTGTGTGATCCTATGAGATTTTCTCAGTTGTTTTAGAGGGCCTGTTCTCCTGGTGCCCTCCAACTTTTCTGTTTCCCCCACTCCTTCCTCCTCTTCCACAGGGATCCCTGAGCTCAGAGGGGGAGGGACTTGATGAAGACATTGTGCTTAGAGCCATGTGTTCCAAGGTCTCTCTGAGTGTAATGCCTGGCTGTGGCCCTTTGTATTTGTTCTCATCTGCTGTAGGAGGAAACCTCTTTGATGAGAGCTGAATAAAGCTCTGATCTATAAGAATAGCAAATTATCATTAGGAGTCATTTTATTATTATATAGACCAGTAATATTTGGTTTTACTCAAAGTCTCTGGGCTATGTGGTTTCTGGCTTTTGGTTACCCAAGCTGTTTCAAATGTGGGTTCCATCTAATGGAGTAAGTCTTAAATCAAATCAGACATTGGCCACTTACCCTATGAAGTTTGGGCCAGTATTCCCTAGCATGTTTTGCATGCAGAACAGATAGTAGATCCAAGATTTTGTGCTTGGGCTGGTATTTACTCTTCTCTTGTGGTAGCTTGCAGGGTACCTTTAAATGCCATCGACACTAGAACACAGGGGTGAAGGTTCTACATAGGCACAAGCTTGACTGACCCATGTTCAGTGAGTAGTGTGGGTGTTGTCTTCAGCAATGGGGCCTTGCTATCAGTTTTTGGAGAGCAACCTGTCTTTGCAATAGCCTGGGTTGTTTTAGCATCCATGGGACCCTTTTGGACAACAACTCATTTGCATGAAACACACTTCTGGTATTGGAAGCTTTGTGGTGACAATGGATGGCCAATTGGGATTGCATTCCTCTCGTTGTTTGAAGACTTCATTGGGATTACCCTCATATATCATCGGAAGTTTCCACTGCACAAGGTTTCTGTGCAGCCCCCTCATACGGCCTTCAGTGATGCCTCCCCCCCTCATCCCCTCCATCAACCTATCCCCCTCTCCCATTTCTACTTGGTCTTCCTCTTCTTATCCCTCCTTCCCACCCAGATCCTGCACATCCATAAAAATCTATCCTATTTCTTCCCTCTCAGGGAGATCCATATGTCCCCCCAATTCCCTTCCCTTTTGCCTAACCTCTTTGGGTTTATGAATTGTAGTTTGGTTATTATTTAGTTAATGGGTAATATCTAGATCTAAGTGAATATATACATTTATCTTTCTAGCTCTGGGTTACCTCATTCTGGATGATTGTTTTTCTATTTTTTTAGTTCCATCCATTTGCCTGCAAATTTCATCCTGTTATTTTTTTTTAAAAGAGCTGAGTAATTTTCCATTGTGTAAATTTACCACATTTTCTCTATTCTTCTGTTGAAGCACATCCAGGTTGTTTCCAGTTCTGGCTATTATGATTAGCACAGCAATGAATGTGGTTCAACAAGTGTACCTGTAAGAGGATGAAGAATCTCTTGGGTGTTCATCCTAGAATGGTATACTAGAGATGCACACTGGAGAAAGATAGCCAATTCAACAAATGCTGCTGGTCAAATTGCATGTAGAAGGATGCAAGTAGATGCAAGCCTATCACCCCGCACAAGACTCAACTCTGAATGGTTCAAACATCCTCAACAGATAACCAGGCACACTGAACCTGACAGAAGGGGAAGTGGGGATATCCTTTAACTGCTTGGCACAGAAGACTTTATTCGCCTTTACTTAATGTATTTTACCTGCTGTAGAATTCCACCAGGATGGCCCACTATTTTTGACCCATATACATCTTAATAGATCTCAAGGCTATGGCAGTTGTGGCAGGGATTCACACTTCTGCTTTAAAAGGGTATTGAAAGCTAGGAGAACTGTTCCCCTAGTCTGTGTTCTCTTCCTGTGAGAGCCATCTTGACCAAAAAGCAAATCTGTATCCCATTGTGTGATTGATATAACTCCACAATGGACTTTGTATTTTTATATGCATAATATTTCTACTTAGATTTATTTAATTAAAATCCACAGCCTAATTGCTCCAGAAATCCTTGTTGAGAAGACTATCCATGTAATATAAAACTGAGTTAACTGAGTTGTAATAGATTCTGTCTCTATTTCCCCATTGCCTGGCTTCTTCTGTTGAACTATCTAATTATCAATCAAACACTGTCTTATTTCAGTTGAGGGATAAGTTGCAATCTTTGTACCAGAAATCCTTCCCTGTTTCATTTCTTTCCCCACCATGTGACTTTTTCTTGTTCTTAGTTCCTCAACGGACATTTAAGTCAATATTAGTCAATATTTATAAAAGGAGCTTATAGGGATTATATTGTGATTTTGTTAAATTGTAAGATTGAGTCTGGATCCAAGATAGATGTGTGGGTAGCTCTCTATTGCTTTATGTAGACTTTCACTATTTACTCCTGTGTGTGTGTGTGTGTGTGTGTGTGTGTGTGTGTGTAGACTTTCACTATTTACTCCTTGTGTGTGTATGTCTGTGTGTGTGTGTGTGTGTGTGTGTGTGTGTGTGTAGGGTGTGTGTATGCTTCATTTTTTAGTACCATTGTAATAGATACTTTTCTTTTGAAATTAAAATTCCAGTGACTAATACGTAGAAATTTGAATTGCCTTTTGTAGATTAAATTTGTGTTACTTGACATGGCTATGCATAGTTTGCCCCACAGAGGTTTATTTCTCCAAATAATTTGAAATATTGAATATAGACCATGATGCGTTTCATAGTTAAAGAGACTGCTCTTTCTTCCTTTCTTTTTTATATCTTGCATACAACTTTTGTCTGTTTTTCTTGTAGTCTTGTAATAGCAAGTCCTTGGCAATTTGAGTAGAAGTGGGGAGAGGAAAAAGGCTTACATGTCATCTTAGAAGAAAGCATCCAGTCTTTCACCGCTACATTTTGAGTGGAAGATTTTGGAACTATTCTGTTTATGAGCTTAAGGAACTTCCTTTCTGATCTTTGTATCTTGGGTATCTTCATCACAAGAGAGCAACTTTGTCAAAATGTCATTTCTGTATTTCTAGATAGGGTTTTATGGCTTCCTTAATTCCATTCTGTTAATCACAACACATTACACCGAGGGTTCACAGATGCAGCATGATACCTCTAAACTTGTTAATGATGTGTTATCTGATTTCCTATGATGCTTGATGAGGTTGTCTAAAATTTCATTGGGGGTTTTATTTGGGTTCAAAGTGGTCCATTGCTCTCTTCTAAGGTCTTTATCTAATACGTGTGTTAGGGAAACAACTCCCCTCTGTTAAGTAGTTAAAATGCCTTCTTTCCCTCCCTGCTTCTATTTTTTTTTTCTGGCATAGAGTGGACAGAAATGGCTTCATGATTTCTTTGCTCAACTGGCAGAGCATACTAGCAAAAGAATCTGGGCTTGGTGAGTTCTCATTTTTATCCCACAAATTCACATTTCCATTGACTTTGGATGAACTTGGTAGTTTTTCATTTGAAATGATTGGACTGATTCATGTAAATGGCTGAGTTTGGGATCACACTGCCTCATTGCTTCATGCCTTGTAAGTTCTGATGCTCTCTTGAGGCATCTAACAATTTATTGTTCTATTGGCTAAAGTTAGACACAAGCATGCAATGGGGAACTTTAAAGTGTGACTCAGGAAGTCAATCATCTGTTCATGACAAGTGACTGTTGTGATGGTTTGTATATGCTTAGCTATATATATATATACAATACTATTAGGAGGTGTGGCCTTGTTGGAGTAGGTGTGTCACTGTTTTTAATGAGTGTGGATGTGGGCATAGGCATGGGCTATAATACCTTTGTCCTAGCTGCGTGGAAGTCAGTATTCTGCTAGCAGCCTTCAGATGAAGATGTAGAACTCTCAGCTCCTCCTGCACCATGCCTGCCTGGATGCTTTCATGCTCATGCCTTGATGATAATGGACTAAACCTCCAAACCTGTAAGTTAGCCCCAAATAAATGTCATCCTTATAAGTTGTTGTCTTGGTCATAGATTCTTTTCACAGTAGTAAAACCCTAACTAAGATAACTGTTCTCGAAGGGTTTTTTTTTTATTGTTGTTGTTGTTTTTTCTGACAACTTGAATAACTAATGGCTTTCCCTTTTGAAATTCCAATATACTGTCTCCTGGCTTCTTTGCCCTGTTGTTGGATTCAATGTGCTTTGCTTGTGAAGTTCTTCCTGATGCTCAGGTTACATAGTTTCCGTTATCCAGTTCCGCTCATGTGTTATGACTTACTCAACCTGGATCTAAGCATTTTATGATAGAAGCTTCATTTGTGAATATCCTCAGAAAGAGGTATAGTCAATATTTTTGTACTTTTGGGTCAGCGGTATAGAATTCTGGTGCGATTCCTCAAGAGTCTACTAACTTACATGTTTCCACACCTGAAAACAATTTGTTCTCTAGACACACACTGAGCTTATGTAATGAGATGGTGAATTTATTCTACTGTTCGAGATCACAATTTGTCCAGGTTCATGGATCTCACTGTAGATGTGCATCTTGGAATGTGGACACTTATTTTCTTTCTTTTATTTTTCATTTTGAAGTTGAAGATAAAAAAAAAAGATTGGTTCAAGAGAAATCAGGACTAAAAATTACACACATTTTTACAAAGATGTCATGATAGTTGCCAAAAGGGTATGGACATAATCCAACACAATGTAATAAAAATACAGGAAACTGTCATTGGGGTTGAAATCTCTGTTAAATGTCAGCGGTATTTGATTTACAGTTATTTATCAGCACAGCTGTGGTACACAATGATGGCCCCTTCAGTAAATATCATTTCACTTACATGAGAACAAGGGTCACTGTCTCCGTCAGGGTAACCACAGTGACTTGAATTCCTTCCCACACATCTAAGATGCAGAACTGGATTGAAGTTGACCTTTTTTGAACATCAATCAACTTGGTGTTTGAACCGTTCTTGAGTGCTTCATATAAAGCATTGACTATGATGTGCTTTTACTACAGAGTTTTAATTTCCTCCTGGGAAATTACCCACAGAATTTCTCTTGGTGTGTGTTATATATTTAAAACTCCTAATTTTCCAAAATATCTGTGTCTAATGTTAGGGAACCATTGGTGATGCATATCATTTTTCTAATAAACTTTTATGGTGTGAAAGCATCAATTTTTGAGCTTCAGTCTATGCAGTTCTTACTGGAGGAAGTTTTATGTCTTTGCAAGACTACTTTGGTACTCAGATAATCAGAGGAGTGTCTTGAAAAATCAGTTTTAATGGTGAGAATAGGAACCCTTAAACTGAGCTTTTTACTTGTTCAAGAATTGGAGGGATGTCTTTGGTTAGTCAGCTCTACACTGTACCCACCCCAGGATGGAAGCTGAATAAGGTCAGGATGCCTCCGGGGTCTGTCTCCTTTGTGTAGGTTTCTTTAAGCAAAATGAATTCCAAAGTGTACATTGTTTTTAGTTGGTCATTAGTTTTAAAAATTACATTTAAAAATGAATTGGAGAAAATGAAAGTACTGTTTTTAGTCATTTTATAATTTTCTGCCATTAACTCTTTATAAATTACCACTCTCTGCACACAAACACACACACCACATACACAGTCCACATCCCAACACACTTCACACAAACACACCACACATAAGTATGCACACACGCACACACACACTCACATACACATACACACACAGACACACACCACACATAAGCACACTTTATTTCTTTATTTGGATTGTGTTACAAGGCATAGGTCATGAATAACTTTGAATAAAACAAAAGAAAAAATAGAAATGATTGGCTATAGATGTTTTAAATTTATTGTTTTCAATTATAGTTCATATTTAATATCTTCTGATGCTGTTTTAGTAAGACTTGTTAAGCAAAAATATTATAAAAGAAAAAATAGCATGAGTTCAAGAAATAAATATCTTTTCATCTCTGTTTGAATGTAATCACAGTGTATTCTAAGCAGTTTTAGAACCTGAAATTTGTATGATCTTTCCCCAAACAGTCATAAGTAAATTATAATGGGTGTTAGTTATAGACATGATCAGGATCACAGAAAAGACCTTAATTTCATCCCATAAGTAAGTGTAAGACTCAGAATTGGATTGAAGATTTCCTTTTTTGTTTGTTTGCTTAACAAGATTACTACCTCTCCCAGCACACACTATTCAGGATAAAGGGTACAGAAGAGTATTAACTTAAAGTTAAATCTATGAAATGTTTAGGTTGTAAATGATGAACAAATGGGAGGGACCTGGAGAAATGGCTCAGCAGTTAAGAGCACTGGCTGTTCTTCCAGAGGTCCTGAGTTCAAATTTCAGCAACCACTGGTGGCTCATAACCATCTATAATGAGAGTCAATGCCCTCTTCTGGTGTGTCTGAAGATGGCTACAGTGTACTCATATACAACAAACAAACAAACAAATGTTTTTTAAAAAAGCCAAATTAAAGGGAACCTCAAGGCATGGTAAGTTTGGTTACCTTGTTCTCTGGAAGGTGATTTACACTTAGGCTGAGTACAGGATAGGGGAGTAGGTCAAGTGCAAAGTCTTAGATGATTTTCAGGGTATAGAAAAGGTTCATTCTGAAAACTGACTTTGCAAGACCCTTCCCCAAGTGTCTGAGTATAAAAGTATTCTTGCAAAGTCATAAAACTTCCTCCCATAAGGACTGTATAGGCTGAATCTTGGAGGTCAATGCTATCTCACAATAACTGCTCTGAAAGTAAAAAAGCAAGAGATGTTTTCAGGAAAAAAATGTATCATTTCTCAAATACTCCCAGGACTTCGGAAGAAGGTTTAGACCACGGCTGCTGCTGGGGCCTTAACTATTTCCCAAGTGTCTAGTCTGTTGAAGGTGTAGTTCTGGAAGGCTGATAATAGGAACGTGTGAAGTTATGGAGAAGTGGAGCTTTGCAAGTGGCCTTTAGGTCATTGGAGGCCTTCGAAGGGGATCATAGATTCTGGGCCCTTTCCTCTCCTCCTTCAATCACTTCCTGGTTATGAGGTCAACACTTTTGCCACACCCTCTCACCAGGATGTGCTGTTGTACCACAGGCCCATAGTAACAGTGTCAATGAATTACAGACCAAAGTAACCAAGGGAACAACTTTTCTTATTATAAGTTAGTTAATGCAGGTATCCTATGATAGTAATGGAAGACTAGCCTAGCCACATTGGATTCAGGCCTCCACTGATGATGATAAAGAGTACTGTGTTGTTCTCCAGTGGGAGCCTGGAAATGACAGGAATAAAACTGCTGATCAAAACAAAGGATCCCTGTGCTTGTGTAAGTTCTAGTGGATTCCAGACTTGAGGCAGTGATGGAGTTTAGCAGGCTATCAGTGATGCCCAGGCTCTTTCCTATAAACAGTTCACACAAACACCTGAATAACTTGCTTTTGATCTTTCATGTAGCTGCATATTTGTGCTGACTGGTTTCTGTGTCAGCTATAGGAGTTCTGTGTGCTGTGTAAGTTTACCCTTGGTTTATTCAAATACTCTTATACCTGCCTTCATATCTTATTTCAATCTGGACAGGGTGTTGTAGTACTTATACCAAGAATCTACTGTCTCAAGTTTGTGTAAACAGTTTTTATCATTTATTCTCTGCCTTGTCAATAAATACCCTGAAAATACTCATCACCCAGAATAGAGAGTAGGTCTGGGCATCTGCTAACCAGAGAAAGGAGAAAGGAAGAGAGGAAGAGAGAGGGAGAGGGAGAGAAGGAGAGAGGGAGAAAAGGAGAGGGAGAGAGGGAGAGAAGGAGAGAGGGAAAGGAGAGAGGAAGACAGAGAGGGGTAGAGAGGGAGAGAAGGACATACAAATCAGGGAGAAGGATGGAAGATTTGGAACCATGAGAAGGGGTCCAGAGAGAGACCATGGATTCACACCTAAAGCCTAAAGAGCCAAATAAACAATAATACGCAAATATCATGAGATGGGCGAGGAGGTAGACAGAGCAGCATAGAGAGTAAAGATATATCATTTAACTGCCCAGTTATTGAGGTGCAGTTTTAAATAAATATTGTTTCTTTGTGTATTTATTGTGGACTAAAATAAGGTAAAGAAATACAGCTACCAGATTAATTCACTTCTACATTTATATTAAGAAAAATTCATTTATAGTCCACTTAACATAAGCTAAACTCATTTGAGAGGAGGGAGCCCCAGCTGGGAAAATCTTTCCACATTGTCAGACTGTTAACTAGTCTGTAGAATATTCTCTTAATTGGTGATCGATGGGGGAGGGCCCGGCCTGTTGTGGGTAGTGCCATCCCTGCACTGCTGGTCCTGGGTTCTATAAGAAAACAGGCTGAGCAAACCATGAGGAACAAGCTAGTAAGTAGCATTCCTCCTCATGGCCTCTGTATCAGCTCCTTCCTCCAGGTTTCTGGCTTCAGTTTCTACCCTAACTTTTCCTCATTATGATGGACTATGTGTGATCAGGGCATGCAGGCTGAAATAATCCCTTTCCTCTTCAAGTTATTTTCAGTTAGTCTATCATGGCCATAGAAATACAACTTAAAACAATGTTCTATTATTCGTGACCAGGTTTTGGCCTTTTACTTTTGATTTTTCCTTATGCTTTGCAAATGTTTTGTCTTAGGGAGGATAAGAAAATTTGAGAAGGGATAAATGGAAATATCACTTAGCTATCCTAGAAGTCTAATATATTAGACCATTGAACAAGTCTGTGCCTCTGTAAAGTGGATCAGTGTTAGAACAAAAGTGTGTGTGTGTGTGTGTGTGATTATGTGTGTGTGAGTGTGTGTGTGTGAGTGTGTGTGTGAGAGAGTGTGTGTGAGTGTGTGTGTGAGAGTGTGTGTGAGTGTGTGTGAGTGTGTGTGTGAGTGTGTGTGTGAGAGTGTGTGTGAGTGTGTGTGTGAGTGTGTGTGTGTGAGTGCGTGTGTGAGAGTGTGTGAGTGTGCGTGTGAATGTGTGTGTGTTTAAGTGTGTGTGTGAGTGTGTGTGTGTATGTGTGTATGTGTGAGTGTGTGTGTATGTGTGTTTGTGTGTGTGTGTGTGTGTGTGTGTGTATTTAGGGGTGTATCTTTCTTAGCTCATTTATACCTCTTTTTATTATTCTTTAATCTTTTTGTTACAGTCCAGTTGTTATTCCCCTCTGGGACCATCCTCTGACAGTTCCACATCCCATCCCTCCTCTGCCCTCCCATCTCAAAGATGTCCACCACTCTCACCTGACCAGACTTTCCCACTCCCTGGGGCCTCAAGTCTCTTGAGGGTCAGGTGTGTCTTCTCTCACTGAGGCCAGACCAGGCAGTCCTCTGCTGTATATGTGTCTGGGGCCTCATATCAGCCAGTGCATGTTATTTGGTGGGTGGCTCAGCGTCTGAGCGATCCTGGAAGTTCAGGTTAGTTAAGAGTGCTGCTCTTCCTATGGGGTTACCCTCCTCTAGAGCTTCTTCCAGCCTTTCCCTAATTCAACCATACGAGTCCCTGGCTTCTGTCCATTGGTTGGGCGTAAGTATCTGCATCTGATTCTTTCAGCTTTTGGGTTGGTCAGTGGACCTCCTTTCCCTCAGTCTTTTCTCCATTTTTGTCCCAGCAGGTCTTTTAGACAGGGACAATTCTGAATCAAAGTTTTTGTCTGTGGGATGGTAGCCACATCCCTCTACATGACGTGCTGTCTTTCTATTGGAGGTGGACTCTACAAGTTCCCCCTCCCTACCATTGGGCATTTCATCTAAGGTACCTCCCTCTGAGTCCTGAGTATTTCTCACCTCCTAGTGCTCTGGCTCATTCTAGAGGGTCCCTGCACCTCCTCCCTCCTGAGGTTGCATGTTTTCATTCTTTCTGCTGCCACTCAGAGCTTCACTCCTGTTTCCCCTTTCCCCTAATACCTTATCACACTCCCCTTTTCCCCTCTCCCACCAGATCCCCCCTACCTCTGTACCTCTACCACTGTGATTGCTTTCTTCTCCCTCCCAAATTGGATTGAGTCATCCTTACTTGAGTCCTTCAGATTCTTAACCTTAAGTTCTGTAGATTGTATCCTGGGTATTCTGTACTTTTTTGGCTAATATCCACTTAATCATGTATGTCCTTTTGGATATGAGTTTCAACCACTCTGGAAATCAATCTCGGAGTTTCCCCAGAAAATTGGAAATAGATCTACCTGAATACTCAGCTATACCACTCTTGGACATATACCCAGAAGATGCCCCACCATGCCACAGGGGCATGTATTCCACTATGTTCATAGCAGCCTTATTTGTGATAGCCAGAAGCTGGAAATTCAGCAGTTAAAAATGAGGACATCATGTATTTTGCAGGTAAACGGATAGAACTAGAATTAGAAACTTTTCTGTTTTTTTTTAAACAGAAAATTTCAATGAACCTAGAGTTTACTGGACTTGGTAGACCAGTTGGCCACCAAGCCCTGCACATCTACCTATGTTTTCCCAGATTAAAGGAATGCTCTAATGTACCCCAGCTTTGTATGCAGATGCTAGAGAGTCAAACTAATGTCACCAATCTTTCACAATAAGCACTTCATCATCTCAGTCATCTTCTCAGCTGTAACCTTCTGAAGATCTTTGAGTCTGTTCTCTAAAGCAGGGTAAAATTAGGCAAAATCAATTTTAGTAAACTAACCATATCATTCATCCATCAATATTTTTAATTAAAATTGAAAGGCACATATATTAGAAAATAGTGTTGGTTAAAATTTTTATAAACTAAACTGTAAAAAAGCATTATGAATTCAATAATGGAAAGTTACTTAATTACAAAAAGACTGCAGATGTTTAGATATGTCAACAGAATTAAAATCTATAGATTCCATTTTATAGAGAATGCCACAGTCAAGACAGGGTTAAGGTACAGGCAATTGCTGACAACATGCCTCTGTGCTGTCAGATAATCACAGAATCCTCTGATACTCCTGTATGCAATCATTTGCCAAGAGGTTCTTGGTAAAGAGGCAGGCCTGAGGTTGGACATGAATATCACTTTATTTTGCTATCTCCTGATAGGAAGTATGCTATTGTAATTAGCCTGTTCCCCAACTATCCGATCTATATTCCCCTTGACTATGGGAAATGACATTCCTAGTTATATATCTATCATCAGTATATGTAGAGAGCAAAAGTGTCTCTAGGCTGCTCAGCTGCTGAGGTACTTCACTGTGGATAACATTTCCTCTTCAAGATATTGATTGTTGACATTTTAAAGTCAAGTGTGCTTATGTGTACCAAGGCCCCAACTGTGGAAAGACAGGTTCCAAGAGCTCTGCACAAAATCTAACATTTGTTAACCCCATTCAACAGAGAGAGCATCCTCATCCACATGGTGAGGTTTGCTATCCAATTTAACTCCTTGTAATTGACATTACTATTCTTCATTTACCATCAGCTCTGTGCTGGTAGGCTTCCAGTTGTTTCCCATTGTTGCTTATATATCCATTATAAATTTAGTGAATTAAACTAATACAATTTTTTTTTGTAGTCCTGCAACAGCAGAAGTGATAAAACCAAGATACTGGCAGAGCAGACTTCTGTCAAAGGAGAATCTATTTCTCTGCTTCATCCAACTTCCAAAAGCCACCAAATCTTTACTCATGGCCTCTTGGTCTATCTTCATAGTCAGAGGCATAGTGTCTTCTGATTGTCTGTATTTATTCATTGTTTTGATTCCTCTGATTCTCCTGTTTTGTGAATACACTGAGCCACTCACATAATACAAAAATATTCACAGTGTTTCAAGAATTTTAACCTAGTTTCCTCTGCCAACTCCCTCTTCCCATGCAGAGTTACACATCCATAGGCACAAGAGATTTATCTGTGGGCACCTTTGGGGGTGGGAATTATTTAACATGTCAATATCATATCATCATACGTAGTCAAATACCAAGACTGTGGAGTCTATATTACTTTCTTTTATGCTATAATATCAAAAAGGTTAACTATCTTGTTCAGGAATATGAAACATTAGCTAGTGGTGAAATGGCAGTGAGCTTCAAGTCTGTCTGCCAAGTTCATGGGTTTTTTCTTCCTTAAACCATAAATTCCAAACATGGTGTTCCCAGGAACTGTTCCAGATGGCAATATCACATAGTTCCATGGGGGGGGGTAGTGGGAGGGGGGTGGAAGTTTAGTCAGAATGGGATGAGAGAACCAGAAAATATCACATTATTGTCTAAGAGATGCTTGTGATGCTCATGATGGTTTTGTGAGCTAAATCACCAAAATGACAATGCAAGGATAGCCTGGTATTGAATTTGTCATGGTGTGGCCTTTCCTAAGGTTTTGGTTCAAGAACAAACCGTACATTGTTTGGGAGAAACAATGCAGGGAACTTACCTAAATACTGGCTCTAAACAGAAACAATTTAGTTTTGACAAGCATTAAGTAGATTCTGTATCTCCTTACACAAAATTTACACAGTTTGAAAAAGCAACCCTATTAGACAAAGGTCTCACTTTCTAATTGGCAGATATTCTTTCCATTAAGTATTGCTGTTAGGACCTGTAAAAACAACAACAACAACAACAACAACAACAACAACAAGAACAAGAACAAGAACAAGAACAACAACAACTGCAAAAACATACAAATACAACTTGAAAGATTTATTTATAAGTATCTTATTTGGTAGTTTTGAATCAATGGTAGACAAGTTGTGGGTGAGTCATGGAAGACAGAGATTACTATTAAGCTTAAATATAAAAGTAGAAATAAAAACACAGATGCTTTATCTATTCTGGAAACCCTGCTCTGAACACTTTCAATATGATTTCATTTCTGTGAAATGGAAGAAGGACCAACCAGATGGTTCTTCATGTTTACCAAGTATTTATCCTGTTGGCTTAAAACTTAGAAGGAATAAAGTCTATTTCTGCAGCTACCTTTTATTTTAAATAAGTTTTGAATTATTTGAAAATCCTGAATTTCCTTTCATGTAGAAATGGAAAAGTCAGTAGTTGGATTTGTAGGGTAAAAAATCCTTACATTATCTTGTGTAGTTCTTGCCTCTCATTCCCTTCTGGGGGGAGGACAAAAGAGCCTATGACTCCAGAAGCTAGGAAACTCATATGGTTTAGGAAGCCCAGAGAGATACAAATCACAAGTCCCCTACCCAGAGTTATAAAGGCCAAACATTGCTGTGAGCAAAGATTGTCAAGTGGAACTTTCTAGACATTGGCAGGGAGAACCAGAGATGCAGCTTCTGTGAGTTACCTCCCATCCTTGGGTGGGCTTCAAAATGTTGCATCTGCCCTAGAGTCATCACTCAAGCACCTATATATGACACCAGTAAATTCAGTGGAAGAGGAGAAGAAGAAGGAGGAGGAGGAGGACAGGGAGGAGGAGGAGGAGGAAGAGGAGGAGCAGGAGGGGGAGGAGGAGGAGGAGGAGGAGGAGGAGGAGGAGGAGGAGGAGAAGAAGAAGAAGAAGAAGAAGAAGAAGAAGAAGAAGAAGAAGAAGAAGAAGAAGAAGAAGAAGAAGAAAGAAGAGGAGGAGGAGGAGGAGAAGGGGGAAGAGGAAGAGGAAGAAGAGGAAGAAGAGGAGGAAGAAGAAAGAAGCAGCAGCAGCAGCTTCTATGTCATTATTTAGAAACTGGGGAGGACATAGAAAGGCCCAAAATGTTGGGGTCTGTGACATGTGATTTTTTTCTAATTGAGTTTGGAAACCATAAATCTGATTTATTTTTAAAATAAAATATACTTGCATTTCTAGCTATCGTGACCCTCTTTCTTTCTTCCTTCATCCCTCCCACCCTCTCTCCCTCCTTCCCTCCTTCTATCCCTCCTTCCCTCCTTCTATCCCTCCTTCCCTTCTTCTATCCCTCCTTCCCTCCTTCTATCCCTCCTTCCATCCCTCTCTCCCTCCTTCCCTCCTTTCCTTTCTTCCTCCCTCCCTTCCTTCCTTTCTTCCTCCCTCCCTCTCTCCTTTCCTCCTTCCATGCCTCCCTCCTTCCTTCCCTCCCTCCCTTCCTTCCTTGCTTTCTTCCTTCCCTACCTGTCTCCCTCCCTTCTTTTCTTTTCTTTTCTTTTCTTTTCTTTTCTTTTCTTTTCTTTTCTTTTCTTTTCTTTTCTTTTCTTTTCTCCTTTCTTTTCTTTTCTTTTCTTTTCTTTTCTTCTCTTCTCTTCTCTTCTCCTTCCTTCCTTCCTTCCTTCCTTCCTTCTTTCCTTTCCTTTCCTTTCCTTTCCTTTCCTTTCCTTTCCTTTCCTTTCCTTTCCTTTCCTTTCCTTTCCTTTCCTTTCTTTCATTTTGTTGCTGTGATAAAATTCTCAGACAAAAGCAACTTAAAGGAGAAAGGGTTTATTTTGCTTTACAGGTCAGAGTTTACATAATCCATTATGCTAGTGAAAGCATGACACCCAGAGCCTGAGGCCAGCTCATTTTAATACATTGGCTATTTAATAACAGAGGGAGATAATTGGGAGTGGGGACAGGCTATAAAACCTCAAAGAACTACCCTCACTGACATGCTTCCACCAGCAACCACCTCCTAATGTCTCAAAACCTTATTAACTGTAAATCCCAACCAACTTCGTTTTTGAAGAAATTCCATTTTGTGTAACACCAGGGGCTAAACTTCAATTCCAGGAAGAAAATCACAGAGTCCTCCTGAGTAAGCATCCTATGGCAAACCACCCCCCAGTCAGCAACAGCCAGTCAGGCTACAATAGCAGGGTCAAGGTATATATAGATAACTTAAGACATTCTGTAGAGAGTAGATAACTTAGTCATCCTGTTTGTCAGGTGGTTTTGTCTCCATGTTCAATTCCTGCAGATTACACCAGAAATGCAGTCTTAAAAACATTAACTTGCTAACCTATATAGAAATCCCACAAGCTTGCTGTAGCAACAATAAATACCCTGTACCCCTAGACTGGGGGCTTTCACTCTGACCCACCTTTATAGGGATTGTGAGAGATATTGCTCAAGAACTTGCAATAAAAACCCTTTTGAGCTTGCATCTGAATTGGCTCCTTTGTGGTCTTTTGGGGTCCCTGCAACTTGGGCATTACAAACAATGGTGTTAACTGGAGACCAAGGATTCCCACCCAGGATCCTGTGGGGACCGATTCACATTCAAATCACAACATTCACTCATGTTATGTCTGGACTTCTTCACATATTTTTATATATAAACAGAAGAGAAGATATTTTTTAATATGATAAGTCCCTTAGTTGACAAGCTTTTTATGAAAAGTGAAACTACTAAGAAGCCAGAAGAGAGTGTCAGATCCCTGGGGTTCAAGTTACAGACAGTTATGAACTGTCATTTATGTGCTGGGAGTCAAATCTAGATCTTCTGGAAGAAAAGCCAGTGCTCTTAATCACTGAGGCATATCATGGTTTCATGATGTGAATGATTATTCTAAGTATGTGTCATTCTCATGAGAAAGTCTCTCTGATCAGTAGATTGTCAAGGAAGCTATTGCAAAGGGAAATAAACCTTGAACTCAGTCAGACTGAAACAAATGGAGGAAGCTAGTGAGAAAGTGGTAGACAGCTCTAGAGGTCCATTTTCAGTGTGATTGGACCATCTGTGCTTGTGAATTGCTGCTCATAATGTCAGGCTCCTCCCTTCCACAGACACAGAGATAGAGCGCTATTATCTCTTGATGTGATTATATTGAAATGCATTCCATCATACCATGGTCTGAAGAAAACCTGGGTGGTGTCCTTTGCCTTGCAGAAACTTTGTAATTTTATGAGGTCCCATTTGTCAATTCTTGATCTTAGTGCATAATATTGGTGTTCTGTTCAGGAATTTTCCCCCTGTGCCTATGTCCTCCAGGGTCGTCCCAAGTTTCTTTCCTAATAGTTTCAGTGTGTCTGGTTTTATGTGGAGGTCCTTGATCCACTTGGAGTTGATCTTAGTGCAAGGAGATAAGAGTGGGTCAATTCGCATTCTTCTGCATGTTGACCTCCAGTTGAACCAGCACCATTTGTTGAAAAGACTGTCTTTTTTCCACTGGATGGTTGTGGCTCCTTTATCAAAGATCAAGTGACCATAAGTCTGTGGGTTAATTTCTGGGTCTTCAATCCTATTCCATTGATCCACTTGCCTGTTGCTGTACCAATACCATGCAGTTTTTAACACAATTGCTCTGTAGTACTGTTTAAGGTCAGGGATATTGATTCCCCCAGAAGTCCTTTTATTGTTGAGAATAGTTTTAGCTATCCTGGGTTTTTTGTTGCTCCAGATGAATTTGAGAATTGCTCTTTCTAGATCTATAAAGAATTGAGTTGGGATTTTGATGGGGATTGCATTGAATCTGTATATTGCTTTTGGTAAGATGACCATTTTTACTATATTGATCCTGCCAATCCAGGAGCAAGAAATATTTTTCCATCTTCTGAGGTCTTCTTCGATTTCTTTCTTCAAGGACTTGAAGTTCCTGTCATACAGATCTTTCACTTGTTTGGTTAGAGTTACGCCAAGGTACTTTATGTTGTTTGTGGCTATTGTGAAGGGTGTTATTTCCCTAACTTCTTTCTCAGCCTGCTTGTCCTTTGAGTACAAGAAGGCTACTGATTTGCTTGAGTTAATTTTATAACCAGCCACTTTGCTGAAGTTGTTTATCAGCTGTAGAAGTTCTCTGGTGGAGTTTTTTGGGTCACTTAAGTAAACTATCATATCATCTGCAAATAATGATAGTTTGACTTCTTCCTTTCCAATTTGTATCCCTTTGACTTCCTTATGTTGTCTAATTGCTCTCGCTAGAACTTCAAGTACTATATTGAAAAGATATGGAGAGAGAGGGCAGCCTTGTCTAGTCCCTGATTTTAGTGGGATTGCTTCAAGTTTCTCTCCATTTATTTTGATGTTGGCTACTGGTTTGCTGTAGATTGCTTTTACTATGTTTAGGTATGGGCCTTGAATTCCTGCTCTTTCCATGACTTTTAGCATGAAAGGATGTTGAATTTTGTCGAATGCTTTTTCCGCATCTAATGAGATGACCATGTGGTTTTTTTCTTTTAGTTTGTTTATGTAGTGGATTACATTGATGGATTTCTGTATATTGAACCATCCCTGCATCCCTGGGATGAAGCCTACTTGATCATGGTGAATGATCGTTTTGATGTGCTCTTGGATTCGGTTGGCAAGAATTTTATTTAGTATTTTGCATCGATATTCATAAGAGAAATTGGCCTGTAGTTCTCTTTCTTTGTTGGATCTTTTTGTGGTTTAGGTATTAGCGTAATTGTGGCTTCAAAGAATGAGTTGGGCAGTATCCCTTCTGTCTCTATTTTGTGGAATAGTTTGAAAAGTATTGGTGTTAGGTCTTCTTTGAAGGTCTGGTAGAATTCTGCACTAAAACCATCTGGTCCCGTACTTTTCTTGGTTGGGAGGCTTTCTATAACCCCTTCTAGTTCCTGAACAGAACACCAATAGCTTATGCTCTAAGATCAAGAATCGACAAATGGGACCTCATAAAATTACAAAGTTTCTGCAAAGCAAAGGACACTGTCAGAAGGACAAAACGGCAACCAACAAAGTGGGAAAAGATCTTCACCAACCCCACATCCGACAGAGGGCTAATATCCAATATATACAAAGAACTCAAGAAGTTAGACCCCAAAGAACCAAATAACCCTATCAAAAAATGGGGCACAGAGCTAAACAAAGAATTTTCTCCAGAAGAAATTCGGATGGCTGAGAAACACCTTAAGAGATGTTCAACATCGTTAGTCATCAGAGAAATGCAAATCAAAACAACCCTGAGATTCCACCTCACACCAGTCAGAATGGCTAAGATTAAAAACTCAAGAGACAACAAATGCTGGCGAGGATGTGGAGAAAGAGGAACACTCCTCCACTGTTGGTGGGATTGCAAAATGGTAAAACCGCTCTGGAAATCAGTGTGGCGGTTCCTCAGAAAATTGGGCATGTTCCTTCCAGAGGACCCTGGCATACCACTCCTGGGCATATACCCAGAGGATTCCCCTGCATACAATAAAGACACATGCTCCACTATGTTTATAGCAGCCTTGTTTATAATAGCCAGAAATTGGAAGGAGCCCAAATATCCCTCAAAGGAGGAATGGATACAGAAAATGTGGTATATTTATACAATGGAATACTACTCAGCAATTAAAAATAATGAATTCATTCAATTTGTAGGTAAATGGTTAGACCTGGAAAATATCATCCTGAGTGAGCTAACCCAATCACAAAAGAATACACATGAAATGCAATCACTGATAAGTGGATATTAATGAGCCCAGAAGCCCTAAATACTCAAGGCATAATTAAATTAGCAAGTCAAATGATTCCCAAGAAGAAAGGAGAGGACCCTGGGCCTGGAAAGATTGGATCCAGTTTTGTAGAGAAACTGTGGGAGGAGGGGGAATTATTGGGGGAATAGTTGGGGGAGAGGAACTATGGGACATAGGGAGGGGGGGAACTGGGAAAGGGGAAAGCCTTTGGAATGTAAACATAGAATATAGAAAATAAAAAAAAGAAAACCTGGATGGTAGAGTTATAAAGAATATAGGCAAAGATTCTGTACATCCTCCCCAATCTATTGCTGTCAGATAAAGAAAATTGGGAGGTGCTCATCAGGTGGGATCCTGGCTGAAGTTCAGTTGAGCTGAAGAAAAGATGAGGTGTTCTTTGTCAGGAGGTGTGTGTGTGTGTGTGTGTGTGTGTGTGTGTGTGTGTGTATTGTCTTTAACTTAAAAGAACATGGGTGTTGGGAAGGTTTTGCATGGATTCTTGTTTAAACAATTGTGGATTCATAGCATTGCCTAAGATCAAAGAGCTCTTAAGTGGGGACTTTAGAATATATACTGTACCACCTTGAAACTTGGTTTGCTAGTGCACCAAACATAATTCACCCTCAGGTCAGCCCAGTACAGTTCAGAAAAATATATTTTTTTCATATTGAATCTTTACAATGACCCCATGAATGCCACTTTTTATACAAAGGAAACCTCAAATTCACACGGGCTGAGGTCCAAATGAACCACATTTGTGAGCGGATATCTCATCAACAGCTTTGCTAGGGAAACATTCATTGAATAATTGCTTTTCTCAAAAAAAAGCCTCTATACACAATAGCTAGCACTTGTGCCTTGCCAAAAGCATCCCAAATCTTTTCTTCATGAGAAATAAGAGTATGTCTATGTTTTATTATTTCAAGGACATATTGTAAGCTTAAACGAAATCTGTAGAAAATAATAAACCTGGATACCTACATTCTCACCATGTAAGTTTGCCACATCTTACTATCTAAAAAAATTGGTTTAGATCTTTTGTTGTTCTTTTCTTTCTGTATAATAAATAAAATATTAATTTGGAACTCATTGGAATTCAAAAAATATGAGGGTTTATTTTACAATCAGCTCAACTGTTATTCCACCATTGATTAGTAGTTTGGCTGGTCCAATTAATTCAGGAAACTCATAGTTTGTGGTGATCTCAGTCCTTATTATCCATGCTCTTTCCTGGGAATAATTTTCTTTCCTTACAGAGGCATTGAGACTACTCTCCACTCTCAGAATCCCCCTGTTCCCCCACTGACTTGCTGTGGGGGTTTTCAATTCTATATTTTTGCTTTCAAATTTAACCATAATTTTCTTGCAAGTGAGGAATAAACTTAAATGAAAATCTCTTAAGATCTCTGATCTATTTTTGGAATGAAGTATGCATTTGTTTTTCTCCCCGATTATTTTCAGTTTGCTTTGCGGTATCTACTGCTGTACTTAACTGTCATTATCATAGACTTTATATTTTAATCAAAAACATCTTGCTTCTTTTTGGATTAACATAAAATTCATAGTATCATGTAACAATTTGATAGCTTGCATGTCTTGTGGAGGAAAAGAACTCTGTACTCTACTACTGACCTACTTCAGAGGTAGCCAAGATGCGTACACATGTTTATTACTCTAGATTATTTTTATAACCATTTGTCCATGTTGGAACTCTATTGGAATTGCTTGCATGCTACATTTAGAGATTAAAGAGTAATTGTCACTACTGTATAAAATTCCATGGTTTTATATGGAGTTGTCTCTACCTACCTCTGCAGATGATGTGTACTCCATCTTTTCTGGGAGGCTGGTTTCCAAGGCTTGCATCAACTGGAGCAGACTGCTTGTCTGAGTATAAGACTCCTCACAGTCCTTCATAGATGCTCCATTTGTTAACTTAACTCAAACCTAGAATCACTTGGAAAGAGAGAAGCCTTCCTCCACTGAAGAATATTCCAGATTAGATTGGCCCGTCTCTATGTCTATGAGGCATTTTCTTAATTTCTAATTGATGTAGGAGGGATCAGTCCACTGTGAGCAGTACCATCCCTAGGCGGGTGGGCATGGGCTGCACTACCAAAGCAAACCAGTGGAAGCAAGCCAGTATGAAGCATTTCCCTGCAGTTTTGGCTTCAAGGACCTGCTGTGGCTTCCGTGGATGATGGACTGTAACCTGTAAGCTGAAATAAACACTGCTCTCTCCCATCTTTCTTTTGGTCTGTGCTTTATTACACCAAGGAAGAAATAAACTAAAGCATGGATATCATTCCAATCAATGGTTAAAAAGAGAAGGTTTTAAGAAACAAGTCAGACAAGTAGAGGAAGAAGTAAACTGTCAACAAAGTGTAAGCTTTTCTGTCTTTCAGCAAATCCCCCCACACCACTCATGTCCCTCTTTCAGGGATGATGGATGTGATGGAGGATGACCCTTTCTCTTTCATATTTTTTTTTCTCCACACCATTGCATCTCTCTGGATTCCTCTTTTCCCATTTATCCCCTCTCTCTTTCTCATTTTTTCCCATTTACTATATATTATTACTGGGATGATACTTATTTTGGAACTTTTTTTTTTGGCTCTTGGGACTGTTGCTTCCTCCTAATGCACTATGAATTAGAATGCATCAGATATATGTGTCTGGAAAGTTTGTGGTCCAGCAAATGCATCAATGGACACAGCGGAGACCAGCAATCACACTTTATTCCAATGACAGAAAATAAATGCATACTCTAAAGACTTAATGTAGCCAGAAAAAGTGAAAGTATACCAGGGGGTGTGGGAATGGTATAACTTAGAAAATGCAGTGGACAGGGACCTTGGGCTTACTGTTTATAGTAAGACAGTATGGTAGGTAGCATTTTATGAAAGTAATGGAGCTTTTTCCCCTCCAAAATCATGGTAGACAGAAGCTATTTTTTAGGGCATTTGTTTCCATGTTCCTCCTGAAGAGTCTACTCATTGTGTGTATGTGTGTGAGTATGTATGTGTGTGTGTATGTGTGTGTGTGTGTGTGTGTGTGTGTGTGTGTGTAAACTAATGGAACTGGTATCATAATGAAGCCAGTCTTTGGAAGAGTAAGACTCTTCTCTGTGTTATTTCCTAATGTATAGAGAAAACTGAATTGTATATCCAAGGGATTTAATCACAGAGAGCTGGGTTCTGTTTTGTTTTTCCCTGTGGTGAGCTATTAAGTTTCCCACCTCTCCAGCTATCTGATCTTAAAAGGAGGCAAACCTCTTTCTTCCCATCCTGGATCCTTGAAGTGGTTGCTAGGGAGTCAGTAGCCATGCTCTCTCTGACACATCTGTAGAATCACCAAGAATAACTGGAATTTCTCTCAGTTGTAGTATTGAGGGCCTCCATCTCTTAATGCCCATTGTGTGGCAATAGAAAACATTTTTCTACTTTGCTTTTTAGTTGCTGTCTTAGCATCATTATCAGCACAAAATTGAATTTTAGTATCTAGCTTTATTTGATGTCTAGAGCTTAGATAGGGTTTGAAGGGCAATCTAAAAAGTCTAGAGCACAAATAGGGTTCTTGTATACATAGTTATGGAGCAGAGAGTCTATTTTGTGTGTTTTTGAGGACAATGTTGAATCAGTAGGCTGCTTGCAGAAGGGCGATGAAAAGGGAGTGTATATAGAAAGTTATACGTCTGAAATAATTCAAGTTCAAACGCACACTGTGTAGTACACAGTGTGTAAACTGAGGAAAGAGGAAACCAAGGTCTGTCTATCTTCCTTGGATGTTTCTTGAAAGGATCCACAGTTGTTCTCCTTCTTGAATGACATGATCCTTGTGCAGGACAGCAGTGTCTAAATGCCTTTAGACCAACAGAGGAAGATGTATGTCACCTAACTGTATCTTCTTCAGCCTTACCTTCCCTGGGTTGCTCTCGGTAGGCCAGAATTGAGGAATTGTTTAATATAAGAAGAAATAGCTGAGTGCCTTGAATGCCAGCAGTCCGCTTTTCAGTTTTGTTGTGTTTAGGCCAGGATACAGGAGCTTGTGTTTGCTGTCACAGCTTACCCTTTAGCTTTGTAGCCAGGTTAAAGCCTCACCACTGGTTGATTTTTATGCTCAAGGTAGTTGCCATCAGCCTGTGGGTCTTTATCACTTCCTGAAGCTTGTGCTGGTTATTTTAAATATAGCAATAAGAATGCAGAGCTTGAAAAAGAGTTTTAAAAGAACTTAGATGTTTTCCACTGTGCCCATCTCTATTGTTGTTGCTGCTGCTGCTGTTGCTATTTATTTCCCTGCCTCCCAGGGTTTCACTGGGAGGGAACTGGCATGCTGGCATCTATGTCTCAAATGGTGATGGTGCTAGCTCCCAAGGAACCTTTTGTTTTCAGTCTTCCTTCTGGTCCCATAATCACTTTCTGTTATTGGATGAATTTCATTTAAACCATTGGTCTGGTTAGATGGCTAATTTTGATTGAGAAAAATTTTAATTGTTTTCCAATCTTGAATTGTGGGTGTTCATTCCAAAGCATCACATTGTTTCAGTTTGTTTCACATCCATGATAACAGAATTTATGTTTTAATCACGATGAGTATGTGTTGGTGTTTAGATATGTTGAAGGAAGGATTGAAAAATTGAAGAACTCCATATTGCAACCAGGACACAGCTGGAAAGGCGCAGGTAGGGACTCCGTCTGGGACTAGAGCAGGGAGCGCTGCTAAGCTCCCGCCCAGAGGCGGGCACAGGTGCCTAGGCTCTGCAGCATGTCCCTGCGAGCTTAGGACGTGCACCGAGGCAGCCGGATCCACCCAGCTCCCCAGGACCCCGGACCAGCGATAGCGGCAGGCCTCCATATTGCAACCAGGACACAGCTGGAAAGGCACAGGTAGATAGATTCCATCAGGGGCTACCACGTGAGGGGATCTGCTAGGCTCTCCCTACTAGGCAGGCCCAGCAGCGCCTACCGAGGCTCTGCTGCACTCCCCCACACTTCCCAGAAACCTCAGGCCGTGCACAAAGTCAGTGGGTGGCAGCCAGCTCGTGATCCCGTTGAGCAGCAATCACGCATAACCACCAGTAGAGAAAGAACAGGTAAGCCCAGCCTCACAGGAGATTCAAACACCAGCCAGTGACAACAAGGTCAACTAACACCAGAAATAACCAGATGGCAAAAGGTAAATGAAGGAATGTCACTAACAGAAATCAAGGCAACATGACAGCATCTGAACCCAGTTCGCCAACAACAGGAAGCCCTGGATACCCCAAAACACCAGAAAAACAAGACTTGGATATAAAATCACTGGTCAGGATGCTGGTAGCTGAACACATAGAAAAATCTCGTAAAGAAATAGAGGAGAAAATGGATCAAAAGTTAGAAGCCTTTACAAGGCAAATACAAAAATCACTTCAAGAAATGCAGGAGAAGATGGATCAAAAAGAAGAAGACAATAAGGAAGAAAGACAAAAATCACTTAAAGAAATACAGAAGAACGTGGGCCAACAAGTAGAAGCTATGAAAGAGGAAACACAAAAATCTATTAAAGAAATACATGAAAACACAATCAAGCAAGCGAAAGATCTGAGCACATCCATCCAGGTACTAAAAACAGAAGTAGAAACAACTAAGAAATCGCAGAGGGAGACAACATTGGAGATAGAAAACCTTGGGAAGAAATCAGGGGCCATAGATGCAAATATCAACAATAGAATACAAGAGATAGAAGACAGAATATCAGAAGCCGAAGATACCATAGGAACCATTGATTCAACAGTCAAAGAAAATACTAAATGCAAAAAGGCTGTAACCCAAAACATCCAGGAAATCCAAGACACAATGAGAAGACCAAACCTAAGGATCATAGGTATAGACGAGAATGAAGATGTACAAGTTAAAGGGCCAGCAAATATCTTCTACAAAATTATGGAAGAAAACTTCCCCAACCTAAAGAGAGAGATGCCCATGAATATACAAGAAGCATACAGAACCCCAAACAGACTGGATCAGAACAGAAATACATCCCGTCACATAATAATCAAAACTCCAAATGTACTAAACAAAGAAAGAATATTAAAGGCAGCAAGAGAAAAAGGCCAAGTAACTTATAAAGGAAGACCTATCAGAATAACACCAGACTTCTCACCTGAGACCATGAAAGCTAGAAGATCCTGGGCAGATATAATGCAAACTCTAAGAAAACACAAACTTCAGGCAAAACTACTTTACCCATCAAAGCTCTCAATCGCCATAGATGGAGACATCAAGGTATTCCATGACAAAACCAAATTTGCACGATATCTTTCCACAAATCCAGCCCTACAAAGGATAATAGGGGGAAAACACCAAGACAAGGACGGAAACTACACCCGGGAAGAAACAAGATAGAAACCTCCTCTCATCAAACCTAAAAGAAGGTAACCTCTCGAATATAAAAAAATAAATAAAATAAATAAATATAATTTCAAAAATGTCTGGAGGAAATAATTACTATTCCTTAATATCTCTTAACATCAATGGACTCAATTCCCCAATAAAAAGACATAGATTAACAGACTGGATATGGAAACAGGACCCTACATTTTGCTGCATACAGGAAACACATCTCAGTGTTAAAGACAAACACTGCCTTAGAGTAAAAGGCTGGAAGACAATTTTACAAGCAAATGGTCTCAGGAAACAAGCTGGAGTAGCCATTCTAATATCAGATAAAATTGACTTCCAACCTAAAATCATCAAAAGAGACTCAGAAGGTCACTTCTTGCTGGCCAAAGGGAAAATCCACCATGAAGAGCTCTCGATACTGAACATCTATGCTCCAAATGCAAGGGCACCCTCATTCGTAAAAGAAACCTTACTAAAGCTTAAAGCACACATTACACCTAACACAATAATTGTGGGTGACTTCAACACTCCACTCTCCTCAATGGACAGATCAGGAAAGCAGAAACTAAACAGGGACACAGTGAAACTAAATGAAACTCTGGACCAACTGGATTTAACAGATATATATAGAACATTTCATCCTAAAGCTAAAGAATATACCTTTTTCTCAGCTCCACATGGTACCTTCTCCAAAATAGACCATATAATTGGTTACAAGACAGATGTCAACAAATACAAGAAGATCGAGCTAATCCCATGCCTCCTATCAGATCACCAGGGAGTAAGAGTGGTCTTCAATAACAACAAAAACAACAGAAAGCCCACATACTCATGGAAATTGAACAATACTCTACTCAATGACACCTTGGTCAAGGAAGAAATAAAAAAAGAAATCAAAGACTTTTTAGAATTCAATGAAAATGAAGGTACAACCTACCCAAATCTATGGGACACAATGAAAGCAGTGCTAAGAGGAAAACTCATAGCTCTAAGTGCATCCAAAAAGAAACTGGAGAGAGCATACACTAGCAACTTAATGGCACACCTTAAAGCCCTGGAAGAAAAACAAGTTAACTCACCCAGGAGGAGTAGAAGACAAGAAATCATCAAACTCAGGGCTGAAATCAATCAAATAGAAACAAAGAGAACCATACAAAGAATCAACAAGACCAGGAGCTGGTTCTTTGACAAAATCAACAAGATAGATAAACCCTTAGCCAGACTAACCAAAGGACACAGAGACAGTATACAAATTAACAAAATTAGAAATGAAAAGGGAGACATAACAACAGAAACTGAGGAAATTCAAAAGATCATCAGATCCTACTACAAAGGTCTATACTCAAAACAACTGGAGAATCTGGAGGAAATGGACAATTTCCTAGACAGATATCAAATACCAAAATTAAATCAGCATCAAGTAGACCAGCTAAATAGTCCCATAACCCCTAAAGAAATAGAAGGGGTTATAGAAAGCCTCCCAACCAAAAAAAGTACGGGACCAGATGGTTTTAGTGCAGAATTCTACCAGACCTTCAAAGAAGACTTAACACCAATACTCTTGAAACTATTCCACAAAATAGAGACAGAAGGGACACTGCCCAACTCATTCTTCGAAGCCACAATTACGCTAATACCTAAACCACAAAAAGATCCAACAAAGAAAGAGAACTACAGGCCAATTTCTCTTATGAATATCGATGCAAAAATACTAAATAAAATTCTTGCTAACCGAATCCAAGAGCACATTAAAACGATCATCCACCATGATCAAGTAGGCTTCATCCCAGGGATGCAGGGATGGTTCAATATACGGAAATCCATCAATGTAATCCACTACATAAACAAACTGAAAGAAAAAAACCACATGGTCATCTCATTAGATGCTGAAAAAGCATTCGACAAAATTCAGCATCCTTTCATGCTAAAAGTCTTGGAAAGAGCAGGAATTCAAGGCCCATACCTAAACATAGTAAAAGCAATCTACAGCAAACCAGTAGCCAACATCAAAATAAATGGAGAGAAACTTGAAGCATTCCCACTAAAATCAGGGACTAGACAAGGCTGCCCTCTCTCTCCATATCTTTTAAATATAGTACTTGAAGTTCTAGCAAGAGCAATTAGACAACATAAGGAAGTCAAAGGGATACAAATTGGAAAGGAAGAAGTGAAACTATCATTATTTGCAGACGATATGATAGTTTACCTAAGCGACCCAAAAAACTCCACCAGAGAACTTCTACAGCTGATAAACAACTTCAGCAAAGTGGCAGGTTATAAAATTAACTCAAGCAAGTCAGTGGCCTTCTTGTACTCAAAGGACAAGCAGGCTGAGAAAGAAATTAGGGAAATAACACCATTCACAATAGCCACAAACAACATAAAGTATCTTGGCGTAACTCTAACCAAACAAGCGAAAGATCTGTACAACAGGAACTTCAAGTCCTTGAAAAAAGAAATCGAAGAAGACCTCAGAAGATGGAAAAATATTTCTTGCTCCTGGATTGGCAGAATCAATATAGTAATAATGGCCACCTTGCCAAAAGCAATATACAGATTCAATGCGATCCCCATCAAAATCCCAACTCAATTCTTCATAGATCTAGAAAGAGCAATTCTCAAATTCATCTGGAGCAACAAAAAACCCAGGATAGCTAAAACTATTCTCAACAATAAAAGGACTTCTGGGGGAATCAATATCCCTGACCTCAAGCAGTACTACAGAGCAATTGTGTTAAAAACTGCATGGTATTGGTATAGCAACAGGCAAGCAGATCAATGGAACAGGATTGAAGACCCAGAAATTAACCCACAGACTTATGGTCACTTGATCTTTGATAAAGGAGCCACAACCATCCAGTGGAATAAAGATAGCCTTTTCAACAAATGGTGCTGGTTCAACTGGAGGTCAACATGCAGAAGAATGCGAATTGACCCACTCTTATCTCTTTGCACTAAGATCAACTCCAAGTGGATCAAGGACCTCCACATAAAACCAGACACACTGAAACTATTAGAAAAGAAACTTGGGAAGACCCTGGAGGACTTGGGCACAGAGGAAAAGTTCCTGAACAGAACAACAATAGCTTATGCTCTAAGATCAAGAATCGACAAATGGGACCTCATAAAATTACAAAGTTTCTGCAAAGCAAAGGACACTGTCAGAAGGACAAAACGGCAACCAACAAAGTGGGAAAAGATCTTCACCAACTCCACATCCGACAGAGGGCTAATATCCAATATATACAAAGAACTCAAGAAGTTAGACCGCAAAGAAACAAATAACCCTATCAAAAAAAGGGGCACAGAGCTAAACAAAGAATTTTCACCAGAAGAAATTCGGATGGCCGAGAAACACCTTAAAAGATGTTCAACATCATTAGTCATCAGGGAAATGCAAATCAAAACAACCCTGAGATTCCACCTCACACCAGTCAGAATGGCTAAGATTAAAAACTCAAGAGACAACAAGTGCTGGCGAGGATGTGGAGAAAGAGGAACACTCCTCCACTGTTGGTGGGATTGCAAAATGGTAAAACCGCTCTGGAAATCAGTTTGGCGGTTCCTCAGAAAATTGGGCATGTCACTTCCAGAGGACCCTGGCATACCACTCCTGGGCATATACCCAGAGGATTCCCCTGCATGCAATAAGGACACATGCTCCACTATGTTTATAGCAGCCTTGTTTATAATAGCCAGAAATTGGAAGGAGCCCAAATATCCCTCAAAGGAGGAATGGATACAGAAAATGTGGTATATTTATACAATGGAATACTACTCAGCAATTAAAAATAATGAATTCGGGGTCACCCAGCGTCCCAGGTGCTCAGAACCATCCGGCGGCGGCGGCAGAACCAGGTACCCGACACAGCCCGAGCTTAAGACCTTCGGGGACTCAGGCCTGGAGTGGGAATTGGGCACAGAATAGCGGGTGCACTCTGCACTCGCACGCGGGGCGGACCCCGAGCTCCCTGCAGGCAGCTGCCATATTGCCTGCAGCTTCCCGCCCAGCTGGTGGTGGGGAAGCCGGAGGGTCACCCAGCGTCCCAGGTGCTCAGAACCATCCGGCGGCGGCGGCAGAACCAGGTACCCGACACAGCCCAAGCTTAAGACCTTCGGGGACTCAGGCCTGGAGTGGGAGTTGGGCACAGAATAGCGGGTGCACTCTGCACTCGCGCGCGGGGCGGACCCCGAGCTCCCTGCAGGCAGCTGCCATATTGCCTGCAGCTTCCCGCCCAGCTGGCGGTGGGGAAGCCGGAGGGTCACCCAGCGTCCCAGGTGCTCAGAACCATCCGGCGGCGGCGGCAGAACCAGGTACCCGACACAGCCCGAGCTTAAGACCTTCGGGGACTCAGGCCTGGAGTGGGAATTGGGCACAGAATAGCGGGTGCACTCTGCACTCGCGCGCGGGGCGGACCCCGAGCTCCCTGCAGGCAGCTGCCATATTGCCTGCAGCTTCCCGTCCAGCTGGTGGTGAGGAAGCCAGAGTCAGCCAGTGTGCCAGGTACCCAGACCCAGCCGGAGGCCGAACCAGCCTCCCATCCAGCCAGTGGCAGGGAAGCTGGAAACCGGACCCAGCCAGCTTCCCAGCAGCTTGGGACCAGCAGGCGGAACCAGATAACTGAGATATCCCAACTTTAAGACCCCTGGGGAAACAGGATATCAGACAGCGAACCCTGAGCAGGAGCAGTGCAGAGCAGCCGCCCAACAGGCAGAACCAAATACCTGGGATATCCTGAGGTTAAGACCTCGGGGGACTCAGGCCACCTGTCAGCAATCTGTGAGCAAGAGCCCCGCAGGACAGTGATTCAGGTATCCCAGTCACTGGGAAATAGCCTTACAACCCCACAGGAGGGTCAAGCACCAGCTAGTATCTACAGGACCAACTAACACCAGAGTTAACCAGATGGCAAAAGGCAAACGTAAGATCGCTACTAACAAAAATCAAGGCAATATGGCGGCATCCGAACCCAGTTCCCCAACAGCAATAAATATTGGATACCCCGAAACACCAGAAAAACAAGACTCAGATCTAAAATCACTGGTCAGGAGGCTGATAGAGGAACACTTAGATAAATCTCTTAAAGTAATACATGAGAAAATAGATCAAAAGCTAGAAGCCATTGCAAGACAAACACAATTAAATCCCAGATATCTCAACACACCAGAAAAACAAGACTCAGATCTAAAATCACTGGTAAAGATGCAGATTGAGGATCACTTAGATAAATTTCTTAAAGTAATAGAGGAGAAAATAGATCAAAAACTAGAAGCCCATACAAGGCAGACACAAAAATCACTTAAAGAAATCCAGGAGAATATAGAGCAAAAAGTGAATCCCAATAAGGGGGAGAAACAAAAATCACCCAAAGAAATACAAGAGAACATGGGTCAACGAGTAGAAGTCATAAAGGAGGAAACACAAAAATCCCTTAAAGAATTACAGGAAAACACAAACAAGCAACTGAAAGATCTGAGCAAAACCATACAAAATCTAAAAACAGAAGTAGAAACAACTAAGCAATCGCAAAGGGAGACAATGTTGGAAATAGAAAACCTTGGGAAGAAATCAGGAGTCATAGATGCAAATATCAACAATAGAATACAAGAGATAGAAGACAGAATCTCAGATGCTGAAGATACCATAGGAACCATGGATTCAACAATTAAAGAAAATGCAAAATGCAAAAAGCTGGTAACCCAAAACATTCAGGAAATCCAGGACACAATGAGAAGACCAAACCTAAGGATTATAGGGATAGATGAGAATGAAGATCTACAACTTAAAGGGCCAGCAAATATCTTCTACAAAATTATGGAAGAAAATTTCCCCAACCTAAAGAGAGAGATGCCCATGAATATACAAGAAGCCTATAGAACACCAAATAGACTGGACCAGAACAGAAATACTTCCCGTCACATAATAGTCAAAACCCCAAATGTACTAAACAAAGAAAGAATATTAAAGGCAGTAAGAGAAAAAGGACAAGTAACATATAAAGGAAGACCTATCAGAATTACACCAGACTTCTCACCTGAGACCATGAAAGCTAGAAGATCCTGGGCAGACCTTATGCAGACCCTAAGAGAACACAAACTTCAGCCAAGACTACTATACCCAGCGAAACTCTCAATTGCCATAGATGGGGAAACCAAGATATTCCACGACAAAACCAAATTTGCAAGATACTTATCTACAAACCCAGCCCTACAAAGGATAATAGGGGAAAAATACCAACACAAGGGGGGAAACAACACCCCAGAAGAAACAAGATAGAAACCCCATCTCATCCAACCCAAAAGAAGAGAACCACTCAAATACAAATAATAATAACAATTCCCAAAATGTCAGGAAGTAATAATTACTATTCCTTAATATCTCTTAATATCAATGGACTCAATTCCCCAATCAAAAGACACAGACTAACAGACTGGATACGGAAACAGGACCCTACATTTTGCTGCATACAGGAAACACATCTCAGTGTCAAAGACAAACACCTCCTTAGAGTAAAAGGCTGGAAGACAGTTCTACAAGCAAATGGTCCCAGGAAACAAGCTGGAGTAGCCATTCTAATATCAGATAAAATCGACTTTCAACCTAAAGTCATCAAAAGAGACACAGAAGGTCACTTCCTGCTTGTCAAAGGGAAAATCCACCAAGAAGAATTCTCAATACTGAACATCTATGCACCAAATGCAAGGGCACCCTCATTCGTAAAAGAAACTTTACTAAAGCTTAAAGCACACATCGCACCTAACACAATGATTGTAGGTGACTTCAACACTCCACTCTCCTCAATGGACCGATCAGGAAAGCAGAAACTAAACAGGGACACAGTGAAACTAATTGAAGCTTTGGACCAATTGGATTTAACAGATATATATAGAACATTCCATCCTAAAACAAAAGAGTATACCTTTTTCTCAGCACCGCACGGTACCTTCTCAAAAATTGATCATATAATTGGTCACAAGACAGACCTCAACAAATACAAGAAGACCGAACTAATCCCATGTCTCCTATCGGATCACTATGGAGTAAAAGTGGTCTTCAATAGCAAGAAGAACTACAGAAAGCCCACATACACATGGAAACTGAACAATACTCTACTCAATGACACCCTGGTCAAGGAAGAAATAAAGAAAGAAATCAAAGACTTTTTAGACTTCAATGAAAATGAAGGTACGACCTACCCAAATCTCTGGGATACAATGAAAGCAGTGCTAAGAGGAAAACTCATAGCCCTGAGTGCCTCCAAAAAGAAACTGGAAAGAGCATACACTAGCAACTTAACAGCACACCTGAAGGCGCTGGAACAAAAAGAAGCTAACTCACCCAGGAGGAGTAGAAGAGAGGAAATCATCAAACTAAGGGCTGAAATCAATCAAGCAGAAACAAAGAGAACCATACAAAGAATCAACAAAACCAAGAGCTGGTTCTTCGAGAAAATCAACAAGATAGATAAACCCTTAGCTAGACTAACCAAAGGGCACAGAGATAGTATCCAAATTAACAAAATTAAAAATGAAAAGGGGGATATAACAACAGAAACAGAGGAAATTCAAAAGATCATCAGATCCTACTACAAAGGCCTATACTCAAAACAACTGGAGAATCTGGAGGAAATGGACAATTTCCTAGACAGATACCAAATACCAAAATTAAATCAGCATCAAGTAGACCAGCTAAACAGTCCCATAACCCTTAAAGAAATAGAAGGGGTTATAGAAAGCCTCCCAACCAAAAAAAGTACGGGACCAGATGGTTTTAGTGCAGAATTCTACCAGACCTTCAAAGAAGACTTAACACCAATACTCTTCAAACTATTCCACAAAATAGAGACAGAAGGGACACTGCCCAACTCATTCTTCGAAACCACAATTACGCTGATACCTAAACCACAAAAAGATCCAACAAAGAAAGAGAACTACAGGCCAATTTCTCTTATGAATATAGATGCAAAAATACTAAATAAAATCCTTGCCAACCGAATCCAAGAGCATATCAAAACGATCATTCACCATGATCAAGTAGGCTTCATTCCAGGAATGCAGGGATGGTTCAATATACGGAAATCCATCAATGTAATCCACTACATAAACAAACTAAAAGAAAAAAACCACATGGTCATCTCATTAGATGCGGAAAAAGCATTTGACAAAATTCAGCATCCTTTCATGCTAAAAGTCTTGGAAAGAGCAGGAATTCAAGGCCCATACCTAAACATAGTAAAAGCAATCTACAGCAAACCAGTAGCCAACATCAAAATAAATGGAGAGAAACTTGAAGCAATTCCACTAAAATCAGGGACTAGACAAGGCTGTCCTCTCTCTCCATATCTTTTCAATATAGTACTTGAAGTTCTAGCGAGAGCAATCAGACAACATAAGGAAGTCAAAGGGATACAAATTGGAAAGGAAGAAGTCAAAGTATCATTATTTGCAGATGATATGATAGTCTACTTAAGCGATCCAAAAAACTCCACCAGAGAACTTCTACAGCTGATAAACAACTTCAGCAACGTGGCTGGTTATAAAATTAACTCAAGCAAATCAGTAGCCTTCTTGTACTCAAAGGACAAGCAGGCTGAGAAAGAAGTTAGGGAAATAACACCCTTCACAATAGCCACAAACAACATAAAGTACCTTGGCGTAACTCTAACCAAACAAGTGAAAGATCTGTATGACAGGAACTTCAAGTCCCTGAAGAAAGAAATCGAAGAAGACCTCAGGAGATGGAAAAATATTTCTTGCTCCTGGATTGGCAGGATCAATATAGTAAAAATGGCCATCTTGCCAAAAGCAATCTACAGATTCAATGCAATCCCCATCAAAATCCCAAATCAATTCTTCATAGATCTAGAAAGAGCAATTCTCAAATTCATCTGGAGCAACAAAAAACCCAGGATACCTAAAACTATTCTCAACAATAAAAGGACTTCTGGGGGAATCAATATCCCTGACCTCAAGCAGTACTACAGAGCAATTGTGTTAAAAACTGCATGGTATTGGTACAGCAACAGGCAGGTAGATCAATGGAATAGGATTGAAGACCCAGAAATTAACCCACAGACTTATGGTCACTTGATCTTTGATAAAGGAGCCACAACCATCCGGTGGAAAAAAGATAGCCTTTTCAACAAATGGTGCTGGTTCAACTGGAGGTCAACATGCAGAAGAATGCGAATTGACCCACTCTTATCTCCTTGTACTAAGATCAACTCCAAGTGGATCAAGGACCTCCACATAAAACCAGACACACTGAAACTATTAGAAAAGAAACTTGGGAAGACCCTGGAGGACTTGGGCACAGGGGAAAAGTTCCTGAACAGAACACCAATAGCTTATGCTCTAAGATCAAGAATCGACAAATGGGACCTCATAAAATTACAAAGTTTCTGCAAAGCAAAGGACACTGTCAGAAGGACAAAACGGCAACCAACAAAGTGGGAAAAGATCTTCACCAACCCCACATCCGACAGAGGGCTAATATCCAATATATACAAAGAACTCAAGAAGTTAGACCGCAAAGAACCAAATAACCCTATCAAAAAATGGGGCACAGAGCTAAACAAAGAATTCTCACCAGAAGAAATTCGGATGGCCGAGAAACACCTTAAAAGATGCTCAACATCATTAGTCATCAGGGAAATGCAAATCAAAACAACCCTGAGATTCCACCTCACACCAGTCAGAATGGCTAAGATTAAAAACTCAAGAGACAACAAGTGCTGGCGAGGATGTGGAGAAAGAGGAACACTCCTCCACTGTTGGTGGGATTGCAAAATGGTAAAACCGCTCTGGAAATCAGTTTGGCGGTTCCTCAGAAAATTGGGCATGTTACTTCCAGAGGACCCTGGCATACCACTCCTGGGCATATACCCAGAGGATTCCCCTGCATGCAATAAGGACACATGCTCCACTATGTTTATAGCAGCCTTGTTTATAATAGCCAGAAATTGGAAGGAGCCCAAATATCCCTCAAAGGAGGAATGGATACAGAAAATGTGGTATATTTATACAATGGAATACTACACAGCAATTAAAAATAATGAATTCATGCAATTTGTAGGTAAATGGTTAGACCTGGAAAATATCATCCTGAGTGAATTAACCCAATCACAAAAGAATGCACCTGAAATGCAATCACTGATAAGTGGATATTAATGAGCCCAGAAGCCCTAAATACTCAAGACACAAATAGCAAGTCAAATGATTCCCAAGAAGAAGAAAGGAGAGGACCCTGGGCCTGTAACGATTGCTTCCAGTTTAGTAAAGAAACCGAGGGGGGAGGGGGAATTATTGGGGAACAGATGGGGGGGAGAGGAACTATGGGAACTATGGTGGGTGGGAACTGGGAAAGGGGAAAGCCTTTGGAATGTAAACATAGAATATAGAAAATAAAATTAAAAAAAAAAAAGTAAAAAAAAAAAAATAATGAATTCATGCAATTTGTAGGTAAATGGTTAGACCTGGAAAATATCATCCTGAGTGAATTAACCCAATCACAAAAGAATGCACATGAAATGCAATCACTGATAAGTGGATATTAATGAGCCCAGAAGCCCTAAATACTCAAGACACAAATAGCAAGTCAAATGATTCCCAAGAAGAAGAAAGGAGAGGACCCTGGGCCTGTAAAGATTGCATCCAGTTTAGTAAAGAAACCGAGGGGGGAGGGGGAATGATTGGGGAACAGTTGGGGGGGGAGGAACTATGGGAACTATGGTGGGTGGGAACTGGGAAAGGGGAAAGCCTTTTGAATGTAAACATAGAACATAGAAAATAAAAATTAAAAAAAAAAGAAAAAAAAAGCACTACCCCCCTCCCCCCCAAAAAAAAAGAAAAAAGAAAAAGAAAAATTGAAGAAAAAAAATTCCCACTTCTGATTTCAATCTGCAAGTTGTGTTGAGTGTATTCATTCTGTCTTAGGTTTGTAGTTTTCTATAGAAATGTCTTCAAACCAGAACAAGTCTTTTAAAAAGTCTCTATATTAATCAGGGTTCTGTAGAGTAACAGAAATTATAGAATAAATCTCTCAATACATACAGTAAAAGGATTTATTAGAATGACTTACTTGCTGTGGTCCAGCTAATCTAACAATGGCTGCCTATGTACAAAAGGTCCAAAAATCCAGTAGTTGTTCAGTCTACAAAGCTAAATCTCTCAGTTGGTTTTCTGCATACACTGGAATCCAGAAGAAGTGAACTTTAATGCCAGTGAAAGAATGGACTTTCGAGTGAGTTGAGATCAAGGAGGCAAAGAGAAAATGCTTCCTTCTTCCATGCTATCATATAGGGTTCCAGTAGAAGGCATGACCTAGATTAGAGATACGTGTTCTCACTTCAAGAATCAGGATTGGAAATGGATCTTTTTACTTAAAATTAAGCAAAACTTCCCCACAGGTGTGCCCTCCTATTTTGTGTTTTAGCTAATTCCAGATGTAGTCAAGTTGGCAACCAGGAATAACCATCCAACTATGTAAAGTCGAAAGCATACAATGAATACTTATTAACACAATAGTTTAATTTGTGTACATTACTACAATGGCTGCTTTCAGCATTTTTCATTACTTGTTCCTCTGTTCAAATACATGGCTTTCAAGTGTTTAGGAATAATATAGTCTAAGATATATTTCACAAGTCAGCAGTGTGTGTATATACACACACACATATACACTAACAATATTTACACAATAATGTTTATGTAGAGGTAACTTGAATATCCTGATTCATGTTTATGTTATATAAAATTTAAGTCAGAAAAAATATTGCTATCTCACCAAACATATACACTTTTTTCTATGAGTAACATGTAGAAACATTGTGCCTTTCATATTAATGTCATCAGAAATTCAGAGCTGCGTGATGCTATTCATTTCAGCCTTGAAACACAAGAAAAGCTAATCAGGTGGTAGAATAAGTAGAGTGTATGCTATTTTACAAAAGAAATGTGCTACCAGAACTTTATGTATTCGATGTGAGCAATGTTTTCATGCTATGGGTGAAATAGGGTGATCAGAGATTGTTTTCTTGATTACGAGGCACCATTCAACTAAGATTGCAGCTTTCCTTACGTATTTATCTCCAGGATAGTGACAGAATAAATAGCATGTTGACATTGCTTATAAAGCAAAATTTCAGTGATTAAGACTATTTGTGGAAAGGTCAATCGGAATTACACAGGGCTGTTCTAAATATCTATTGTAATTAGCAGGACTACTAGTGAGGGACTCTGGCCAAATAGAGTCTTTTGAGGTCAGTTTCAATAGGTGAACTTGTCATCCACACATTTTTAAATGGTGGTGTTATAAATCCCCAAAGTGGATTGTTCTCTTCCCTTTTTTTTTTTAAAGAAACCAAACTTTTCATATTCTCATTTTAATTTACTTTGCTTTCTATATGCTCTATTTGTAACCCATACATAAATTTAAATGTCCTTAGCTACAGTGTGATAAAGTTTAATTGGTCTGTGTTATGTATGTGCTATTTTACTTAAACGGGAATTGCTGATACATAAATAAATGTTATAAAGTATAATATGAAGGTAATAAGGGGATAATGAGGATAATGCTTTGTTGGTGAAATGCTTGCCCTGCCTGCACAAACCTGGAGTTTAATCCCCAGTACCCCTAACAGGGTCTACTGCAAGCCTGAAATTCTAGCCTTTGGGAGGCAGGGATCTAAGATCACTTCCTTGCTACATAGGGAGTTCCAGGTCAGCCTGCTATTCATTATTGTTCCTCAAGAGATCAAACAAATAAGTAAACACAACCCCAAATTACCTTATGCTAGACATTGCAGGAATAAGGGGCGCAGTGCTTAATCTAATGATATGCCTAACTTTATGGAGTTCCAAGTCTATAGCAAAGGGCTTTCCTATACCACTGACCTTCATGTCTTAGATTATGGTATTAAAGAAACTATTTTCCTATTGGCAGTGTCCTTTGCCTTACAGAAACTTTGTAATTTTATGAGGTCCCATTTGTCAATTCTTTTTTTTTCCCTTCTATTTGGTGTTTTATTTTTTTATTTTTTATTCTTTTACATTTTTTTATTTTCTATATTCTTTGTTTACATTCCGAAGGTTTTCCCCTTTTCCTGTTCCCCCCCCTCACCATATGTCCCATATGTCCTCTTCCACCCCACCCCACCCCCTGCCTATTCCCCAATCACCACCCCACCATTTCTCTGCTCTATTCTGGTACTCTCCTACAGAAATGGATCCAGTCCTTTCAGGACCAGGGTCCTCTCCTTCCTTCTTCTTGGAAATCTTTTGACTTGCTAATTGTGCCTTGAATATTCAGAGCTTCTGGGCTCATTAATATCCACTTATCAGTGATTGCATTTCATGTGTATTCTTTTGTGATTGTGTTAACTCACTTAGGATGATATTTTTCTTGATCTTAGAGCATAAGCTATTGGTGTTCTGTTCAGGAAATTTTCCCCTGTGCCCATGTGCTCAAGACTCTTCCCCAGTTTCTTTTCTATTAGTTTCGATGTGTCTGGTTTTATGTGGAGGTCCTTGATCCACTTGGACTTGAGCTTAGTGCAAGGAGATAAGACTGGATCAATTTGCATTCTTATGCATGCTGACCTCCAGTTGAACCAGCACCATTTGTTGAAAAGACTATCTTTTTTTTTTCCACTGGATGGTTTCAGCTCCTTTGTCAAAGACCAAGTGACCATAGGTGTGTAGGTTAATTTCTGGGTTTTCAATTCTATTTCATTGATCTACCTAACTGTCATTGTACCAATACCATGCAGTTTTGAACACTAATTGCTCTGTAGTACTGCTTGGTCTGGGATACTGATTCCCCCAGAAGTTCTTTTACTATTGAGAATAGTTTTAGCTATCCTGGGTTTTTTGTTATTCCAGATGAATTTGAGAATTACTCTTTCTAACTCTGTGAAGAACTGAGTTGGGATTTTGATGGGGATTGCATTGAATCTGTATATTGCTTCTGGCAAGATGGCCATTTTTACTATATTAATCCTTCCAATCCACGAGCATGGGAGATGTTTCCATTTTAAGAGGTCCTCTTCGATTTCCTTCAGAGACCTCAAGTTCTTGTCATGCAGATTTTTCACTTGTTTGCAAATTGGGAAAAGATCTTCACCAACCCTACATCTGACAGAGGATTAATATCCAATATATACAAAGAACTCAAGAAGTTAGACTCCAGAGAGCCAAATAACCTTATTAAAAAATGGGGTACAGAGCTAAACAAAGAATTTTCATCTGAAGAATTTCAAATGGCTGAGAAGCACCTTAAGAAATGTTCAACATCATTAGTCATTAGGGAAATGCAAATCAAAACAACCCTAAGATTACCTTACACCAGTTCAAATGGCTAAGATTAAAAACTCAGGAGACAGCATGGACAGCAGGTGTTGGTGAGGATGTGGAGAAAGAGGAACACTCCTCCATTGCTGGTGGGATTGCAAGCTGGTACAACCACTCTGGATATCAGTCTGGTGATTCCTCAGAAAACTGGGCATGACACTTCTGGAGGACCCGGTTATACCACTTCTGGGCATATACCCAGAGTATTCCCCGGCATGCAGTAAGGACACATGCTCCACTATGTTCCTAGCAGCCAGAAGCTGGAAAGAACTGCTATGGTCTGCTGCTGCTCGTGGCAGCTTTGGTTGCAGCCTTCTGCAAGCCGTAGCTCCTCGTGGGAGTTCGGTTGCAGGGGAGACCAAGATCCCGTCGGCGAGAATGACGACACAGACACAGGATACTTCATATTATAGAAAAAAAATCTATATTTTCTCTAATAAGGAGCCCTGTTTTATAGCTCCCTACTCAGAGCATCAGGTTCTGACAATTACATAATAAAAATGAGGCACGCTAGCTTACATAGGTAGCACCCTTAGGTTATAAGCTAAAACATTTTAAGCCATTTCTGTCTAAGCTAGAGATCTTGCCTAAGTTAGCAAGATTCTTCTCTGAACTAGCAAGCTTTCCTCAGAGCCAGGCATCTTGCCTGACTCCGGGAATCTATTTTCTCTAGACTAACCCATTCTCCCACTAGCAAGCTTTCCTCAGAGCCAGGCATCTTGCCTGGCCCCGGGAATCTTGCTCTCTAGACTAAATCATTCTCTCACTAACTAACTCATGTTCCCCAACTAACAAGCTCTCTTCAGAGCCAGGCATATTGCCTGGCCCTGGGAGCTTTGCTTTCTAGACTAACTCATTTTCCCACTAACTAACTCACTTCTAAGTCTCATATTTTGTCTGCTCGGAGGAAATCTCTGCTCTCAGTAGACAATTGCTTGACATTAACATATTAAAGGATGTAGCTAGCTAAGCAGGGATAATTTACATGACCATACCTTACAATCTCTTATGTTAGGTAAGCCTGGACTTGGTTTCCACTTAGCCTCATTAATAATTCATGAGTCTCACCTGGGACCCAGGGCTATAGGTGTCTGAATAGCCGGTGAATACATTGGCTTAGCAAGACAAAGGATGGCAGCTCAGTAAGCTGTTTTTGAGGAAGTCTGGGCTTAGGGACTACTTCAAGTGTAGATATACAACAAGCTCGAGGACTAGGCAGGATCTGAATTATAGCATATTATGAGAGCTATGAAATATATTCCTTAAATTTACATGGTCGTGGCTACCAGAAAAATACAGGTTAGAAAAGGTGCCAAAGGAACATTTATGGCTTCCTGTAGTAGGGTTTATGCACAGCAAAGAACCCAGATGTCCCTCAATGGAGGAATGGATACAGAAAATGTGGTATATTTACACAATGGAATACTACTCAGCAATTAAAAACAATGATTTCATTAAATTCTTAGGCAAATGGTTGGAACTAGAAAATATCATCCTAAGTGAGGTAACCCAATTACAAAAGAACAAACATGGAATACAGTCACTGATAAGTGGATATTAGCCTGGAAGCTCTGAATACGGAAGACAATTCATATACCAAATGTTTCCCAAGAAGGTGGAAGGAGAGGGCCCTGGTCCTGGAAAGGCTTGATGCAGCAATGTAGGGGATTGCCAGAACAGAGAAGTGGGAGGGGGTTTATTGGGGAATGAACAGAGGGAAGAGGGCTTATGGGACTTATGGGGAGGGGGGAACCAGGAAAAGGGAAATCATTTGGAATGTAAACAAAGCATATAGAAAATAAAAAAAATAAAGAAAAAAAGAAACAAGAAACTATTTTCATATGCTATAGACTCATCTATTATAACAAAGGGTATGTTAGCGGCAAGACAAAGTAATTCAAATATTTGGTAAGAGTGTTGTCTAACAGAGGTTGTGCCTTGATGTATTTACTGTCCAATAATGCAGCTCCCAGGATTGACACTGCTATAGATCATAAGGATCTAGTTCAAGAGGGACTGAGCATCTAATTAATTTAAGTTTATATTTAAAGAACTACATGAGGCTAGTGGGCACCATACTGTACAGAAGAGCATTCCTGCTTTAGGTTGCCTCAATTCTAGGCCTTTGAGTGACAGCAAAAGTCAACAGTTTATAGACTTCAACTTAGTCACACACATGTAAATAAAGGAAATGAAGCCTCCTGGTTCTTCTGCATTGTTATAAATGTCAAGATTTCCTTCTTTTGAAGGTGGAACCATATTTTATCATATACAGACACTACATTTTCTGAATTTGATAGTTGGTCATTGGGTTCAGGGTTTGTGCTCATAGTTGTGAACTCTGTATACTATGGGTCTTCTGTTTTCACTGAACCTTCATTCATGATAGTTGAGAGCCATGGAGACATGGCTGGTTGGTGAGCCTTCTTCAGGATTGAATTACCCTTGCAGTCCTGTGTGGTGCCTGCTGAGAGCACTGGACTGCAGCTGCTGATTCATATTTGCTGTTTGCTACTGGACTGAACTCTGGGTATCCTGACAATGAAGATTGAACAAACCCTTGGCAAACAACATTTCAATTCTACTTTTAATGATCCTGTGATTCTGACCTTTTATATTTGTGAGTTCATAAATAATTCTCTCTAGCCATTGTAACCTTAACATTCCTCTGTGTGATTATTTTAATGGAAAAGGTTTTTTCTTTATTATGGCTGAGTACTATTCCATAATGTATATGAATAATAATATAATGTGTATCCATGTATATGCATATATGTCTGTGTATGTAATTGCCATTACTAAAAGTTAACTATCTTTTAATACATTCATACCCTTGAGTGCTGTACCTATCCTGGTTACTGGGGATGCTGCAACACTGAATCAAAGAATAGAGATAATTCTTCATAATCTAGAGATAAGATATTCTTCATTGCCTTCACCATCATGGTAGTCACAGATGCATGTACACCACCATGTTGATGCTGAGAATGTAGGTCCTTTGCAAGAGCAGCAAGTATTCTTAAATACAAAATCATCTCTCCAGCCTCCAATAGTACCACATTTTTGCATGCTCTCAAAAAAGCTTACATTTTTTAAAAAAACTTTTTTATATTTAATGTGAACTGATTTGCTTGGGTTAGCAATTATTAAATTTAAGGACACATGCATACAAACACATAAACATGCATACATACACACACACAAACGTAGCATTTTTTTTTGAATTTTCTGCTGGGTTTCCTAGAAAGGCAGGAAGGTTACATGGTTTTAACATTCCCTTGTGGGTATCTGAAGTTTGGAGTCTTGTTATGTTATCTCAAATGTAGTGGTAGTCATCACTTGGTCTGCTCAGCTGAAATAGAGACTGTATTACTTACTACTTCTTATTCCTCCTTTCCTTGGTAAATATGAAAGGGAAGCTGCTTATATGTAAATTAAGATACTGAAAATTTGTTCGCAAACTAGGTTCACAGCACCTGTCTTTTCCTCTTTGCTCACTCATGTGTATATGACCATGCTTTATGTTTTATTGGTTTACATTTTATTAGAACAAACCATGGATTCAGGTCCTATACAACAAAAGGGTTTAGGACCAAATACAAGAATTTCATAAAAAGTTTATAAATAAATAAAATGAAACAGTAACGTATAATTTTAAATATTTATAAATACATGAGTTAAATCTAATTAATAAAAAATAATTGTGGTGTTTCAGCTTTTAATTGATTGTTAAAATATCACAGCTAATGTGATTTATTTACTTAAATTCTATATGATTTCTAAAGTAATGAATAAATCCTGTCAATATTATTCTCCATTTAGACTTGGGACTTGGCAGACTTCTTAGAATTATGAACTGAGGGAACAAAGTTCCACTAGAAAGGAGAAAACAGAAAACAAATGTCACAGTTTGCATGGAATTTTGTAAGGATGCGAGGAAATCTGAGTGGTCTAGGATCAACCTCATGTAAGGTCTTTTCAGGAGAGGTTCAGAATGAAACATGCAGGGGTACTCTCCTTTTGTCTATACTACATGCACTTTCCTTTTATCGTATTCGAGGATATAAACTACAAATGAATAACTAGAGATCTACCTTTTTAGTCTATAAAGAACCAAACTGTTTAATTTTAAATGTGTCCACTTCTCTCATAGTAATCTCTGCTCACACAAGCTTTGATTAACAAGTGATGATTGTGGCTGGGGGTGGGGAGAATAAATGATTCAGTTTTCTTTTCTTTCTTTTTTTATTCAGTTTTCTAATATTCAGGGAATTAAAATCAAATCTATGAGCCTACCTGTAACTTTAAATTTCTAGTCATTACAAATCTTCTTTTGCAGTCTCATCTTAATAAAAACAAACTAATCCATCCCTCTCTCTGAAGGTAAGAGTGATCTAAGTATAGGCAAGGGCTAGCTGCACTGAGGTAATATAAATTATGTGTGACTAGGCCAGAAAATAAGATTCATAAATCCCATACAGATTTTTCATTGTCTCTTTCAAAGATGACCATGCTGGCTGTTTGCAGGAGAATGGTTATCACCTTACGAGCATGTAGAGGAGAGGTGACAGCTAGTGCACATGCTGATTCCTGGCCAGACAAAAGTGTAGGTCCCATGCTCAACAGGTTTACCACAGTGCTGACACTATTGAAATACACATTTGGCACTTTGAATCTGGTACAGGTAGGCTGGACAAGGACGCAGTGGAAATGTCCTACATGTTTAGATTGTTGGTGACAGAAAATAGTTCTAAAGGATTCAAAGGTTTTGCCTCTTTGCTTGGTGGGGTTAGAGAAGGGTAAATTATCTTTTTCTTTCCATTTCAGTTGGTAGCGGTTTATTGGTGTCCTAATTTCAGACTCGTGTGCTTATTTTAGCAACTAACAGAGTGCACCCAACCACAGCCTCTTAAAGAATGGTGAGCAGACCCCAAGAACAGGAAAATGAAGCTAAAATCCAGGTTCCTTCATTTTTCTACCTCTGTGATATTAGCTATTTACCTTTCTAAGACAAGAGTTTACTCATTTGCCAGGTATCATTATTGAGAAAAATAGATATGCAAAGGTGTGAAAATGATTTAGCATGCCATTGACTGTCTAAAATAAAGGGTACCCTTAGCTGAGTGGGGCCAAAGGGATGCTGTCACAACCATTTAGATATAATAAAATTTTCTGCTCCTATAGAACCTGGCACTCTGAACATGCTATATACATGTAATTGCCCAACAAATATGCCTTTGTGGTTGTGTTCTTTCTCTCCAAATATGTTCTTAAGGTTTCATGATGATCAGTGTATCCATACTTTTTTGTTGTATTTCTATATATTTCTAATTATTTTGTTGTATGCTATGCATGTTGTATTCATTAATTTATTAGATTATGGCCACTGTTTTCTTCCATCAGGTGGGATACTATAAATATTACTGATGTGAATCTCCATATATAGTGTTTTATAAGTACGTATGCTTCCATTTCTTTTGAACACCAAGGAGAGAATTGTTGAAGTCATATGCTAAATCTAAGCTTGGCATTTTGAGGAATTATCAAATTGTTTCTCACAGAAGCTGTGTTTTTGGCACCCACCAATGTATATGTGTGTCTTTGTGTATGGTGTGTGTGTGTGGTGTGTGTGTGTATGGTGTGTGTGTGTGAGAGAGAGAGTGTGTGTGTGTGTATGGTGTGTGTGTGTGTGTGGTATATGTGTGTGTGTGTGTGTGTGTGTGTGATATGTACCTATGAGTGTGGATGTGTACATGTACCTGCACAAGTGTGTGTTAGTATAGAGGCCAGAGGTAAACATGGGGTATCTTCCTCAATAAATTTCCCTTTTAGGTTTGGGACAGGGTCTCTCACAGAACTTGAGCTCATTGGTTTGCTTAGGTTGGATGACCAATGAGATCCAGGGATCCTCCTGTCTCCACCTCCCCTGCACTGACATTATAGGAGTGCACCATGCCTTGTTTTGTATGTATGTTGGGTTTCAAAATTGAGATCTTCATTTACACTTTACTGATTGAGTCAAACCCCCTTAAACTTCCACCTGTTTTTGATAAGCTGTATATTCTGAGGTGAGAAAAACTTTGGGATTTCTCCACAAAGTGCTGGACCACTAGATTAAGTAATTGGTTCTTTTAGGTAGTCTGAGAGATTCAAGTCTTCTTAACCTACCAGGCAACTTGGTGGAAATTAAACTACTTGTTAAGCTTTTCAACTCCCAGAGACTAAGGTCCCTCAACCCTCAATGGGCCAGTTTTACAGTTAGAATATTATTGGTTTGAAAGAAATTATCTTGTTTTTATTAACTTTTATTATTTTTATCAACATCAGCAGAATATCATAAAGATACTACACATAATTGCCATTTATTAAAAAGTGCCAATAAGCCAAATATTATATTAAAGTTGGTAACTTGTATGCTTAATAATAATACTGGGAGGGAACATAAGTACACATGTATATTTGTGTGTACATGTGTGTATGCATGAATGCATGTGTGTATGTGTATGTAAATTTTCCTGTGTGTATGTGTGTATTTGTGTGTTTGTGTGAGTGTGTATACATGTGTATGTGTATGTATTTTTGCATGCAGATATTCATGTATTTTTGTATATGCATGTGTATGTGTGCACCTGTTATATGTGTGCTTGCTTGCATTTGTGTGTGCACATGTGTATATGTGTGTATGCATCTGTATCTGTGTGTATGCATGTGTATTTTCACATGTATATGAGTATATGCAATGTGTGAATATGTATATGTGTATTTTGCACATGTATATGCATGTATTGTTGCATGTGTATATATGTGTGTGTGTATGTGTAAGCTTGTAGAAAAGCCAGCCCTAGAATGTCAGTCCAAGAGGTTTATATATCAAACAAGTATAGGGCCATGAAGCAAACTGTTAACCTTAAAGGGCGCTCTATTATACAAGCACATGTCTCCACAGTTGAAGTGGTGGTGGAGTTGCATACATTCATACCATTAATAACACCAATTTCCTCAGGAGCTGGGAATCCAATAAAGTTATTTTTTGTTATGGCAATCACTTTTATGCATAAACAAAGGCTTAATTTAGAGAAAATTATATTTAGATACACAAGTTAAGGCATTGCTACAATCTATAATCAATGATTTTTAAAGCTCTCTCATTTAGGGTTAAAGAAATCAGTTACCGTTATTTTCCAGAATGCTATCCTGTTATTTTCTTTAAATTCAGAAATAAACCTTTTTAAACTTGTTCGCTGGCTGTTGTTAACTCTTCTAAATCAGCTCATTTTACTGATCATAAAAATAGAAGGAAGCTCCAATTGTAAACCACACTGGGCAAAGGCAGAGAACCACCCTTCCCATGTCCACACTGTCAGCATGTGTGTGGTGTGTTCAAATCTCACAATGATTTAAGGGCTATTGGGCACCTTCACTCCAGGTTTCTTTTTAAAAAATTTTAATTTATTTACATTTCAAGAGTTATCCACTTACCTGGTTTCCCCCTCTCCTGGAAATCCCCTGTCCTATCCCCCCTCCCCCTGCTTTTATGAGGGTGTTCCTCCACCCACCTACCCACTCCCACATTCCCTCCCTTGGTTTCCCTACACTGGGGCATCTATCAAAACCTCATAGGACCAAGGACCTCTCCTCCCAATGATGCCTGACAAGACTTTCCTCTCCTACATATGCAGCTAGGGAGGCAGGAACTTGGTTAGTGGTTTAGTTCCTGGGAGCTCTGGGGGGGTCTGGCTGGTTGATATTGTGGTTCTTCCTATGGGGTTGCAAACCCCTTCAGGTCCTTCAGTCCTTTCTCTAGCTCCTCCATTGGGGACCCCACACTCAGTGCAATGGTTGGCTGAGAGCATCCACCTCTGTATTTGTCAGGCTCTGGCAGGGCCTCTCAGAGGACAGTTATATCAGGCTCCTACAGGTTCTTATTTACAAAGAAGAATGTATTTGAAAATAAGTTGCATGTAGTGTTCAGGAACTGGTGGAAAAGCCTAAAGCATCAGAAATGCTGCCGTTTGTTTTTATTTTGGAATGAATAAGCATAGTGTGTTACAGTGAAAGTAACCAGAGGATAATGACTCCATACACTCACGTAAGCTGCAGCAAAGGCTGGTAGGTCATTTGGTGTGTCATCTGTCAAAGTCAGACAATTTCCATTGGAGTGGGTGCTTGTATTAAATAAGGAGAGTAGTTTACAGACCAAGCATTTCACAAATGTCATGGAACAAAAGAAAATTATATACACAATATATTTTTGAAAGGCAAACCATGCCACTAGTAATTTTGAGAAAGCAATAAATGTTTCTCTGGGACTGTATTACATGCAGTGGCCACAGTCATGGCTACAGATTGATTGCTACCATAGCAAAAACTTTAGTAAAATAAACTCTAGAGCCACACATGTATGTGCACATGTGTTTGTTGTGTGTGTATGTGCGGTATGTATGTACTCATAGGAATGTGTGAATCTGTGCATGTTTCATGTCCCTGGATGCATTCTGTGTATAAACTTCAGAAACTTTAATTCTAGTGCTGATTTCTACAAGCTGGTATACACACCCAAACACATACACACATGCCAACACATGCACACATATATACAAGTACTCTCACACATGCACATGTACATACATGCTCACACATATGTCTACAAACATATACGCATATGTATACACACACACACACACACACACACACACACACACACACACACACAAAGTATATACCTCCAGGCACTATAGTTAAAGATGCAGATAATCATTTCTCTGATACTATTTTTCTACCTTGGCACTTTCAATAAAAGAAAATTACATGTAGTAGCTTTCTGATACTATTCTGTTCTAAGTTAATTTTAAAATTTATGTGTTACAATATTTGAAATCTTCCTGGTTAATGCTATACCTTTTAAAATTTGAGACAGGGTACCATTTTACTTTTTAAAAAAATTTATTGATTTAATTTTTATACTCCATATTTTATCCCCCCTCCTGTCCACCCTCAGACTGTTTCACATCCCATTCCCCCTCCCAACCCCCTGTCTCCATGTGGATGTCCCCACCCCCAGCTCACCTGACCTCTAAACTCCCTGGAGCCTCCAGTCTCTTAAGGGTTAGGTGCATTATCTTTGAATAAACAAAGGCCCAGCAGTTGTCTATTGTATGTGTGTTGGGGGCCTCATATCAGCTGGCATATGCTGCCTGTTTGGTGATCCAGTGTTTGAGGGATCTCATGGGTCCAGATTAATTGAGATTGCTGGTCCTCCTACAGGATTGCCCTTCTCCTCAGCTTCTTTCAGCCTTTCCCTAATCCAACGCAGGGGTCAGCTGCTTCTGTTCATTGCTTGGGTGCAAATATCTGTATCTGACTCTTTCTGCTGCTTGTTGCGTCTTCTGGAGTGCTGTCATGCTAGGTCTGCACGTGAGCCCTCCATAGCCTCAGTAATGGTGTCAGGGCTTGGGACCACCCCTTGAGCTGGATTCCACTTTGGGCCTGTCGCTGAACCTTCTTTTCCTCAGGCTCCTCTCCATTTTCATCCCTGTATTTCTTTCAATCAGGAACAATTACGTGTCAGAGTTATGACTGTGGGATGTTCCCTCTCTCCCTCATTTGATGCCCTGTCTTCCTGCTGGAGGTGGGCTCTATAAGTTCCCTCTCCCTACTGTCAGGCATTTCATCCCTTTGAGTCCTGAGAGCCTCTCACCTCCCAGATCTAAGGAATTATAAGAAATTTCTGTAAAAAATTAATTTGAGACAGTTTTTCACTTTACCCACAGACCATCAAGTTTTTAATACTGGCTACTCAGTGCTCCTCAAGGAATCTTCTATCTCTGCCCTCCTCCCAAAACTATGGTTATAGCTATGAGCACTCACTATTGGGTAAATGCTGTGGATCTGCACTTAACATATCCTTGCTTTCACAGTAGGCAATTTACCAACTGAGTTATCTTTCTAGTGCTTATGGGCACAAACATTTCCACATGCTAGCTCATGTCTGAAGAGAGTATGTTAAAATAAGAACATATGGACTTGTCACACCTTATGACAAGACTACAGGTAAAACTCAATCAAACATGGGAATAATGGTAGATCGCTCAGGGCTCGACAACATCAATTTAAGAGGGAAAGATGAAGATCGTTACACACTGTTGAACAAAGAGAAATCAGAAAAATGCAAAGGTCTGGGAAATTATTCTTCATTTTATGGCTAAAAATATGCAGAAATTATACTACTTCCTCTTGTTTGTTTACATACATGTATACATATCTAACACACTTTTTGAAGTACCATGGACAAAGTACTTAACACACTTATCAGTTCTCTACAGCCAACTGGTTTTCATTGTACTTGCCAGTGAACATGATTTATGATTTCCTTTAAAATATTCTGTCACAGAAAAGCAAAATACATCAATATATCATAATCTTTGTAGTTGTGATGTCAGTGGAAATTTAATGTGTCTTTTGGCATCTCCAAGATACTTTGGATGGTTCTGAAGTTGAGAGTCTTATGGAAGGGTTCAATAGTTTGTTCATATGGTTGACTTGGAGATAAACCATCCCATTGTTACTCTGAACGTGGTCTTGGTTAGTTTTAATTGACAGCTTGACACAGCCTATTACTCTAGTTTCTGCTCTATTTCCTGCTTGGATTTCCTTCCCTGATTGTCTTCAGTAATAGACCGTCATATGGAAGTATAAGGTGAAATAAACTCCTTCTCTCCCAAAGCTGATTCTGCACAGAGTGTTTCATGATACCAACATAAAAGCAAACAGATACAAAAATTGGCATAGGAGCAGTGGGCTACTATTGTGATGGATCTGATTGTGTTGTTTTGCAGAGAAGGCTTAGTAAGTGTTTGGAACTCTGACCTAGAAAAACTATGGAGTGCTCAGATCTCAGTGCCCTGGTCTGTGGGAGTTTGTAAGACAAAAGTGTTGGGAGAAATGCTCACAATGGAGGTGTGGTTTGTGACATTGCAGAAGGAATTTTGAGAACTCTCAAAGATTCTGTTGGGAATAATTATATGGCATTTTGGATTAAGAATCTGTGGTTTCTGGTAATTCTGGGGATGAAGACTCAGCTTCAGGAACAAGAAACAAGAACCATGAAAGAGAAACCCTTTGTGCTTTGCTAGAACAATGGATACTTGTCAGCTGGGTCTGAAAGATCAATCATGATTAATAAGAGGCCAGCATTATTTATGTACCATTTTCTGAAATCTGTTTTTTTCAGGGTTAGCATGTAGAGCTGTGAGCAGAGAGATTAATGTTTCACCTCAATCTATTAGCTAGAACTTGGCAACGTGTAAGAGATTCCCACCTGGCACTAGTCTTGAAGACATGAGAGATGCAAGCTTGATGAGGTTACAGAAACAGAGAGCTGTTGAGGCATAGACTATACAGCAGAGTAGAAATGCCTGAGAGAGTCCAGGAGATGCTGTTAGTAAATGTAAATTCTCAATGGCAGTGGAGACCCAGGATATTAGAGTTGCCAGTACTATGGGGCATCTACTGGGATTTTGAGCTGCATAAGTAAGCTGAACAGACACAGCTAGCCATTGGACTGAGCATGGAGTCCCCAATGGAGGAGTTAGAGAAAGGACTGAAGGAGCTGAAGGGATTTGCAACCCATAGGAAGAACAACAATACCAACCAACCAGATGCCCCAGAGCTCCCAGGGACTAAACCACCAACCAAAGAGTACACATAGAGGGACCCATGGCTCCAGCACATATGTAGCAGAGGAGAGCCTTGTCCGTCATCAGTGGGAGGAGAGAGTGGGAGGTCCTGTGAAGGCTTGATGCCCTAGTGTAGGGGAATGACAGGGCCGGGAGGCGTGGAGTTAGTGGGTGGGTGGGTGAGAATCATCATAGAAGCAGGAGGAGGAAGGATGGGATAGGGTTTTGGAGGGGGGGACAGGAAAAGGGGATAGCATTTAAAATGTAAATAAATAAAATATCCAATAAAAAAATAAAAGAAAGCTGAGCAGAAGCTGAACGGCAAGCCTCTAAGCAGCCTGCATTCACAGTTTCTGACCCAAGTTCCCACCTTGAGCTCCTGCCCTTACTTCCCGCCATAATGG